>OY751493.1:4225350-4671867 GCA_963565915.1 Entoloma clypeatum
CTGGTGCAGGATATCACATACAACCTTGCTCTCATCAATGATGCCTTGCTACAGCAAATAGACAATGGTCTAATTAGGGAGGAGTCCATGCAGCTCAACCGAAGTGCCAGTATATCTCCTCCATTCCCCGTTACAAGAAGCTGACCATTCCTTGCTCATTTCTGCCTCCTCTTATGCTATGAAAAACTGCACTGGAACATCCCCTGCATACATTACCTCACATGCATGCATTGCTCCCTCACTACATCTCTGTCTAATCAACATGTCTTGGTTGCATATTATCGGCAAACACATACCCACGTATTCCATAACCTGCATACATCAGACATGCATCTGCATATCCACCTACTTATGACATTGGCATGTCTTATGCCTGCTTACATATGCTGCATATCTTTTGCATTTACACCTGCATATCTGATCCCGCATATCATCCTCGCATACAAACATGATTCCTCCACTCCTCCCCCGAACATGTGTATATCCATCCTTATCACATAATTATCCATGATGTGCATGTACCTCGCGTCCATGGCTTACACCAAAATACATCATATTATTGCTTACCTACTCATGTGCACTTACAGTGACTCAAAAAATTGATTCAATGTTTGACACTTTTTGAATATCTGTTGAATAACTTTGTATCTGATATAAATAATACCAGGATGTTGGTATATGGAAGGAAGCATTTGATTGGGGCCATCCATCAAAAAAACAATTATGTAATTCCGATTGGTATCTATGGCGATATGATCAGTTTAAAACAGGAACTCATTGAATCAATTATTTGAGGGGGTACCAGAAATATCAGAATCTGATGCTCCACTGATTCTATAGCAACCAATGAGTGACAAATAGTTGCTATAGTGATGCTACCTTTGATTGGACCTGGACTGAAGGTATTTAAGCAGTCCAAATGCTCTCAGAATATTTCAAATTCAACATGTGCCCCATCTCCTCCGCTCAGAAGAAAAACATCCTTTCTCTGGCCGCCAATAGTCATTCCACCTGCTCTGTTGCATCTTCATATCTGGAGACTATGAAGGCCAATCCAGGACCACAATTCCTTGCTTCTCCATCCAGTTTATAGCCTTGTTGGAGATGTGCTTGGGGTTATTGTCCTGCTAAAAAATTACTGTCTCTTCAAAAATTCCACTTTCATCTATGCTGGGCAGCAAGTGACCCTCCAAAATGGCCACATACTGATCACCACCCATCCTCCCCTCAACCTCTGCAAGTTTCCCAACTCCATTCCATTCCATACAGCCCCATACTATGATGTTTCCACCTCAAAACTTCAGTGTTCCCTCCACCTCTCTTTCAATCAACCCCTCTCCTTTCTTTTTCCAGACCCACTGCTTCCCATCTGACCCAAATCCATTGATCCCTGTCTCATCTGATCAAATAACCCTCTTACAGTCCTCCACAGTCCACTCCTTGTACTTGAGAGCAAAGGCCAACCATTGCTTGTGATGTGCCAATTTGAGGTATGGTTTTTTTTTCTTTGTTTCTGCCTTGAACTCATTCCTTTTGAGGGGATTTCTGATGGTGTGTGAGGAGACAGGGCTGGGAATGGTGGTATTGATGTGGTTGGTGGCCTCCACAGTATTGTCAGCCTTGCCAGTTGTAATTTGTTGAATAACTGCATGATGAGCAATAGTGAATACTTGGAAGTACGACGAGCAGAAGAAGTTTGGCAATTGGAAACAAGGTCCTGGAGCACTCTGGATACAGTAGGCTGACTGATACCCAGGCTAGATGCAATAGAGTGGGTGGAATGACCATTGGAGGCCAGAAAAATGATGTTTTTCTTCTGAAAAAAGAAAATAGGTGCATGTTGAATTTAAAACATCCTCAGGGCATTTTGACTGCTTAAATACCTTCAGTCCAGGTCCAATCAAAGGTAGCATCACTATAGCAATTATTTGTCACTCATTGGTTGCTATAGAATCAGTGGAGCATCAGATTCTGATATTTCTGGTACCCCCTCAAATAATTGATTCAATGAGTTCCTGTTTTAAACTGATCATATCTCCATGGATACTAATTGGGATTACATAATTGTTTTTTTGATGGATAGCCCTGATCAAATGCTTCCTTCCATATACCAACATCCTGGTATTACTCATATCAGATACAAAGTTATTCAACAGATATTCAAAAAGTGTCAAACATTGAATCAATTTTTTGAGTCACTGTATGAAACCACCTTTCCCCAAACAGATGCAACAAGCTGTTGAGGTGGCAAACGAGAGGGAGAGAACAGGATCTAGGGCATCCAGCAGATGAGGCACTGCACACAGAAACCACAATCAGGGCAGGTTGTGATCACGGTCCCCAACCAGGCAAGATAAGGCTCCTCTAGGGGCTCGAAGGCATTCACCCTCACCACTGGGTGGTCAGCGGTCTTTTCGTACCGGCGCAGGCTCCTTGTTGAGGCGACGCTAAGTCTGATGACATCATGAGCCCAAACTTCTGAACTTAGTGTCATAACCATACGATTCACATCCGACTTATCCGACAACTCCAACGATTCATCCGCTCCAACATCCGCTCCAACAACATTCTATTTATATTGAATATACTTCTACTACGTAACATCTCAACCATACTTACAAGTAGACATATGTTGTTCACTTCTCATTTGCTACTCTCCATACTCTGAATGTTCCGATGGTCAACTCCGATATCTGCACATCACTTATAGTAATGCTGATCATTCTAGTCTACTATAAATAGTGTACAAACCTGTCGTAGAACCTCAGTTCAAATATCATACGTTATACCTCATTTGCATCCGTCTCTACTTGCCTTTGAGCATTCTCTCTGTCACCTCCGCTCATCCGCTCATCCGCTCATCCGACATCCGCCAATCCGAAATCAAGGACCACGTCAAAGAGTGGGGCACAACGCACAAGTTGAAGCCAGGTCCTTTCTGCCAATGTCGCACTTACCGCATTCCGCTACTCCGCTCCGACTTGTCCGACGTTTTCCGACGTTGATAAACACGCTACATGACACTTAGAGGAAAAATGTGGAAAGATGATGAAGGTGCTGTATTGCCAAGAGACCCAGCGGGAATCTCAAGAGAACAAGCTAAAGAATACAAGAGAAAGTGAGCTACTTATATACTGTAATACATGTGGCGTACATGTGTCGTGCAGCCATAGATATGATATGATGTAGATAAGATGTAGATTAGATAAGATAAGACAAGATTAGATAAAATAAGATGAAAAGTGAAAGTACAATCATAACATTACCCCGTTTCTAGATCTCAACTTCCAGGCGAGATATAATGTCATCAGGGGTGTCCGTGAAGTTTTTATGAAGTTTAAATTCCAATCCTGCGAAATATTTGCATGTAAGCATCAGGAAGCGTTCAGGTTTAATTTATAGAAGCCCTTGATTGATTCTTGTGAATGTTCTAGGTGATCCTCGGGTTCCCATGTGTTGTGATCCAGAGTCAGACCTTCCCATTGCACTAAATATTCCAGCTTTCCTCTTTTCAACCTTGAGTCAATAACTTTAGCAACATCATACTCCTCTTCGCCATTGATAACTATTGGGTTTGGTGCCTGCACTCTTTGTGATCTAAATAGTGGTTCTTTAAATAGTTGGACCCATGATACATTGATGACCGGGTGGATTTTCCAAGTTTTCGGTAATTTAAGTTCTATGGCATGTGAAGAAATAATTTTGGTTGTGTCATAGGGCCCAATCCATCGTTCAGCAAGTTTCTTTAACCATCGGTTCAATTTTAGGTCTTTTGTTGATAACCAAACTTTGTCGCCAACTTTGTAGATTGGTGCGTCACTTCTTTTCAAGTTCGTGTACCGTTCCATTTCCTCTCTCGCTTTTACTAATGCCGCCTCTGCTTCCTCATGGATTTTCTTCATTCATTCAGCAAATTCTTTGGCTGGTTCTGACTTTTCTGCCCTACGGGGTTAAACCCATAATTTACATAGAACAGTGAAAACTGAGTTGCTGTGTGAATTTTATTATTATAGGCAAATTCCACGGTTGCCATCCATTCGGGCCAATCTGTTTGCCAATGGGAGATGAATGATCTTAGATATTGCTCCAACTGGTTGATGTGTTCCATCTGTCCGTCTGTCTGCGGATGATACGCTGTTGATAATTTAGTTGTAATCCCCAATATTTTTTCATAAATATTGCTGCAAATTGTGGTCCGTGATCTGATGTTAATGCTTCTGGAAGTCCATGGAGTTTCCAGACTTCATCCCGATATAGTTTAGCTAAACCTTCTGCTGAGACTTCATCACATGTTTTGATAAAGTGTGATTGCTTTGTTGATCTACAAGCCACAACTAATACTGTGTTGTATCCCTGAGCTTCTGGGAGTCCTACAATAAAATCTGCTGTAACGTGTTTCCATGGTCCTGCATGTTCTGTGTTTGCTTTTAATTTACCGGCTAGCGGTTGAGGCACATTTTTTGATCGTTGACATCTGTCGCAGCCCTCAATGTATGCTTTGACCATGTTTGTAATACCGGGCCACCAATAATTATGTGTTACCAATTCCAGGGTCTTCCACTGCCCTGGGTGTCCTGCAACTGGGTTGTCGTGGTGTAATTTAATTATCTCTTCCCTGAGTTCCTGACTTTTTGGGACATAAACCTTTCCTTGATGCAGCCAGAGACCCTGCTTCTCATGCCATTCATCTGCTTGTAATGTTTTTGTGTTTTTGTTTTTAAGTTCTTCTACTGCTTTGAGTACCTGCTCACCGAATTCCTTTGCATCCCTGATATGTTTTAATAGTTTACTTTCTTCTCCATCAATAAGTATGTGTCCTCAGTCCATTGCTCACAAATGGAAGTACTCTGGTTTCAATAATGTTACATCCTCATTGTCATTTTCCACCCCCTTTCTATGGTCGACTCTTCTTGACAGACCATCTGCTTTTCCCATTGAGGTTCCTGCTTTGTGTATTAATTTAAAGTTGAAACATGTCAGGTATAATGCCCAGCGTGCTTGTTTGCAATTAAGCTTGCGATCCTGCATGAAGTACTCAAGGTTCTTGTGATTGGTCCAGATCTCAACCTCATGCTTGGCTCCTTCCAGATGGTGTCTCCATGCTTCCAGTGCTCTGATTATGCCCAGCATTTCCTTATCATGAACATCATAATTATGTTCCACATTGTTCAACCCCTTGGACAAAAAGGCACAAGGTCTCCATTTCTCATCTTCGCATTCCATAGATAAGATTGTGCCTGTGGCAAAGTTTGATGCATCCGATTCGACCCTTAGCTTCCAATCTGGATCTGGGGATACCAATATTGGTGCTTCCGTAAATAATTTCTTTAGCATATCAAACGCTTCCTCCTGTTCCTCTTTCCAATTCCAGACTATTTTCTTTCTTGTTAATTTATATAGTGGTCCTGCCACCTTAGAGAAATCCTTCACAAATCTCTGATAGAAGTTGGCCAGTCCTAGGAACGACTGCACCTCTTTTACCTTCATAGGTCTGGGCCACTGTTGGATGGTGTCTATCTTTGAAGGGTCCATGTGAATTCCATCTTTTCCAATAATTAATCCTAAGAACTCTATTTTGTCTCTGTTGAAGAAACATTTTCCCGGTTGTAAGAATAAGTCGTTTTCCCATAATCTTTTTAGAATTTCTTCCATAATTTCATTATGTCCTCAGAGAGGTTTGAAATGGACCGATGATGGATTCCAACTCCTGTTGGGAAAAGGGGCCGATGTAACGACCTGACTCAAACTCCCGGTTGATGATATTATTGTATGCTTGTTGTATATAGATTGAGAGATTTGTTATTTGCGGGGGAGTATGTACATGAAATGCGGGGGATATTGAGATCAAAGCCGAATCTAATTTGATGGGCCAGCCGGGGGTATTTGTTTGCAAGGCCAGCCTCAATAATAGCTTGTTCCCAAGCATCTGCATGATATGGGGAATGTGCTTTAGTTCTTCCGTGCTCAATGACATTTCTGAGCACCGCAAGTCTTGCTTCCACACCCAGAACATTCGTGACAATGTCTTGAGCTGGTGAGGAGCACTCTGCTGGTCGTTGCCAGTCGGACCACAGCATGTGATTCCCTTCCTTGGTGAAGAGGTGATTTTGGTCTGCTCATGTGACATGAGGAATTTCTGCATTCCATATTTTTCGGCCCTGCATGAGTGAATCTGGTGCTGGCTGGACCCAAGGCAGACGGGGCAGACTGAGAGGCTGGAAGAGGAGTGTTATGATCATACTTTCACTTTTCGTCTTATTTTATCTAATCTCATCTTATCTTATCTAATCTACATCTTATCTACATCATATCATATCTATGGCTACACAACACATGTACGCCACATGTATTACAGTATATAAGTAGCTCACTTTCTCTTGTATTCTTTAGCTTGTTCTCTTGAGATTCCCGCTGGGTCTCTTGGCAATACAGCATCTTCATCATCTTTCCATGTTTTTCCTCTAAGTTCAGAAGTTTGGGCTCGCGACGTCGTTAGACTTAGCATCACCTCAACACCCCTCGAACAACACTTATGCCATAGTGGCGAAACATCTGCTCCTCAAAAAAAGCCGACCAAAAAAGAAGCTCAAGATGATGCCAATCCCAATCCCTGGTACCCCGAACAAAGCGAGTGGGAATCATATCTCACCTGGTTCAACAAACCCAAGAGTTGAACCAGGACAGCACACAGAGGTGCTGGTGCGTGATCCATGGCAACTCGCGTGACTTCTACACCCCTCCAAACTCAGGCCACCAGTCCCTTGCAAGAGGTGTTTAGAATGCTGGAGACCAGTCAACTTATGCACCTTGTTGAGCCAGCAGGGTGAGGTCATCAATTTGTCTGACGAACATCTAGCCAAAATATTAGAAGTTTCCCTCAGATCTTGGAAATCTGGAACATGAGAAGCATATGGCTCTGGACTCCTAGCATATCATGTTTTCTGTGATGAGAGGGAGATTCCCGAAACCCAGAGAGCACCGGCTGATAGCAAACTCATTAGCACATTTGCAGCTAGCAGGGAGGAATCTACGCAGGAAAAACGGCATCAAATTATCTTGCCGGCATCCGAGCATGGCACATCCTCCATGGAAATGCATGGCAGGTCAACAAATTCGAAACCAAGACTCTCCTCACAGGTGTCGAGAAGTTTGCACCGAAAAGCTCTAAACGAGTAAAACATGAACCACATACAATCGAAGCCATCATTTCTATTTGCAGCCAGTTGAATCTGGATGATCCTGTGGATGCAGCCCTTTTTGTGTGTCTCACTGTATGCTTCTGGGGCGTAGCAAGAGTTGGTGAATTGACAGTCCCCAACCTAAGTGCCTTCAAAGAGGAACTGCACATCAAAAAGAAGGATGTACGCCACGAGACAGACAGAAATGGTTTACCTGCCACCGCGATTTTCATTCCACGAACCAAGGTAGCGGCAGCCGGAGAAGACATTTATTGGAGCAGGCAGGATGGTCCAACAGACCCCCAATTTGCCCTTGACAATCACTTTTGGGTCAATCAACCCAGAGAAAACAAACATTTGTTCTCACATACAGTAAACTGCGAGCGACATCCACTCTCGAGAAACACCTTTCTAAGCAGGCTCAAGTCAGCGGCAGCCAGCGCAGGCATTGATCCCTTGCAAGGACATGGTATGTGAATAGGAGGTACTCTTGAATACCTCCTCCGCAACATTCCATTTGAAACGGTCAAAGCACTAGGAAGATGGAAACGTGATGCATTCCTACTATACCTATGCAAACATGCACAGATCATGGCTCCCTTCCTGCAAGCGGATCCCAACCTTCACCAAGAATTCATGTGCTTTACTATGCCACGTATTTGGTGAAATCAATGTAAGTTCATCTAGCTCCTAGTAATGGGGTATTGAGCTTACTCAACGTGTCGCCAGCCTCCTAGTAGTTGGGAGTCTCAGCTCGCACAATCCCCCATCCTGTGGCCAGCGCCGTGCCCAGGTCAGAAGCGCTTTGCACTTGTCACCCATCATCTTTACTATTGTCACGCACTTTGAGTCTCTTGCTTAGTTTAATTTCTTGTATTACATGTTAGACAATTAATCATCACCCATCTCTGATCTTCACAGTCTAACTTAAGTGATCAAACAAAGATGCCATTTTTGGAAATCCTGTGTGCTGAATTTGTTGCCGGGCTCAGGAAAGCATGACAAACATGACATTCCAGTGTTTTCAAGAGCCCCATTATGTGTGACCAACAAATTGATTGAAATGGTACAGTACTGCACCTTAACATGAGCAATAAGTGCACAGTAGATCCCAACTGAGGCTTTCCAGTGAGGGGGAGTTGAAAATTGTGTTTGAAACCTTCATCACAGCTTGGTCACACTTTGGTCTTGTTTAGATGAAGAAAATCATGAAATCTCTCGCCAGCTTTCCAGTTCTGAGAATATCTCTACTGGCTTCTGTCATGGGCTTGGTATGATAAATACCATGATATCTTCTCACTATAAGCAGTTGCTATGTACAACATAGAGAGTGGTAGACAAGCATTCCAAACACTAGTAACTTTCAAACTCCTGGTCACAAATGGTATTTTGGGCAAGATATCTGTTCTTTTCGCAGGCTCCTAAACCATCCCCTCAACACGGATGAATACATTTGTGAGGTTATATCATATTATATGTATTTTTTCAGAGCAGCAGGTTCTCACCTGGGGAAAAATCACAGATCTTATCTGGGACACACAAGAACAGCGGGACACTACAAGGAACGGCAGGACACATGCAAGGAATGGCAGCATGGCACAAGAAATGGTACCCGAGACACAAGAATGGCAACAGACGCGCTGGGCATGCATGGGAGGCGAGACAGGGTGGGGAACCGCCGTTAGAGATGCATGGCACGTACTTGCCAGGTAAGCACCCTGATGTGTCACCTGCATGAGCCTCCTGACACACCAATGAACAGGCCAACGTGAGGGATACACACACAAACACGGGGGGATGCACCAGTCCACGATGAACTGCAGGCGGAGGTGCAAAGAGGTGGGGGCAATGTATACCATACTTCGTTAATTTTGTAATTATGTATATCCTGCTTAATTGGTTTAATCTTTTTTCTTTGGATTTATAGTTTGTGAGATTATTTTTTTTTTTTTTTTTGGGTCAACAATTTATATAGCGGTATACTAGGGGTACAGTCCGCTTGACATAGAGTAAACTACATCGGTCCGAGGACCTACGTACGCAGGAAGAACAAGCGGCGCAAAGCTCCGTCGAGCTGAAAAGTCCTCGCGCCAGGACGGGGGAGTCTGTTATAAACAAACGCGTTAGTATGCGCACCCGAGTATTCGGTCGCGCGATACAAGAGCACTCCAACCTTGCGAGGTTGGCCGTTAGCGGCGCTGGGGGGTGTCTGCGCCCTGTCCCCCAAAGAAGCGCCTGTGCGGTTCTTATCCTTCGATCGCGTTCGCTTGCCAGAGGGGGCTGCACCCCTTTGAACCCAGCGCGCTACCACGCGACTACCGCCAACGGTTGTGTTGGGCGTTGGACGATCCCGGAAGGCAAATGCCCCTGGGTTATCCATGATAAATTTCCCGAAGACGTCCCAGATGGGAGAGTTCCTCGAGAAGGTGGGCATGTCTGGTGGCCTAGTTTGTGAGATTAGTAGCAAGAGAGCAATGCTAATGGTATGTAAGATATGTCTTGCTACTATGGAGTGCTATGGAGTGCTATGTAGCATGAGTATGTGACTATGTAGTGCTACAAATGAAATACTGTACTCCACCGACCTCTTCGAAATTTTTGGAAATTTCAACCAAAAAAAAATCAAAAAAAAATCTGAAAAATCAAAAGAAAAACATTTTGAGTGAGCAATTTTTTTTTGGCTGTGACACGTGACTGAAGAGTTGGTCGGGTGGAGTACAGTAGTATGTAATTCTCAAGTTCAAGTTGCAGTCGAATTCTTCTGGATGACCTTCAGTGAACAATGCAAGGGAATACACTTCTGTAGTGCATTGGATCTTGATGATGAAAAATGAAATTTTTTGTTTATCTAGCTCATCAGGAAAATCCTATTTGTGCCAACTGAACTGATGGTGCAAAAAAAATGTCCCAATGGAACCAATTTGTTGTAAAATTGTGTCGAAAGAGCCCTGTGTGCACCATATGATCAATTGGGCTGAAATGAGACTACGACCATTCCACTCTGTTCCACTGGAGTAGAAATTGACATCATTTGGATTCCGATGTTGTGAATCCTACTGCAATATTCAGCACAAAAACTGTTGAAACTTTTCCATCACGTAGGTTAGATTAGATTAGATTAGATTAGATTACATCACGTGACCATTTACACATCTTCGATTACATACTTATTTGGTTGGTACAAACAGTAGTACGGTATATAAGACCAGGAAACTGTCAATATCAACATGTTGTCTCTTGACTCTTAACCAGCTCCATCGCTCTTACCAGCCTCAACCGCTCTCACCAGCCCCACCCTTCTCAACCAAGTAAGTGACTAGAACGGTAGAGTATAGTACTTCCACTGTAGCTGTGTTGCTCAGTACATCTGCGGCTAGCGCCCAGGTGGAACTTCAACAGGTTATGGGCCCCGGATAGCAGAGGGACTTGGGAACGCTGGCAACAGCAAGTACCTGCCCACTCTACCCTGGTTGGCAAAGAACCGATCGAAAGATCTAGGTTCTGAGTCTTACTTCTTCACACATGAACCTGGGAACGTCATTACGACAAGTACCTGTCATGAAGCGTCCCTAAGGGGATTGACTTAGTACACATCATGTGGAAACATTGATCGTACCTCATACACTTCTGACAAGAAGGATTTTTCCCACAACCACTATTCCTGAAGGGAATATGTTATGAGGAATCATTTATTTGTTTTCTCTAAAATCAAGGACATCACTGATTGGGAGAACTCCTTTTAGATTCATTAAAAATGTCTACCTCTCGCTCCGCCCTCGACTCCATCGTCGTCTTCGACGGCATCGACTACCAGAGTTGGGCCAAGAAAATGAAGTCATACCTCCTCCATCAAGGAGTCTGGTGCATCGTGTCCGGCGACATCGAACGCCCCGACATTGCGGATTTTACCATCACGGTCTCCACCCCTGCCTCCGCCACCTCGACATCTGCAACCCAGCCTCCAGTCATCACCACCACTGTCGACCAGCCCGCCTTCCATAAAGAAAGGAAAACCTGGATCAGGGATGACGACATGGCCCTGGGTTCCATCCGCCTCAAAGTCTCCGAGGCGATCAGGAGGCACATCAAGGATGCCAAGACCTCGAAAGAAGCCTGGACATCATTGAAGGACGCGTATTCAAAGGTCTCCCCCGCCACCATATTTGGCGTCAAAGCTGCAGCCTCCTTCAAACTGTCTGGTCGGGACCCCGTGCCGGAAATCGAGCGCCTAGGATCACTCTTCGCTCGCCTCAGCGACTCCAAATTCGTCGTGCCTGACCTGATGCAGGCTATGATCCTGGCAAGTGCCATTCCTGACGCTTGGTCATCCCTCTCCACCGCCCTCTTCCAGGTCTACGATGCCGACAACTTCACATGGCAGGCCGTCACCGACAGCATTGTCTCAGAGTACCGGCGCAAGTATGCGATAGGGTCTACTCGGGCGTCCAACGAGCAGGCCCGGAAAATCTCCGGGACTAAGCGAAAGGGGCAAGACCCCAAATGGGAAAAGCAAACAGCGCTGAGTACCTCGCGGAACAAGGCTGACGAGCAGCCTAACTTGACCGACCTGAGTACCGCTTCTGAAAAGAAGAAGGGAAAGGGATGCTGGCGCAACCAGAAGAAGCGCGCCAACAACGCGGACAATGAGTCCGACCCCGCCGAGGAGATGGTCGAGTTCATTGCACCGGCCATTGAGCAACCCCCTCGTTATCCTGCTCCCTGTCCCCTTCCTCCTCGTCAACGTGCTCCTGCCTTCACCACTGTAACGGGCCATGGGAAAACTACGAGTACCGCGCAGCCTGAGTCGGAAAGAATGCAGTCACTCCTGCAACGCATGAACCCTCCTCCTTCCCAGTACACCGGGCTTCCTTCCAGAAAGCCGTCAGTGTGGAAAAAGAACGAGAAGGTGCGAAAGATTGCCCAAGAAATCGGTGGACGACCCTCTGTAAGGGCAACCACTTTCACTTTTCACTTTTCCTTTACTTTCCTCCTTTCCTTTCTATTCCACCATCTCCGACGTCCTCCGATCGTATCCGCTGTCTCCGACATCTTATCCGCCTCTCCGCATCTGACGACTCCGCCCCCATCCGCTACTCCGCACGTCGGATCGCAGGTACTATCATTCATCTTGTTTCCATTCATCCTTCATCGCTACTCCCGATCATTGCTCATCATTCATGTGTCTCGTTTTATCTCTTATTTCATATCTCATTTTACTATTTATCGCAGCTAGCTTGCAGGGGAATCCTTAGAACTTTCTCTTCGGATCTCCCTTGCAAGGTATGTGTTGTATTACTTATTAGACTGCTCAATCTAAACTTCGGATCTCCCTTGCAAGTATCTGAGTTTGAGTCTTGGATCGTAAGGTCGCCCTTACAGTAGAAAGTTCTCATCTAATTGGACCGGGTCCGATTGCATCGTTGTCACGATTCCGCGCTTCGGAGTAGCTTCGTCCGCGTCCGACTCCGATACATCTCACACCCCTTCCAGTTCTTCTAATTACCTCTCCGTAACCGGTGATTCTGCTCCGCGCATAGTAATGGACGACCCCAATCGCCTTGAACAGCTCGAGCACGAGTTCCAGGAACAACGTCAAACTCTCGCTGATATCTCGACTCAACTTGACCAACTCCTCCTCGCCTTCAACGCAATTCCTGCCCCAGCTCCGCCACCTATCCCACCTGCTCCCGCACCCGCACCTCCACCCGCTCCGCTCGCTCCGGCCAATCCGGGCGTGCATCGAGCAAAACCCGCCAATCCGTCAGACTTCGACGGATCGCGCGCAAATGGCTGGACCTTTCTAAACTCCTGTGAATTGTTTATGGGGCTGGCTCCGGAACAGTTCGCAGACGACCACGCTAAAATTTATTGGGCCTTATCTTTCATGAAGAGTGGACGCGCAGCACGCTTTGCGGATCGCATTATCCGACAAGAGCGGAGGACCGGTGCTCCGCCTTATCGGACTTGGGTGGACTTCCGCGCCGTCTTTACAACGGAGTTCACTCCGAAGAATGAGGAACAGGACGCGAGACTGATCCTCGAAGGAGAATCCTATTATCAAGGTCAACGGGATGTCGAGACCTATATTGACGAGTTCAAAGACTACATTGACAAAGCAGGCTATCAGGAGGATACCAATATAGTACTCAAATTCCGCCATGGTCTCCGTTCCGACATTCAGAACGAGATCGCCACCCTGACCCACGGACGGCCTGCGGACGACAACCCCGATGAGTGGTACTCTGCAGCACGAGTCAACGACGACAATAGAATTGCCAACAAAGCCTTCAAAGCCACTGCTCCGACCCGCACATCTGCCTTCCGCAACGTCGTCGGACCAAGAGTACCTGGCACCTCAGTATTCCCTCGCCCCTACATTCCATTCACTCCGCGTCCAGCTCCGCTCGCATCCGCAACCGCTCCGCCGACAAGGGACCCTAATGCAATGGACATTGATACTTCACGCGTCAAAGGCAAGAATGCCAATGCATGCTTCAGATGTAACAAAACGGGTCACTTCAGTCGTGAATGCCCCCTTCGCTTCGACGTCCGATTCATGACGATGGAGGAACAAGACGAGTTTATCATGGAACAACTCGTGGTCAAGGACGCGGCGGAAGGCAACTCCGTTCCGCCCACGGAGTCTGCGGAGTCGGAGGGAGGACAGGAGGATTTTCCTCCTCACAACGAGTGAACAGTGCGCCCTCGTTGTCTACTAAAAATCGTTATGCTGCCTTATTTATGGAACAATATGATCCTATACCCTCCATCTCTAAGCCTGCAAACGATCCTATAGTCGCACCCAACTCCGCAAACCCTATCCGCATCCGCTTCTCTAAGTGGGAGCGGCGGCTTCCAAAACAATATGTTCTCGCCGCAGCCGCTCGCTCCGACAATTCCCTCGAACTAGACATAGTTCTCGAAACTACCGACACTAAAGACATACTATCACAAAAGGCCTTACTCGACAGTGGGGCAACAGGATCGTTTATTGAACGTACTCTGGTCAAGAAACACTGACTCTCTACTCAAAAACTACAACGCGCAATTCCGGTATACAACATCGACGGAACTCCGAATGAGGCCGGAGCAATAACGGAGGTGTTGGACGTAGTGCTCCGCTATCGGGATCACTCGGAACGGACCCAGCTTGCAGTCACAAGTTTGGGAAAACAAGAAATCGTGTTAGGCTTCACTTGGCTCAAAGAACACAACCCCGAGGTAGATTGGACTTCAGGGGAAGTGAAGATGAGCCGGTGTCCTGCACGATGTCGGACATGCCAACAGGAGGCAGCCCAAGAGCGGAAGGAGCGGAAGTTCGAACAAGTCCGCATCCGAGCCTGTCGGATGGGTTCCACTCCGACGTCCGGTCTAGAGGAGGAGGCTCCACGCGGCCCATGGGTGGAGGATGTCACAGAAGGAGAAGAAACGGAGGAGTTAGCGGAAGACGATGAGGAAGAGGATGAGTTTGAGGAGGGAGACCGCCTTTTTGTCGGAACAGTACCTGCGGAGGCGGAGTTCATCCGCGCTTCATCCAATATCTCGCAACGTCTATCGGAGGCCTTCCTCAGTAACCAGAAACCCAAATCTTTCCGCGATTCCGTACCAGACCACTTGTTTGATTTCGAAGACGTATTCTCAAAGACCTCTTTCGACACCTTACCGGAAGAGCGGACGTGGGACCACGCCATTGAACTTGTTCCGGACGCCTCTCCGGCGGGTTGTAAGGTATATCCGCTCGCCCCGAACGAACAGAAAGAACTCGACGCGTTTTTGGAGGAAAACCTTGCAACTGGTCGGATCCGCCCTTCCAAGTCTCCGATGGCATCTCCGGTGTTCTATATCAAGAAAAAGGATGGCTCCCTTCGTCTTGTACAAGACTACCGGTCACTCAATTCCAAAACTATCAAAAACAAGTATCCGCTTCCGCTCATATCCGAACTGATCAATAAACTTCAACGCGCTCAATACTTCACCAAACTCGACATCCGCTGGGGTTACAACAATGTACGGATAAAGCCCGGAGACGAGTGGAAGGCCGCTTTTCGGACCAATCGCGGACTCTATGAACCATTGGTGATGTTCTTCGGCCTCACTAATAGTCCATCCACATTCCAGACTATGATGAACGAGATCTTTCAGGATCTTATCACTGAAGGTGTAGTTTGTGTTTACCTTGACGATATACTCATCTTCACGGAGACCCTTGCGGAACATCGGAGGGTCACACGGATTGTACTGGAACGACTTCGCGAACACAAACTCTATCTAAAACCAGAGAAATGCGAGTTTGAGCAAACGCGCATTGAATACTTAGGCCTTATTATTGAACAAGGACGCGTAGAGATGGATCCGGTGAAAGTAGCGGGGGTCGCGGAGTGGCCTGCTCCGACAAACGTCCGAGAAGTACAGTCCTTTCTGGGGTTCACTAACTTCTATCGCCGTTTTATTGAAGGGTTTTCGGACATCGCGCGCCCTCTTTTCGAGCTCACGAAGAAGGGGCACCTCTGGTCTTGGAAGGAAGGAGAAGTGTCCGCATTTGCGGAGTTGAAGCGGAGGATTACATCCGCTCCGATCCTGGTCTTAGCTGATCATCGAAAGGAGTGGCGGGTAGAAGCGGATAGCTCGGACTTTGCAACCGGAGCAGTACTGTCCCAACCAACAGAGGACGGTAAGTGGCACCCTGTCGCATTCTATTCCAAAAGCCTCAGTCCGGTGGAACGCAACTACGAGATCTATGACAAGGAGATGTTGGCAGTGGTCCGCGCATTAGAGGAGTGGAGGCACTTCCTTGAAGGAGCGGAGAAGACAGTGGAGATTTGGACGGACCACAAAAATCTTGAGTACTTCATGACAGCTCAAAAACTAAATCGACGACAAGCTAGATGGTCCTTATACCTCGCTCGTTTCGATTTTAAAATGCACCATCGACCTGGAAAGTCAATGGGCAAGTCCGACGCTTTGTCCCGACGAGCGGACCACGGAGACGGATCGCGGGACAACGAAAACATCATCCTTCTTCGACCAGAATTGTTTGCAGTGCGAGCAATGCGTGGGGTAACTGTTCAAGGGGAAGAACGCGACGTCCTCTGCCAGGTCCGACAGGGAATCCGAGAGGGGCTACTGGAGGATAGTGTGGCGGAGGTCGTCAGATCCCTTCCGACCGTCGGAGCGGGGTCCGTCCGAAGTGCGGAGTGGAGGCAAGCGGAAGGTTTGCTCTACTTCAGGGATCGTATCTATGTTCCTAATAATCCCCAACTGCGTCATCGGATCCTCACACAACACCACGACACTCCGGTGGCCGGACATCCGGGACGGTGGAAAACCTTGGAACTGGTGTCGCGCAATTACTGGTGGCCACACATGTCTCGTTTAATAGGTCAATATTGCAAGACATGCGACTCATGCCTCCGCACCAAGGTCCGACGCACTCCGCCCTCCGGAGAGCTCCATCCACTACCGGTCCCCACGGAGCGGTGGCAAGTAACCAGTGTTGACTTCATTACTGAACTACCAGAAGCCCACGGCTACGACGCTATCATGGTGGTAGTGGACTCAGTAGGGAAGCGGGGACACTTCATCCCGACGCACTCCGACATCTCCGCACTCGGGACTGCACGCTCCTATATTCAAAACGTCTGGAAACTCCACGGACTACCGGAGGCCATTGTCTCCGACCGCGGACCACAGTTTGTCGCCAAGTTCACGCGCGAACTATATAGGCTACTTGGCATTAAGATTGCTGCCTCGACAGCCTACCATCCGCAGTCGGACGGACAGACGGAGCGGGTCAATCAAGGATTGGAACAATATCTTCGCCTATTCGTCAATGAACGTCAAGATGATTGGGACGAATGGCTTCCGATGGCTGAATTTGCATACAACAACCATGTTCACGCATCGACACGTCAAACTCCGTTCTACATTGACACCGGCCGCCATCCGCGCATGGGATTCGAACCTCGCGAGAAGCGGACGGAAATCGAGGCGGTAGCGGATTTCAGCGAGCGGATGAAGTCCGCTCTGGAAGAGGCTCGCGCAGCACTAACAAAGGCAAAGGACGACATGGCGCGATACTACAACCAGCATCGGAGCACCACTCCGACATTCCGCCCGGGGGACAAGGTCTTTTTAGACTCATCGGACCTCAAAACCACCCGACCCACAAAAAAACTTGCACATCGGTACGTAGGCCCTTTCCCAGTGGTCCGACCTGTCGGAACACATGCCTACGAACTTCGCCTTCCCCCTTCCATGTCCCGCATTCACCCAGTATTCCACGTCGTCAAACTTTCACTAGTTCCCGACGACCCTTTCCGACGCCAAGTCCGCTCTCCTCCGCCTCCGACGGTAGTGGGAGAAGAATTGGAGTATGATGTTGAAAACCTCTTGGACAGCCGACTGCATCGAGGCAAGCTTCAATTCTTGGTCAAATGGAAGGGATATGGCTACGAAGAGAATTCCTGGGAAGCAGAAGACAATGTCCACGCTCCGCGCCTAGTCCGCGACTTCTACCGACGTCATCCGGGAGCTCCGCGTCGGATCTCCGCTGCGATATTCGACTCGTTTCGCCTGACACGTCGAGACGCCGTGCCTTGAAGGGGGGGTGATGTAAGGGCAACCACTTTCACTTTTCACTTTTCCTTTACTTTCCTCCTTTCCTTTCTATTCCACCATCTCCGACGTCCTCCGATCGTATCCGCTGTCTCCGACATCTTATCCGCCTCTCCGCATCTGACGACTCCGCCCCCATCCGCTACTCCGCACGTCGGATCGCAGGTACTATCATTCATCTTGTTTCCATTCATCCTTCATCGCTACTCCCGATCATTGCTCATCATTCATGTGTCTCGTTTTATCTCTTATTTCATATCTCATTTTACTATTTATCGCAGCTAGCTTGCAGGGGAATCCTTAGAACTTTCTCTTCGGATCTCCCTTGCAAGGTATGTGTTGTATTACTTATTAGACTGCTCAATCTAAACTTCGGATCTCCCTTGCAAGTATCTGAGTTTGAGTCTTGGATCGTAAGGTCGCCCTTACACCCTCTGGGTTGAACCTTCGTATCTTGGATACCATCATCCCAGACATCGACGAAAGGCCGGCTAAACAGCGTCGCGTAGCCCCGTCGATAGAACAATCACTGAAGATGATGGACATTGACCAGGAGCGAATGGGGCCAGACAAGTTTGATTACGAGATAGAACTTGACGGTCCGTCAAACCCTCTTCTTGAACCTTACCAATTGCGGAAAGCTAACAATACCTCTCAACAGACGTATGATATAATAGCAAGTACCAGTACAGAATGCGTAGATCACTTTAGCAGTGATTTACATACAAAATATATTAAACATTTTGCTTCTTGTACACATTGTAAGGAAAAAGAACGCGCGCAATGGATATTAGATTCCGGCGCCTCGTTACACTTCACCTATGAGTTTAAGGACTTCGCATATTATAGACCTCTCACGGTCAAGCAATTCGTCCAAACTGCAGCTAAAGGGAAGAAACTGGAAATACTCGGAGTTGGGGCCGTTCCAGTACGGCACACCCTAAATGGGGAAGTTAAAACCCATCTTCTCAGACCAGTGTTCTACATCCCAGACATGGACACACGCCTATTGTCCCTAGGTGTCTTCCTTAACCATGGTTACAAAGTAGACGGGACTTGTGGAGAAATCAACATCTCCAAAGGGCTGAGCAAAATCCAGTTTTCGCCCCACATCCTTGGTCAAACCATTTACTGGTTAGACACTGAAATACGCTATGACCAGATCCATGCGATCTCAAGCAAAATCACTGTCGAAACATGGCACAAGCGCCTTGGTCACCCAAATGATCAAGCACTCCAAAAGATTCCCACCAGTACCAAAGGGGTACCTGAGACACTAGTACGTGAGAAATCACAGGAAAGTTGCACAGGTTGCCTCAAAGGGAAAATGCTGAATCAGTCATATCCCAATTCGATGACAAGGGCAACAAAAACCTTTGATCTGATCCATTCTGATCTCAAACAGATATCCACGGCATCATACCACAAATATAAATATTTCCTTACGTTTTTGGACGACTTTTCATCCCACGTCTGGGTCGTCTTGCTTAGGAAGAAGTCGGATGCCGTCACGGCACTGCGACAATTCCTTGCAATGATCCAGAATCAATTCACCGCCACTCCTAAGAAATGGCGAGTTGAGATAGCCAGCCGAATACGTCGATTCTCGATCACGAGGGTGCTGGTGTAATTTCCGAGGATCTGTTTTTCCTCGGGACTCGGGGCAACAGGTAGGTTGGACAGCGAGTGAAGCCGGATATGCATCTGGCGATGGAGGAGGTCGGCGAGGGAAGTTTCGAGAGCATGGATTTGGTCTCTCATGGAGAGTGCTTTGTTCATAAGGGCGGCGATGGCGGGGTTGATGTCGGTGGTGGAGGTGGAGGTAACAGTGGTGTTGGACATGGCGGCGAGGATGGTTGAGAGATAGAAGAAGAATGGGGTGGCTATATTGGGCAGGGAGAAGACTAGAGCGGGGAACTCGGTGTGTGGTTGACTGATGAGGTCGATACTGCCACCGTGTGTCAACTGTCTTCTTCATCTGATCCTGTGCTTGTTTCAGCGCAGCATTGGCTTCTTCTCGTGCCTGTTTGAGTTTTTTCAAGAAGTCGTTGGCAGCCGGATTGGTATCTTCTAACACGAGCTCTCCCTTCCACGGATGTAAACCATAGTTGAGGTAGAATGGGGTGTGCTTCGTTGCCTGATGTTCTTTGTCATTGTCCTGGAACCCTGCGATTGCGATCCATTCAACCCAATCATCCTGTAGATGGTTGACAAAGTTTTGTAAGAACGCTTCCGTCTCCTGATGTGATTGCTCGGCCTGTCCGTCAGTCTGTGGTTGGTATGTGATGGACAGGTTCCTTTTGATCCCTAGCATGCGGCAGAGTATCTCCATGAACTTCGCGGCGAACTGCGATCCCCTATCGCTGATGATCTTCTTGGGGATCCCATGAAGCTTCCATATCTGATCTCAATAGATCTTGGCTAATCCTTCGGCTGATAGTTCCACGGTTGTCGGAATGAGGTGAAGCATCTTCGAATGTCTATCTGTGATGACCAGAATTGCGTTTTTTCCATCAGATTCTGGTATTGGTCCCACAACGTTGATTCCTATGTCTTCCCATGGGTGACTTGGTGCTGCATGGGGATGTAGCGGAGCATGTCGCTTTTGTCGGTTAATCTTGTTGCGTTGACAAGTGTCGCAACCCTTCATGTACTTCTTCACATCATGCAGTATGGTAGGCCACCAGTAGGTGCGAGTGAGGAGTTCATGTGTCCGGTACTATCCTGGATGTCCGGCCACTGGTGCATCGTGTGACTCGAACATCAATTCTTGTCGTAATTGTGGGTCTGGTGGGACATAGACTCGTTCTCCTGCATAGGTGATCCCATTCTCCTGCTGATACCAATGAGGATTCTTTTTTAGACCCTGGGCTACTTCTGTCTCCATGCGGTTTGAACCCTTGATGTGTGCGATCCACGGATTTTTGATGGTTGTGACGTTTCCAATTTTGATGGAATCAGATGTTTCACCCCCTTCAAAGAATTGTTCCTCCGTGAACATCTCCATTTGTACCACATCTTCTGATTCCAACCGTTTCAAGAATAGTCCCTCCTTGAGCATTTGGTCACTGTCCTGTGGTTCAAGTTCCGCTTCATACCAGGGTAAGCGTGACAGGATGTCCGCTTTCGCATTGGTCTTGCCGGGCACATGCCGTAATTCGAAGTCATAGTCTTGTAACTTCATTTTCCAGTGTTGCTGTCATTGATTTAGGTCCTGAGGACGACGGAAATATTCCAGGTTCTTGTGATCGGTCAAGATCTCGAAACGTTCCCTGGCTTCAAGCAGATAGTGTCTCCAATCTTTCAATGCTTCCACGACTGCCAGAAGTTCCTTGTCGTATATCTCGTAATTCTGTTCAGCCGCGGACATGGTCCGCGACAAGAACGCAATGGGGTGCCATTTGTCGTTTTGCTTCTGAGAGAGTACTGCTCCAATTGCATAGCCCGATGCATCAGTTTCAACCCTGAACTGTCCCTCTGGTTTCGGTAATGCCAAGACTGGTGTCATAACCATACGATTCACATCCGACTTATCCGACGACTCCGACATTTCATCCGCTCCGACATCCGCTCCAACAACATTCTATTTATATTGAATATACTTCTACTACGTAACATCTCAACCATACTTACAAGTAGACATATGTTGTTCACTTTTCATTTGTTACTCTCCGTACTCCGAATGTTCCGATGGTCAACTCCAATATCTGCACATCACTTATAGTAATGCTGATCATTCTAGTCTACTATAAATAGTGTACAAACCTGTCGTAGAACCTCAGTTCAAATATCATACGTTACACCTCATTCGCATCCGTCTCTACTTGCCTTTGAGCATTCCCTCCGTCACCTCCGCTCATCCGCTCATCCGCTCATCCGACATCCGCCAATCCGAAATCGAGGACCACATCAAAGAGTGGGGCGCAACGCACAAGTTGAAGCCAGGTCCTTTCTGCCAACGTTGCACTTACCGCATTCCGCTCCTCCGCTACTCCGCTCCGACTCGTCCGACGTTGAGAAACACGCTACGTGACAACTGGTGCCGATGTAATTGCCCGTATGAGACCTTCAAAAGCTTGCTGCTCCGTTGGTCCCCAAGTAAATGCCGTACCGCCTGTGAGCGCGGTGAGAGGTTTCGCGATGTTTGAGTACCCTTCAATAAATCGTCGATAGAAGTTAGCAAATCCAAGGAACTTCTGAACTTCCTTTTTTGATGTGGGTGCTCGCCAGTTTCGAATTGTATCCACCTTCTCAGTTTCCATCTCAACACGTCCCTCACCAACCACATATCCCAATATAGGACATTTCGTTACTTCCCATAAACACTTCTTCTCCTTTAGGAACAAATCATTGTCTGATAGGATCTGTAGGATTTCTTCAGTGTTTTGCGCGAGTTCTTCCTTGGTTTTACCGATAACCACAATGTCATCCATGTAGATCATGCAGATACGTCGGCGGATCTGGTCCCGGAATAGACTAGCCATCATTCGAGAGAACGTTCCTGGGGAGTTGCAAAGACCGAAAAACATGACCAATGGTTCAAACAATCCTCGACTGGTGAGAAAGGCAGCTTTCCATTCATCGCCCTCCTTAATCCGGACGTTGTTATAACCCCACATGATGTCCATTTTATTGAAGTAGACCGCATCTTTCAGTACGTCCAAGAGATCGGATATTCGTGGGAGTGGGAACTTGTCTTTGACCGTGAATTTATTGACCATGCGGTAATCTTGTACCAATCGTTTGGAGCCATCCTTCTTGTTGATGAAGAAGCAAGGGGAGGCATAAGGGGATTTGGATGGGCGGATCTTTCCTGTTGCTAGACCCTCGTCAATGAATGCGTCCAATTCCTCTTGTTCCTTTTGCGTCATAGGATATGTATTTCCCCCTAGTTCCTTTGGTGCGTCCGGTGTAAGTTCAATACCATGGTCCCATTCCCTCTCCTTTGGGATCTTATCAAAGTTCTCTTTCTCGAAAAGATGAGCAAATCGTTCGACATATGAGGGTCGTTTGGTTGTGGGAGGTGGTGTGGGAGTGACAGCTTCCAAGATAGGGTCTCCAGGCTTCCATTTCTGATCCGACTTTTTGGGTGCATCTTTGTTGCGCACCTCAACCATGCGAACCCGGTGTTTGCGACCATTAAGGTTAATCCTGAAATCCGAGTGTTTGGTTCGACATGTTGTTGGGCACCGGTTAAATGTTACCGCGCCGGTTGTCCAATTGATTGTGGGGTTGTGGTGCACCAACCAGTCATGTCCCAAGAGCATGTCCGTTCTCCCAATGTCCAGTACCATTGCTTCCATGGTTTCCTGATGTGCTCCCAAATCCAGTTTGACTTCGGCAAGTTGGCTTGCTTTCTGTTGTCGATTTGGTGATCCATCCGCATTTAGAATTGCTATGGGTGGTATTCCTCGCGTGGGGAGGTTCTGTTCGTGTACTATTCTTGGATGGATGCATGTGCGTTCACATCCGCTGTCAACCTCAGGTCGGATAACCTTTGGTCCTCGTCGTGTTTTGAGCTGAGCTAACAGCCTGATTTCTCGTCTTTTCGGAGGGTTATCTCCCTTCACAATCTTAGTTGATGCAGCGGCTCGCTTGGCAGGGATGACATAGGTTCTATTGTCTGCAGTCATACAAGGCAAGCAAGTCCGTTTAATAGATAAGGGTCGCGACTTAGCGTCGTTTAATCGGACCCTTTGGGAAAATCCTTCTCGTCGGCTTCTAAGATTGTGGTTTCATCATTCTTGGCAGCTTCCTCGGACACCTTCCTAACCCTTCCGGAGTTCTTCTTCGGCTTGCGGCAGTTGCGCGTGATATGGCCTTCTTGGTCACAGTTGAAACACTTGCGACCATCTTTCTTCTTTGGAGCGCTACAGTCTTTAGCCAGATGACCGAAGCGTTGACAGTTGTAGCAATGGGCTACTCCTGCTTTGTCGATCTCCATGGCCTTGCCCTGACCACCATAAGTGGTACCCGATCCGGTGCACATGTCGCCGCCACCTCGGATGACCAATACATGTCCTTCCATCTGTCATCCCTTGTTTCGGATCTCCTTTGCATAATCGGTGTACGTCTTGCCATCGCTAGCCACTTGTTCAGAGATTCTGCGGTTGACGTTCTTCTCTAGGATGTATTTCCCAGTTTCTTCGCCAAGGTTTGACAGCTTCAAGAGTTCTTCGAATTCATCCAAGAATTCATCAACGGTACATTTCTCTTGTTTCAGGACTTCAAGTCTGGCTTTGGCAGCGACCGACTTGTTGGCGATGGAGAATCGTGTGGCGATATCATCGGAAAAACCTAGCCAGGTGATGTTTCATTGTCAACAGCAAGAGCGTCTAACTTGTTACTGGCCCAGTGTCTGCCGGACCCTTCCATCATGCGGGATAGTACCACAAGAATCTTCTGATCATCTGTGAGGCTCTTTTGGAACCTGATGTATAGTTTGGTGGCTTTCCACCACTCGTCAAAGGTGTATCTGTCCTTGAACATCCCAGGATCCTTGATGATCTTGGATGTATCCATTGTTTGTACAGCCGGAGCTTCTGCCATGTTTAGAGTCTGTGGAGGAGAAGAGGAGTTGGGTTGTTGGGATGAAGATGGGGTTCGGGATACAGGTAAGGATTGAAAATGAGTCCCTGTTCTAGGCGTCTGTTCGATATCTGACTGCGCGGAGTCAAAAGTAAATTCGTCAGGGGACTCATCAGCGGAATCGGTGGCAAAACATTCAGAGTATTTCCTCTGTAAATCTCTAAGGAATCTCTGTTCCTGCACGTCTGTTGGTCTCGAGCAGGGGTCAAGTCTCTCGTTTCATGCCCAGCGGTTGTACTCGGTTTGTTGTTCTTCGGTGGTGAAGTGGGCGTAGATCTGCTGCTTCGAGTAAGACGTGATGATGTGGCTCTGGGACGTCTCGATGTGAGCGTCCTAATCAATCTTCTGATAATGGTTGTCTGGACACCGATAAACTCTCTGATCTCTGTGATCCGACCTGTCTGAGGTCCTTCTTGAATGCGAAAGCTTTCAAGTTCGTTCTGTCGGGCGTTGTAACGCGCGATCTGGTGTTGCCGAGCAAGATGGATGCTCTCTGCTATCTCGCCGTGGGGGCGATGCTCGTCGTTGTCTAGTTCTTCGTCAAGCACCTGCTGTAGGATGTGACGGATCTCCGATTCGATGTACTGCTGGATGAGTGTAAAATCGATACTGTCTCGAGGACTTAGCTCCTCCTGTCAGGCTTCTAGCATGCTGAATGGGTTACTGGTAAAGTCTTCAAAGAAGCGCAACGTCTTGACTCGTCTGGTAGTTGCTCTCTTCGCTCTGGGCAAACCTAACGAGATTTAGCAACTTGTTATGCTTAACAAACCGTTCCAAGGTTCGGGCAGAGTATGCAGGAAGTGGAAAGGCAAAGAGCAAAGTGATTGCTAAATCTAAGGAATCTACTACAGTACAAGAGGTTTATATAGGTACTGACTATAGGCGGTAGCGGATGAGTCAGTACTGCGGAAGGCAGTGTGCATGAGTAAGGTGACTGCGGAAGGCTATGTACAGTGAGTAAGCTGACTGCGGAAAGCGAGTCAGCGCGGGAGCGAAGTATACTAAAGGGGATGACGAAGTAAGGTAATGAGTCAGACTGGGAATCGAAGGTTGCGAAAGTAGACATTAGACATAGTAAGTTCGTAAGAGGGCGCCGAGTCGGGCCGATAAGTAAAAGATATGATGTGGTCCTCATACCGTAGAGTCCGTAACAATGTCCAGGCTTCTTTCGAGGTCTTGGCGTCCTTGATGTGCCTCCTGATTGCCTTGGAGACTTTGAGGCAGATGGAACCCAGAGCCATGTCGTCGTCCCTGATCCAGACCTTCCTTTCCTTGTGGAAGGCAGGCTGGTCGACGGTGGTGGTGATGACTGGAGGCTGGGTTGCAGATGTCGAAGTGGTGGAGGCAGGGGTGGAGACCGTGACAGTAAAATCCGCGATGTTGGGGCGCTCAATGTCGCTGGACACAATGCGCCAGACTCCTTGATGGAGGAGGTAGGACTTCATTTTCTCAGCCCAGCTTTGGTAGTCGATACCGTCAAAGACGGTGATGGAGTCAAGTGCGGAGCGAGAGGTAGACATTTTTAATGAATCTAAAAGGAGTTCTCCCAATCAGTGATGTTCTTTATGAATTTGATTTTTAGAGAAAACAAATAAATGATTCCTCATAACATATTCCCTTTAGGAATAGCGGTTTGTGGGAAAAACCCTTTTTGTCAGAAGTGTGTGAGGTACAATCAATGTTTCCACATGATGTGTACTAAGTCAATCCCCTTAGGGACGCTTCATGACAGGTACTTGTCGTAATGACGTTCCCAGGTTCATGTGTGAAGAAGTAAGACTCAGAACCTAGATCTTTCAATCGGTTCTTTGCCAACCAGGGTAGAGTGGGCAGGTACTTGCTGTTGCCAGCGTTCCCAAGTCCCTCTGCTATCTGGGGCCCATAACCTGTTGAAGTTCCAGCTGGGCGCTAGCCGCAGATGTACTGAGCAACACAGCTACAGTGGAAGTACTCTACTCTACTGTTCTAGTCACTTACTTGGTTGAGAAGGGTGGGGCTGGTGAGAGCGGTTGAGGCTGGTAAGAGCGATGGAGCTGGTTAAGAGTCAAGAGACAACATGTTGATATTGACAGTTTCCTGGTCTTATATACCGTACTACTGTTTGTACCAACCAAATAAGTGTGTAATCGAAGATGTCTAAGGTCACGTGATATAATCTAATCTAATCTAATCTACGTGATGGAAAAGTTTCAACAGCAGCTTTCCTAGCAACAATGTTTTACTCACATATGAATGAAGAGCCTAATTGACACATTTACGTAGGAAGCCGTTTGAGTGGAAGTAAATAGCCCTGAGGACGAGGAAAGTGATAAATGGTTAGTAAAGTAATAAATAGACCACAAGGAATAGGATACCGCCATAGACGGTCGTCATAAGCTTAAGGAGAGAGAAAGGTGGGGAAACGAGAGGCGGTGGTGGTTGCAGAAAAAGAAGTGACAAATATGTCACAACATTCAGCAATCAGGTTATGATATAAACAATCACATGCTCGGTTTCCGGGCAACCGTCTCCTCTGACAAAACCATGTGCATGAACATATTAACTTAGGCCTGCCACTTGGTCGCAACACCCAATGAAGTCAGAATGCTCAAGCGCTCAAGGAACACCTTCGCTCCTTGTCCAATATCTCACTATGGAGTCGGGTGCACCTCCCTTGCTGTGTGTCTGCATCGTCAGGGAGTGGGAAGTTGTGTTGACAAGCTTGATTACTCAGTGACGCCGCCAAGGCGAGTGGTGGCAAGCTTCACGTTAACCTCACCTCTTGTTCATTCGAGAGGTAGGGGCCAGTAGTACTGCTGTACGGCGGCAGGTCTGGTGGCTTTAACAGGGCCCCAAGCTTTAAACTCATTCCATTGCCGATTTCGTACACCAGCCTGTTGCACTGACTCTCCCCACTACCTCGCCACCTTGATCTAATTATCTTAGATAATTTGAGCTCCAAAAATTTATGTGTATTTTTACATGACTCAATTGATATACTATCACATCCAAGAGCACACTGCTGGAGACAATTGACGAGAGCCTCTCATAATAGTACACCAGCATATTTACATTTAATAAATATTTGAACCTCAATGTGTCCATCGAAACAGTAATTGGTCCATCTGACGAACTGATCTTCCATTTGGTCCAGTGGATGTCCATTGACACGAATTTTACCAATTAGGGGTTTCCTGATGCTTGTTATGAACACTGAAACCTCTACTTCAACATTAGGTATTTGTTCGACGAGAGAAAATCATCAGATGGCCAAGCCTCGGAACAAGGCGAGCCTCTGCCTCAGACGGGTTACCTGGCCGGGCGTAAATTCATTCATGCAGATATCATCGGTGTAATCCATGTAGTTGTCTGGAAATACGATTGAGAACGGAATACTCGGTCAGGTGTAATAAAGACATACGAATAGGATCTACATCGTCACCAGGACAGGTATCGCGACCCCTCGGACAACCGTATGCCGGAGACTCCTCAGGGGGGGTGTCATTTACAAAATCACCGTCCCCGGTACATCCACCCTGGAATGTGTGCAACAAGCCACACCAATGGCCGACTTCATGAACGAGAATCTGGGGTCGTATGGCCGTCATCGGAAGGTTCCCCAAAGCAGAGAGACATTGTAGCACGCACTTTTCCCAAGTTCAAGTCTCGGTAGGTCCCACCAGGGACGCAAGCAAAGGCTATCACGACACCATCTCTCTTGGGCGACATGGCATAAGCGTATGGAAAGGTGGCAAAACCCAGAAAATCAACAGATGTGAATCTAGAGCAGGCAGGTCAGCATGCATGATGTATATTGAAGTTATACATGATGCGCACCCGACCGTGTAAACGTTGAGATCTGCGGCACCGCCCTGGCGGAGTGTAGCTCTCATGGCGATAGATTGGGGATTATCAGTCGCAGGATTCACATTACTGAACCAGTCGGCATTGACGGTGCGAGTAGTTCCAGCCAAGATCCAAGAGATTCCGGTGTGCTGGTAGTCGTTGACTAGGACTCTCATTGAATCAGTGATTTGCTTGTCTCTGAAGCATTCAGTGAGTGGAATCGGGTTCTCTTGCACAGGCCGAGACGTACGGAATATTGCCTCCAGCCAAGGTGTTGTCCTTACTGACGACATGCCAGTAGACACGCAACACATGAAGAGTTATATTCACAGGGACACCAGGGGCTTTCAAGTTAGGCTTAGCGAGCTTGTTATCATAGGTGGTGCCACATTTCCTAAAAGATCGGTTCGTTATGGGTTTCAACGGTCTGAAAGCACTCAGGCACAGACATTTTGGAGAGCACCGATGAAGCACAAAGCATGACAGCAAGAGCGAGGAAAGCGAACATGTTGAAAGATAGGGACTAGTCGAACGGCGCTCGCAACTTATACGAAAAACGGGAGTTTGCCGTTACATGAACATGAAATCGCGTTCCCAATATTCTTGCGGGAAACCTCCGAAGTCGTAGGATGAGAATATGTCAACACGTCCGGAGCGGTTGAAACATTCAGTTCTTGCCGTGAAATCGACCAAGCGATGAGTCGGTGTTGGATCCTTGCCCTGTAAGCTAGCGAGAGATCTGATTAGACGCGATGGCATGAGAGTTCGAACACCAGAAAGTCCGTGAACGGCGATAGCCTGAGGATCCGGATTCCAGAAGTCCGAAGGAGCTGGTCAGTGGTCACTTATTGAAACACAAGGAAGCCTAGAAGCCTGGCAAAGGAGGAGTCTTGCGAATAGAAGAAGAATGGCTATGTCATAGTCACCTAGTAAGCGGTTAAATGGTTTCTGGTAGGACTGACTGTCATCTTCCCATGTCCTCTCATCCTCCCATGTCGCCCATATTCTTTCCAGATTCGATCTGCTAGAGCTCCATGACCCCCATGGCCCGCGTGTTTCAGTCGACATCACGGTCACCGCAGTCATAAGCAATATCACCTCACAGGACCTCTCCCGCCGGTGACAAGCCACAGTGCCCTCTTCATGCCAGATTGTCTCTCACATTCTGCCTCCTCTGTGGTGACGTGACTGCTTTGACCCCGAGTCAAGTTGACTTGTACAACACTGCAGGCTCTCGTACAAGGAACCGCACTAAAGATCGTCTCTGTGCCCTGGAGTTCGTACGATACACGCGACCTGCTTGCATCTACGTTCCCTTCTTTCCACCAACCTCGTCGGATGTCGCGACGTCGCCGCCTTTGGACCTGGCCGGATGTAAAACGCGAGTGTTTTCAAGGTAGTGAATGACGTTGCTTTCACGTTGTCCGAGGAAGATTGAAACTCAGAAAAGCCGCGGTCATCATTTGCGCGACCTCCTCTACCACTCCTCTACCGCCCCGCTGTTCGGGTTCATAAAGGTGCTCATGTTGTACTCATCGGAAGCTATGCCCTCGCCATGCGCGAATGTGATGACGATCTCGTGCTGCGAGCTGTTCAGCCTGCTGGGGCAAAGACATCACAAATAGAAGAATACTCCTCCGAGTCGTTGATTCGCGCGACGCGTGTACACGCGAAGCAGGGAAACGCCGGGCCTGTGAACAACCATATTCCACGGCTATTGGTGTTCGCTCTCTTGGTATGTATACATTCCACGATAAGGAAAAGAAAACTATCTAACAGATTCATGCGAGAGGTAAATATGTAACATTAAGTACGTATGGATATCTAATTGCAAGGTATCAACGAATACATCTATACATTAATCAAGACAAAGCCAAAGGAGCGGCTTTTGTCTCTGGCGCGAGTGAGAGATCCGCAAGCTTTTCTTGAATGCGGATTTCCGATGGGCAGTCTGTGGGAGGTAAAGCGATGGTATCATATCTACCCAAGAAAGACAGACGGGCGTGAGCGCAATAACGATGGTATAGAGTACCGGGCCACCCACGATAAGCTCTTTTCTAGAGGTGACGCTAGTGTTTCCTTGGAATCACCGTCTACATCTCGAACCCGGGTGCCATCGGGTGCTATTCCGCATGCCCTAATAACCGTCATCAGGGGGTCACACCGCGGCAAAGGTAGTAGGGTCCAACTCACTCAACAATCTGGTCCCAATAAGTCTTGGGCTCGAATTCATAATGAAATTCTCCACCGAACTCTGCGTCTAATTGCGATGGAGGGATAAGCTCCAAGAGGTCCGGATTGAAGCGCATCTGAGAGCATATCATTCAACCTGGTGGCGTCGTCAACGAAGGTAATAAAGCACTGACCTTATCCCGGGTGATAGGATCAAGGAAAGGTGCTATTCCTTTGTAGAAGAAGCTGAGGAGTAGGGGAAGATTTACGATGAGTGCCCTCCCAAGAGTCTCGACATAGTGCTGTTGCAAGATGGTAAGAACCTGAGTAAACTTTGTAAGTTGTCCGTTCCGCTGCACGAAGAAGGATGTAGACCTTACGCGCCACCGATATGGATGGATTTGTCCTTAGCGTTGTTGATTTGTAGTCGACGATAATGACCAGAGATTCCTGGCCGGGAGGCATGAGATCCTTGGCACGTTCTCTGAAGGAGAGACGGGGACGGAGTTGAGCAAACACTCAAAAATGGACGACAGGAAGGAACAGACTGACAGGTACCAGACTAGATGACGAAGTTGCCGTGGACTTGACTCTGTATTCTCGTGTCCTGGGCGCATATATAATATCGGTCGTCCATCCCTGTCAAAGCCATTAAGGATTCTGCATGGAAAGTGTCATTAGTGGGTCTATGCACAAGTATCAAGAGATAGACACACATTTTCCCCGTCTCACTCTCTATCCTAACATCCTCTGGAGGGATAAGGTCAGGCTGGAATTCCCTCCGCCACTCCATAGTTGCCTTTATCCGTTTCTGCGCGTCGGCCAAATTCCACTTTGAAGCTCGGCTGTACCGACGCATAGTATCTATTTTGTTCAGCCATCTGAGCTCCCATGGGTAGTACGGGTTGTCTGGAGGAAGCAAAAGTGTGTCTGCGTACTTTACAACTCTAATGAGTCAAGGTGGGAAGAATGAGGAGACGTGACGCACCTCGCGAAGAGCTTTGATTTTGGCTGCTTGTTCCTCTGTGTAGTCGTATACCGGCGCAACCTTCGTTCCGGGTTCTGGGGTGAGGAGGAGGTCGTTGGTTTGCATATTCAGGGGGAGTGGAGTCAAAGTCAAAGGCGAGGAGAAAAGTGGAAGTTTTTCTTACGCATCATTCCTTTATTAAAATGGTCCTTGTCAATGTCAATCACCAATGATCACATCACATGATCGATTCGACACTTGACAATGACTCATGGGTTTGCGCAACCGATAACGTCGGGTTTGGGGTGGACGGAGATAACAGACTTCCAAGAACGATTGGTTATCAATAGAACACCGACGGACACTGTCATTGGCTTTTGTTGAACATTATACAGCATGCCCAGTGATACTAGAAAGTTTCAGCGAAGCAGATGGGAAGATGTGGGAGAAAAAGTACCTCTACTCAGACATCTCTGACCCCCTCCCACATCCCCACATCACCCGGGCTTTGCCACATTTTGCGAGACCATGATGACCACGTTTCGAAAGAATTACATGGGTTTGGCGGGTAGCTCTGTCAGCAAGATATTGTATCGCTTTTTGATCGTGACCCGGTGACGCGAGAACTTGTCATCAGGAGAGAATCGGGCTGCAAGGTATGGAGGAAAGAACGGGTTAACATCGTCAATTTGACGATAGCAATTTAGGCACCAGGATGTGCTGATTTTGTTATTCTCCCTGCATCCGTGATTTTCTGGATGAAGAGGACGAATCAGAACATTAGTCAAAGATGATAAAAATGGTTGCATACTTTGAGGGTGTATATCCTATTACCGCCCTCATCCATTGTATACATCAAATGCATGGTGGGGACAACTGAGGGCGAAGAAGATCGAGGAGAAGTCCAACTGAAAATCGCCCGAAAATGTCCACGTGATGCAGAGCTGTCACGACTCGTGATCATCCCGACTCTGACTCCTGAGCGCTGAGCAGTGAGCATACCGCCAGCTGGGCCTCGCCTGCATATTCCATCAATATTTGGGGTACACATACGGTCAGTATGCTCACCCTTTCCCTTTCTTTCAACACAACCTACCGTCTCATTCCCCAGGACTTCCGAGTCCGACGCAGGTGGAGTCCCCCGTCTTCTGCTACATCTCTTGGGACGCCAGAGGGAGAAGTCGGTGATCCGTTCATGGTATGACCCTTTGGATCCACCGACCCGTCCCCCCCCCCATTCTCCAGAAAATTGCCTCAAAGTGTCATGTTGTTGCTTGAGAACGCTGTTCTGTCTCGGAACGTCCCATTGAACCCTTCTCCAACTTGCCAACACGATCGCGTTGCACCCTTGTCCGTTGTACCGTACTATTCCATTGATTAGCCCCACACCTATTCTTTCCCCAGGATGAGTATCCACTCAGACTTTTTCGGGATGACTAACATCCTCGGTTAGACCGCATTTTAGACAGTAGAGATCTCTGCAGGATAGCCATGCGGGATTCGAAGTGGCATATCAATGACGAAGACAATTTTGCTTATTTGGGCAACTATCGCGTCATTTCTGCCTCTCCACGTGACGCGCTCACCAAGCTTCACAAATCACCATAAAAAGCTCCAGGGCTCATCTACCCCGTCCCTCAAACCCCTACATTCTCTGTCTGTATTATACGCGCTCTCCCAAACATGCCTGTCAAGCCAATCAATTCCTTCGCAGAATTCCAAGAGATCGTATGCGCTCCCAAATCACCCTACCCTCCTTCCTGTCTCTGATCAATCGCCTTTCTGACAGATCAACAGCGACAAACTCGTCGTGATCGACTTCTGGGCAGAGTGGTGTGGTCCATGCAGAGCCATCTCCCCACATTTCGAAAAGTTCTCCGATGACAATGATTTCACCGGTGTCGAATTTTACAAGGTCAACGTTGATGACCAAGAACAGATCTCGCTAGAGGTTGGCATCAAGGCGGTGAGTCTCATCCGATCTATCGCTGAGGTCCGTCGTGCTAAAATATGCGGTGTGTGTGTGTGTGTGTGTGTATTGGTTAGATGCCCACCTTCCAAGTGTACAAGGCCGGTAACAAGGTTAAGGAGCTCGTTGGAGGCCAACCAGCGAAACTCAAGGTAAGTCGGAAACAATTCCGTGATCCTCTGAAATGCTCAAGTGCGCCCTTCTCGAATAGGAATTGCTCGTTTCCGGGAAGTCGCTGCTTTGATTGGCGGCTGCATACTTGTATTGGATGAGACTGGGACTGTGCTCCCCGTCACTTTCTATCGCTCGAAACTTAATACGCTGTAAATTGTAAGACCTGAGAACAAGACGACCAGTATTCCCTACTGCGATAAATGCTCCGACTCCGAGCCCGCAAAAGATTCCAACGACCCAGGCGATATCGTGTTATCAACACCCACTGGTTTTCCGAAGGAGAGTGCCAACCAATATGATTGCACGAAGAGGAGCATTCCTCGTCTGGTATGAGTTTAAGATTCTTCCGATAATGATCGGGGATCGTCGACTCTCCCTGGATCCCCACTTACAACACATTCCGAACCAGACTCGAACTTCGCCGCAACAGGTGGGTGTTGCTTCCTTCCTGTTTCTATTTCCGCGGAGATTGGACAGCGAAGCTGTCAAGCCGAAGGCCCACAAAAATCTACCCCCCCGCGAGGCTTCGCAACGAGCGATGCCATAAAAAAGCCCCTGGGCTCACCTACCTCTCTATTCTCTCCCTGTTTCAACTTACACGCGCTCTTCCAAAAATGACCGTCAAGCCAATCAACTCCTTGTCAGAATTCCAAGTGATCGTATGCGATCCCAAACCACCCCACCCGACCATACTGACTCTAATCCATCTTCTTCCCCATGACAGATCAATAGCGGCAAAGTGGTCGTGATCGACTTCTGGTCGATATGGTGTGGTCCATGCGCATCGATCTTCCCGAGCTTCGAGGGGTTCTCCAATGACGAGAGATTTACCCTTCTCGAATTTTACTCTTTGCATTGCGTTGGGGCGGTCGAGTAAGTACGAAGGAGGTGTATAATAAATATAATATATTATGGTGGCGTATTGTGGGTGAAAGCCCCGGGGGCTTTCCGGCCTGGCAGAGGGCCTAACCTGGGGAGAAAAACGAGATGAGCTGCGATCCCCTGGTATCAGGAACTCCGTGACACGTCGGAGAGCATCTCGGACACCCCAGAATTAGGAGCGGAGAACTCACGTGTGTTGAGAGAAGAGTAGATATTACTTGCAGCAAAGGCGAGGCATAGTTAAGCGCAGAAACTGGTCGTGCAGTTCAGGGTTGTCTTGCATATATGGGGCGAGAATCTGGCCATGTTTAGTGAGATAAATAGTGAAGGCGTCGCTCTCCCAGCGTCCTTTGACCTTCATGACGTTGAAGGGAACACCCCGGAGGAGATATTCGAGGGTGGCACCGATGTGAATACCATGTCCTTGGAGGGGGTCAAGGCTGGCTGCCTTTGCAGCTGCGTTAACAACACGCTCAAAGATTTTCTTTGTGAGAGGGCGATAAAGAGTAGAAGAGGGGGTTTTCTTCTTGGCTTTCTTGCTGGGGATGTAACGATAGGCGAAGAGGTGGGCTGAGGCAGGTGGATCATTGAGCTCAAAGTGGTGGGTCAGCGCAGCCTCGGGGTTGGTATCGCCAATTTGTTTTGACCACGAAACATCTTCGCCAGATGAGGACACCTTTGTGTGGGGGAGGTGGAAGATTGTTGATTTTAGGCCATTGCGGTCAGTTTCGGTGCGGACGTCGGATCGTTTGACATGGAGCTTGGGATCAAAGGTGGTGAGGCTGGGAACCATGAATTCTCCTAGGCGAGCTGCAGCATAAAAGGTGGTGGTGAGACATGCATAAACGGCAGCATGGAGAGGGAGAGAAAGGTCGAGTTTTCCGTGGATGGCTCGAATGAATTCAAGGGTGCAGGGCTTTCGCTTCTTTTTCACAGACGAAGGGGGAGTCATCTTGTCTGCAGCCTCAAGAAGGGCCCGAAGCTCAATCTCGCTCATGTGCCAGTCTATGCCGTGGATGATATGCCATGCTCGGATGCCATACACATAGTTTGAAACAGTATCTCCTGAGTAACCGCCAGCCAGGGCTGAGATGAAGGCATGTATAATGATGGGTGGGGCAGGAGCACGCTCTGCTTCTGGGATGCCTCATTCGTCGCAGAAAACGTGAAAAAGTAGGAGGCCAGATCCATAGCTTCCAAGGGTGGAGTCACGCCACGCCCTTGCAGTGACTTCGGTGATGTGCCTGATGTCCTTGTTTGTAATTGCAGTGGGCCTGCCAAGAGAATCAAGGTTGTTTCTTCCCATGATGGGGCGCCATAATTTGAGACGCTCCGAAGCAGGAACATGTGGTCGCAGGGGAGACTCAATTGGGGTGAGGTTTTTTGGATATGGTCTGGGGCAAGCAAGGGAGGCAGGACGGTGTGTCAGGGGCATGTCGAGGCGGGGTCCTTGGTCTTCAGCTTTGCGCTTGGGCAAAGACCTCTTCGAGGTAACGAGATCATGCGAGATCGGGCAGGGGTTGCCTCTGGGGATGAGTGGGTCTGGTGTATGTAGACCTGGGGTTTGAGATGGGTCCTTTCCGAGGAGGACTAAGCTCAGATGGGTGAAGTGGTTCATCGAAGTCGATGATGAAAGGGCTGAGGCTAGTGGGGATTGGGATGGAGGGGAGAAGGAGGGAGGTGGGAGGGTAAATTCCACGGGAGGGGCCATCAGCTGGGTTGTTCTTGCTCGGGACATATCTTGTGTGAATGCTGATGTTCCGACAGTCGATGAGGTCGTGTACGAGTTTGAAGATCTTGTTCGTGGCAGAATTGCAGCTGCGACCACTCCACCACCCTTCGACCACACTGGAGTTGTTGCCATAGAGCTTGATGTCAGAATGTGGGGGGCAGTCTGGGAGTAAGGTAGTAGCGAGGAAGAGAAAACCGACGGCTTCAGCCCACTGTATCTCTCGTCCATTTGAGGTCCAGCCTGGAATGAGCCGCCACGCTCGCCATCTCTCTCCGATAACGATCCCGACTCCGGTTTCCGAGCTAGCATCTGAGTAAGCGGCGAAATCACATATGGGTTTGGGGGCTGGGATTGGTCGTTGCACAGATGGTTGTTTGAGGAGCTTAGACCACCATTGGAGGTCATCAGAAGTGTGGCGAGGTGGGGAACGTGGCATGTGAGGACGGTCACCGAATGTGCCTTGAAAAGACTCGAGATTGGTGAGGTATGCTCGACCCTTTGGTACCACCAGGGAAGCATGAAGGAGTTTGCCATATAGCTTCTGGGTTTCTTCAAGGTTGTGGATTGGATGTAGATTCCATTCCTCAATGGCCGTGAGGTATTTCTCCTTCTTTGATTGAGGAAGTGAGACTGTCTTGGTGCCCAGGTCCCACGACAAGCCCATGAAAGGAAAGACAGTGCTGAACGGGATGTCCTTGCTTTCTTTCCAGCGTATACCCAGTTCGCCGGAGATATTATCAATGTCAGACATGCAGTAGGAGAAGTCAGCATCGTGGGCGGAACGAGGAGAGGAGCAGGAGAGGTCACAGATGGGGCAAGAAACATCCTCGTCAAATTCTTCTGGGGCGTCGTTGGGCATTGCCGCTCCCTTGAACCAGATTCTGCCACCATCATGCTGTGACCCGCCGTTAAGTGTGATATCATCAGCCCACTGTCTGCATCTCTGGTTATACTCGTGCAGGCGATCCTTTCGGATTCAGAGAAAGACATGGTCATCAACCCATTTGGAAATGGGACCGATTCCACGGTGACGCATGATGTCCGCACCAGCATCTCCGACAATGCCATACGTGCCCCCGGCAGAGGCGAGGCCAAAAGCAGCTCGGGTATCGAGAGCAAAGGATGTCTCACTGAGACGAACCACTGTTCCGGGCCATTGGTTGGGAGCAAGGGGAATGGTGCGGTATGCTTCCTCCACATCCCGAACAGCTCCTTCGGAGCCTGGGGGCAGGCGGGAGATGAGGAGAGAGATGATGCCAAAGGTGCCCCAGGTGCAGGGGAAATGGTCGGAGTTGATGATGCTGTTGATGGAGGAGGTCTGGTTGTGGGGAGAGTGGGGGAAGGAGAGGTTCTGAACGAGGCGGAATTTCCCTGGGTTGCCTGGCTTTGGAACGAGGCTGAAAGGAGAGGATTGGAAGGGGCCGACGAGGAGGAGGACTTCGTCATGGGAGAGAGGGCCGATGTAACGGCCTTTGTCGAGTTCATCCTGTAGGATTTCACTGAATTCAGCTGCATATTGGATAGTAGATGGTCGATTAGGGGGGGTGAAGGTAGTAGTGATGCGTGGAACGCCGACGTCAAAACCAAATTGGAGGGAGTGAGGGAGGTTTGGATATTTGTCAAGGAGGCCAGTGTCCTCGAGGATGCGTTTCCATGCCTCAGGTTTGTAGGGAGAACCCGCATTACGGCTTTTGAGCACAAGGACAGCTTTGAGCGCCATGGTCCGATTTTCCACATCCGGAGCATTCATGGCGGGAGTCGTGGGTGGTTTCTCTGCAGCCATTCGGTTTCTGCCAGTCGGTACAGAGGACGGATCCACTGGGGTTGACGAGGTGACCCTTTTGATTGCGGGTGCAGCGAGAGCGGTCGCTCCCGTCCCATAGTTTGGAGGCAGCGCAGGCAGAGACGACATGTGGGTGACGCCCGAGGCAGATGGTGCAGGCAGAGAGCGTGGTGGGTTTGCCTGCACCTGGGCGAAAAAACTTACGTTCAGTGGTTGGCGAAGGAGATCGGTTTGAGTCGGGAGACATGGATCGGTCTCTGCGACGCTTGGAGGTGTGGTGCGAGGATTGGGCCCGTTTCGGGGAGCGTGAGCGACTGGCATAAGAGTAGGAGCGGGATGATGTTCCACGGGAGAGATTCTCTAGGCCATCGTGGAGGCTAGGAAGGGGAAGCCAAGATGGGTTTGTGGGGCGGGGCAGGGCGAGAGCAAATACCCATGTTCAAGGCGCGGGGCGGGGCATATGGGGCATATGAAAACATCGAAGGGCGCGATGTGGGGCAAAAGTTTGCGAGGAGAACGAAGAGAAGGGGGAATGCTTGTTGAGAAGGGAAAATGAGGAGTCAAGGGAGAGGGGACATACCGGCGTGAGAGGTTTGATGATTCTCGGGTGTGGAAATCCATGAGGGCGAGGTTTAGTCTCTCCTCGTTAATGACACTGATGTCAAAAGTGGCATCGGGGTCTGGACCTGACAGGGCAGCATGCCATTCCCTGCGAACCTCAGCTTGATAGAGGAGGAGGGCTGCTTCCCCCCCAACGATGCGTCGTTTCGCGTGGGATTCGAGCTTGAGGAAGAATTCGGCAAGGGGGAGGGTTAGGTCTTGATCCCAGCCCTGGTTCGACATGTGTTGGAGGAGGAGGATCTTAGCAATTGTCATTTGAGGGAAGGAAAGCTTCTCGTCTGGGATTACGTTGCGCGACCTGAGGGAGTTGATAGGTTTAAGGGACATGACATCGTTGACGGACGAGATGGTGAAGGTGTCTTTGGCGATAGTGTGGTCGTATCGTGCTGCCTCTTCGCATCCCTCGATGGTGAAATAGTATAATTCTACGTATTTGCGTTGTTTGAGCCTTTCGCGTGCATAGGCTGACGGCTGGGCGATGGATATTGTGGAGACGGGCTTGTTTCGGATGACAGAGTTGAGTTTCGGTTTCTTCCTCTCTTTCTCGCACCGTTCCTCCTCTTCCTGCTGTTCCTGTAGGCGGCGGGCCTGATCCGCTAGGTCCCTTTCTGTCTGCAGGTGTGCTGCCTCTTCCTCTTCGGCTGCTACTCTCCTAGCCTCTTCCTCGGCTTGGTCAGCCTCGAGCTGCAGTTGCCAGCGCACCTTCTTGCGATCGTTGGCGGTGGTCCAGGACTCCTGGAGGGCTGCGATGGCTTCATCATCGGCCATGTTCAGGCCGGTACGGATGAGGGCGAAGTCATCTGTTGCGAAATCGGGCATCTCGATGAGGTTGGGGTCAACGCGGAGTCGTTCGGCCATGATGAAGGAGTGAAAAGGGGTGTAATGAGGAAAGAAAGGAAAAAGGAATGGCTTAGTGCTACACGACGCGCTCGTGCCGGTCACTGTAAGAGGAGGAAGAGATGCCTCCACGTGACCGTCCTCACTTGTGCAAAGACTACGCTCTTAATACTACGCTCGTGCCTCACTACGTCCAAGAGCAGCAAAAGGTCAACGTTGATGGCTGCCCGGGCATCGCGCAGTCGGTTGGCATCATGGACGTGGGTTTGCATCCGATCTATGATTGAGGCCTGTTGTACTAAAACAGGCGGTGTGTGTGTCACATTGGTTAGCTGCCCACCTTTCAACTGTTCAAGAATGGCACCAAGGATAAGAAGCTCATTGGAGCTAATGGCATGGAACTCCAGGTAAGTCGAAACAGTCCGTGGTTCTCTAAAATGTAGTACTGAGGCGCGCTCTTCCGGTCGAATAGGAATTGTTGACTTTCGGCAGGTCGCTGTAGTGATTGATGGTTGCATACTAATCGAGTCAATTAATTGTGCTCATCTTAGATGTCACTGGGTGCTCATCTTAGATGTCACTGGGTGCTCAGTATCGCTCAAAACTCAATACGCTGGAATCATAGTAGGACCTAAGAAGATTTCCGACTGCGATAAATGCCCCGACTTCGAGCCCGCAGAAAGGATAGCAATGATCCACGCGATATCGTGTTTCTCGACCTCTTGTCTTCGAGGGGGAGTGATAGATTCAAGAACCCGAAAGGGGTTTGGTATGAGCATATACGATTTCGACAACGATCAGGCCTCGTCGATTAGCAATAAAAACGCGCACCCATCTTCGCTACAACATATCTCTCTGAATCGCTGGAAAGGACTCGGACTCGGCACCGACCAGTGAATCAAGGCACAAAAACCGCTTGATCTGTACCCCACTCAGCTCCCCTTGCTCTAATTTCGACATCGAGGCCGGATTGCCATTGCCTGAGTCGCGCGCGCGCAGTCGTAAGGTCTCGCATGGAACGTCAAGACGGCGAGTTTTATTAAACGTCTGAACTCGAAACCCGGAATAACGATATACTATCCGGTGTTTAGAACAGTAGTTAGTATGCTATGCTACTTAATCGACGCGGAGGCGGTACCATGTGTAGTTACCCATATTCGTGTTCACGGATGGGATCAAGCATACTAGGTAGGTCCTTGAGGTAAACATACATCGCCCTGAGCCAGTCACGGCAACGGTGCTAACTTCGAAAATGCACCTTACTCGACTGAGAGCGCACTGTCCTCGTTTGGTTTGAACAATCCCTGGGCATCCTGAATCAGATTCGAACTCCCTCTTTGAGGATGTACTTTCGACTCCCTCCCAGCCAAATGAAAAACCCCCAAAACATCAAGATAGAGAGGGGCCAAGATCTAAAACAAATCAAAGGAACCAATACCATGATATATATTTCTTCAAAAGCATAAGTTATCGCAACAACTTCGAACATTCAAAACGACGCCAACACATACGCCAACCCTTTCAGCCCCCCACTAACACCCCTCCAACTCAGGCAAACACACCGCCCCAAGCCACGCCAAGATAATCTCCACCCTCGGCCCATGCAGCGGGATATTAATCGGAGCCTGTCCCTCAGCTTTCTTCCCCCCTTTCCCCTTTCCCTTCCCGCTCCCACCACTCCCACTCCCACTCCCACTCCCATTCGCAGCAGCATCCATAGCAGCCCGCTCCCTCTGCCGCTTGATCACAGGCGCGAGCAGGATCCGCGCGTACTCCAGCGATTTCGCCGCGTGTACGTTTTTAGCGCAGGTGCGGGTACCGTTTGGAGTCCTGGTCTTGGTGTCGTCTTTCGCTACGAGGCCTAGGGGGCCCGACGAAAGGCTTGAGGTGCTTCCCTCGGGATAGTCATCGCTGTTCTTCCTCGAGGACGACGCGGACGAGGACGACGACGAAGGTGACAAAGAAGCACCTTCCATCATCCCAACAGGCGACTCCGCCCTCTTCAAGGACATCGGGGGCAGCTCAATCGCCAACCTCCCCTTCCCCCTCCCCCTCCCCACACCCAGACCCCAGACCCCTTCCCGCTCAACCCCCCCACACCTCCACCCCCCCGCAAGCCTCTCCAGCACCTCCCCAAACTCCGCCTGCCCCATCGACCGAGGCGGCAAAAACACTGGGTACCCCTCCAGCCCATCCACCAGCGCCGCCGTCCGCATGAACGCCGGCACGAGCCGCACAAAGTCCCCCAGCATCAGGTGGCAGATGAGGATCGAGAAGTGCGACTCCACGAGCAGCGGGTGGTACGTCGCGAACGTCGCCGGAGTCGGGAGGGAGGTGGTGGTGGTGGTGGTATACGTGGATGAGGAGGAGAGGGAAGAGGAAAAGGACAAGGAAGAATGACACGAGGAGGGAAAGGAAGAAGAGCTAGTGGAAGAAGACGAGGACGACGGCGGTGCGTACGGTGTTGAAGAGTAAGAGAACCCGTTGCCGTTGTTCGCATGATAAGCAGGATGCTGATGTTGATTCCCGGGCCTCATCGCCTCCGCCAACAAAAACGCATACTCCATCTTCGCCGCCACATCCACATCCCCCTCCCCATCTTCACTCCAACCACACCCCTGAAACTGAAACCCCATCCCCGAATCAATCGAATCAAAATGCGCCAGAAACCGCTCATGGTCCCTTATACTCTTCCTCAACAACCCCTCCACAACTCTCCTCATCCCCCCTCCTCCGTTTCCACCATCCCCATCCCCACCTGCGCCCCCATCTCCCTCACCCGCCAACGCCCTCCGATACGCCCTCGCCTTCTCACCATCCCGCCTCCCCAGCGGCCCATCCCCATTCCCCACCTCCACCCCGCCATACCTCCCATTCTCAATATAGCACAGCCGCATCTCTGCCCCGTCCACCGATGACTTGCGCACCCCTTCAAGTTCGAGCACGGCGCACTCGACGAGGTATACCGCGTGCTGGAGATACGACGCGCCGCGCAGGAAGAGGAGCTGCGGCTCGATCGGGTCCGGGGCGGAGGGCAGGGCGGAGGGGTGCAGAGGGAGCGGCTCGTCTGCGTCAGAGGACGAGGACGAGCTGCCCGGGAACGGGGACGTCCCGTCTGGTGGTGCTTGGCCGGTGGGTTTCTTGCGTTTGGAGGATTTGTGTGGGCGGTTGCTGGTGGGCGGTGCAGAGGAGTAGGAGTACTCGGATTGGTAAGACCCTCCGTTATTGTTGGTGTTGGTGTTGGTATTGTTGTTGGTGTGGTTAGTGTTGCAGTGGAGGACTTTTGCTTTGCGTGCGGCACGGGCTTCCTTGAGCGCATGGGTAAAGTCCTTGGCAGCCTCTGGGTATTCGTCGCGGAAGCAGTGGACGATGCCGCGGGTGCGGTAGTATTCGAGGCGCTGCGGCTGCGCAGTGATGAGTTCGTCCAAGACTTTTGTCGTCGTCGACTCTGCTAGTTGACTTTTTTGTGGAGTTCCGTCAGTAAGGGGGGAGGGATAATAGGAGGAGGAGACACACCGAGAAGGTATTTTCTCATGGAAGAAATGAACATATTTTGCATCTAAATCATTCGGATCTGCACGTAACAAGAACGTTGAAAACGTCCAGTCATTGTACCGAGAAACGAAAGCTCACCATGCTTGAGCACACGTTCCGCGACATCATCAAACACCGTTCCCCCTTGCATCACCATCACACTTGACGCAATCTCGTCCGCCTTGTACGCCTGCGCAAGCTTCTGCACCGCCAGTGCCCTCAACCTATGTATGCGCATCGCCGACATCGCCACGTTCCGCCCCCCACCACCGCCGTTTCCCCCCATCGGGTTGATCCCCAGCGACTGCGCCCCCGCCCACGGACTGCCGTTCACGCCCCGCATCGACCCAAGCTCAGCCGCAGACAGACCAGACGCAGCGCGCACGGAGAGCTCCGCCGCTTCGTCGATGAGGCAGCGGATGTTCGTGACGGAGCGGAAAACGCCCGGGTCGATAGGTGGCGGTGTGGGTTTTCCGGGTCTGGACGAGGGTAATGGGGGTGGCGGTGGGAGGGGAAGGGGTTGCAAAGGGAGTGAGGAGAATGTACCGCCGGGAGACTCGGGTGGTGAGTAGGAGTAGTCGCCGAGGCTGTGGTACCCTCTGTCACGCTGCTTGCTGGCGAAGACGCTCATTTTGGTGGGCGGCGGCGAGTAGAGGCGCGTGTCTGACGCGGACAGGGTCGCTGGGTCCAGGTTCAGAACCAACAGAGACTCGAGAAGTTCCAGGGGAAGTTGCAGCCAGGGTCCCTATTCAAAAAATTAATACAAGGAAACATTTGTAGGGATGAGACGAACGTGGTATGAACTGATATACCGCCAGTGCTTGTTCCTGCTGATACACAGAACCGGTGGACGGCCCGCAGCGTCGGATTCACTCTGCGCCTTCGCGGCGGCGGTAGCAGCAGCAGCAGCAGCCTGCTTGGCCTTTGCAGACTTCTTGGGCTTCTTCTTTTTCTTCTTTTTCTGTTGGCTTGACAGCGCGGCGGGGAGCTCCCCATCAAGCTCCTGAGTTGGAGACGTGCCCCCAGAACGGGAGATCTGTGTGGACGAATCCGTGACGCTAGTGGCGCGGTCGTCCATGTCGAGGTCGGGCGACGACGGAGGGTCGTGGACGTCGTTCAGGACAGCGTTGGGCATAGATGACAGTATCACTATTTATTTTAGAGTTGGTTCTCGGCAACAAAATTTCATTCTTCTTCCCACGGGTGTTTTTTGGACCAACAATACCTATATTACCACTATTGGATGCTTTGGGGACTAAATCACTACAAGTTTCGGGTTCAAATCAAACACAACGGTGCGTGGTATGCCTCAAAATCTCCTTGAGCTCCAGCAAGCCTGACGGCGGAGCTTCGACATTCGATTTCCTTTCGATCCAGGTCACCGTATACTTACCAGCTCTTCGGAATTTTCAGTGGAGGTCCTCATGGCGCATAAGTATTCCCCAACTCGAATCATCTTCCACTGCTCCCAGAACCAAGAAAGTACCAAATGCCAAGTAATATAGACAACTAGAGATGCTAATGCAGTATATGTACAACTTCCAATCCAACCTGTACAAGAGATTCCAAAAAAAAAACAGATGCAATGTCAAACGCAAGATAACACGACAAAAAGAGATCAGGGTATATCACAGAATCCACAACCGGCAGAGAGATGGTCGAAGTCCCATAGGATGTCGGTAAACCACAGGCAGGCCACGAATTCCACGAAGCCCCTTCATCACAAAGAAAGCAGCAAGCCACACCAACGCACAAGAGTAGGCGAACCCCTACACCACCCTATCCCCCACCCACAACCCTCGTCAGCGCCCTCGTATACGCCGTCGGTATCGTCTTCGCCTCATCAAACGCCCTCACAACCGGCGCAACCCCGCCCTTTGCCGCATGCGCCTTAATATCACACAAATCCCGAAACGCCATACAGAACCCAAAGCTCGACTTCCTCGTATACGCATACGACGCCTTCAGCTCCCGCACATTCTGGAAAATCACCACCGAATCCACCGGAAGATCTTCATCGTACATCTGCGCCACGCGCAGCATCGGGTCCTCCCGCTTCGCGCGCTTCTTCTTCGGCGACGCAGCCTCCTCCTTCTTCGCGTTTTTCGCAGCCACCGCTTTGCCCCATGCCTCCTCGGCCCGATCGACATGCGCACGGATAATGGCCAGCTCGTCCGTGAGCATCCGGTTCTTTTCTCGGGTGTACAACGCTAATGCATGGTCCGACGCGATCTTGTACGGGCGCAGCAGGTCCACGTCGCGGTTAAGCTCGTCCACCCCCGCGAGCTCGTCGTATTTTGACATCAGATCGTCGGCGGTTTTTTTCCCTGCTGTATGAAGGGCGTGGAAGATATACGGCTTTACATCCCCTGGCGAGAGCTCCTCGGACGTTCCGGGAATGTCCCCACCGAAAAGCCGCATATCCTCCTCAAAGATCGCGGCTTTGAGGCGCAGCCCTGTCTTGCTGGAGTCCAGGACGGTGTTGAATCTAGACGAGGGATTGAGTATCTGATCCGTAAAAAGTTTAAAAGACAGAGCTCACATGTACGCCAAGCGAACTGCACGAGGATCATCGTATCCGTGCTTCCAGACAGCAAAGTCGTGAAGTTTTGAATATAGACCAACCTGAGCGTTCGTCAACCCAAGCAAAAGGACCTCTTGAAATGCTGTTTGAGCTTCACGGGGCGACAACGCAGTGACACGATGCGCAAAATTCGTGACAGTTTCCACATGTCCCTCGAAATTATTCGGAAGCAGATTCTGAGGCATGCTAGTCAAGGCTTTGCTCTGGAAGAGTTCGACAATAGACTTGTCAGGTATGATGAATAGCTCGTCTTATGAAGCACGTCAGTATGTTATTCTCTCGCATCAACAGTGGCGCGTTACCTCCATCGAGGTCTGGCAAAAGGTAAGATAAAAAATCAGAGAAAGATCTTGCATCAATTCGAAGCCACTGACCACCGCCAGACAGAATGCTCATTTGGCTACAGTCGCCCTTTATGGACACAATGAGCACATCACACCAGTTGAATAGCTCGAGTTTGTTCACGGCCGTCAACTACGCAGTAGACAGGGATGAGTTTTGACTGGGGGTATACAGGTGATCAAACGCACCTTCTGTACATCCGACGGAAGTCGAACAGGATACCTTCCAACCTAGTGTAGACATATGTGAATATATGACTCGGACATACAGGGAGACAAAGAGAGACCCACCAGAACAGGGCCAGTGATGACGTTATAGTACGTTCTTGATTCCGGGTCTATCAAGGGCTGAGACGATCGGTAATAAACCTCCCCCGGTTCCAAGATACCAAGTGGATCTAATCAAAACTTGATAGCTGAACAATTCTCCCAAGACGTGGCAACTTACCAGCGATAGCAAAGTTCGTTAATGATTGCGGAAGAGGAATCCGAAAATCATTGATCATGTCCTTGATTTTCTGCTCCACGATTGCCTTCAGCTTCTCTCGCAACTCCTTCAACTCATCTGGTCTAAACCCAGCCTGCACCAACTCCACTGCAGACTCGCAAAACGATACCGGGGCTGGCAGAAAAAGAAGAAGAAAAAACCTCAACTCAAAAAGAAAAACCCCCAAAGCCTCCTCACGACTCACCTCCGCTGACCTCATTCCTCCCGGTATACGCCACCCCCGCCAACTCCTCCTCCACCGCATCCTTCGACGGCACCCCGTCAATATGCTCCTCAACCCCCACATCCTCATGCCCCCACTCCCTCCCCTGCAGACCCAACACCCGACTCAACCCCGCCGTGACGCGCACCAACCTCCCCTTCGCCACCTTCCCGACCGCGTTGATCGCGCTCCACAGCCCCGGCATCGCATACGGGCCCTCCCACCGCATCAGCGGCTCCACCTCCTCCCTCAACCCCGCCTCCATCAGCCCAACCAGCACCTCCGCCGGCACACCGTTGTACCACACGTTCATAATGCTCTGCTTCGTCAGGCTCGCCGGCGGCGACGCCCGCGAGATCGCCAGCAGATCAAAGATCCGGTGCGCGCGGTCCAGCGGCAGCTGGTGCACGATCTTGCTCTGCGACGTCCGGATCCAGATCTTGGGCTCCGCGTCGGTGTCGGACGGGTGCAGGATCCAGAGGCCTTTGCCGCCGTGGATGCGGCCTTGCACGGCCGTCATGCAGGTGGGGAGGCCGAGGACGTTGGTGATCTCGTGCAAGGCGGCTTTGTTGATCCAGCCGCAGCCGTCGGTGACGATTTGGTCGGTGGGGGGTTTGCCTTGGCCATCCCACCCGGATGCGTCTGTGGTGGGTGGATGTGGTCGTTGGAGATTTCGTTGAAAGAAGTTGGTAGGACTTACAAACGTCTTTGATGGAATTGATGTTTTCCTCTTCGAAAAGGAGGACAGGGACAGAGTTGGAGAATGCCAGCGCGAACCGGGTTACCCATTTGCTGATTGGCTGCAAGACTTCCGTCAGTACGCGCACGACGTCGACGAACCCCGAAAACCACCCACCTGGCCCTTGTTCAAAGCTAGATCGTTGTGCCACCTCACGACCTCTGCGAACGACTTCCTTACCGCGTCCCCAAACTCCTCCACCGGCGCCCTCTCAAAATCCTCGCCCGTCTCGACCATATATACCCCGTTATCTTTGGAACACAGTGGCACATATACCCTTCCACACAACACAAACTTATGGAGCAAAAACGCCTTCACCTCCTTGTTCTCCTTCAGCACCATCTCGTCGGGCACCCGCACCTGGAGCACCCGACGCGAGCCGAGGTACCGCGCTAGGCGATACGACCGCCCGCGCTTCTCGAGTGCCTCGAGGTGGACCTTGTACGACCCACTCGACTTGACTATGCGCGCGATCTGCTGCACCTGCCCGCCGTACCACGCCGGGCTGTCCATCCAGTCACCCATCAGCCCGAGCCCGCGCTCCTTGTTTTCAAGTATGGCGGCCTGCTCGCGGTCGAGCTCCTCCCTGCCGCCGCAAGTCAGCTCAGAAAAAAAAAAAAGAGCCATGAGAGCTCACCACACGGAAAGATCGGCGATCCCGCGCAGGGGCGTGTCCCGCATGATGGAGGCAACCTTGTACCCGACGTGCTTGTTCGGGCCTTTGAGAGCATGTATCTTGAGCTCGACGTCGGACCACTGCCAGAGGCCCCTGGAGACGCCGCGCGCGAGCTCGTATTGCACGCCCCAGGAGATCTTGGCGGCGTCAAGCAGGTTTTGGACGCGTGCGTCGTGCGCGATGATGCATGGCTCGAGGTCGACGCCGAGCGGGCTGGTCAGGAAGGCCTCGAGCGAGGCGGCGGGGGAGACGGGTGGGGGGATGGTGTTGGTAGTTGGGCTGATGGAGGAGGAAGAGGGGGTCAGGAAGACGTCGTCGTCTGGGAGGGAGCGCAGGGCCTTGGCAATGTTGGCTGTTATCACGGATTTGGGGGGCCGGGGGGATCTCAGGGGTGATGCAGACGACATAGAGGCCGTTCGCGAGAGACTCGCGTGATAACTGGTCGTGCTCTTCGTAGGAGACGATGGTGTCATTGAGGAGGTCCGGGAGATTGGGGTACGACACCCAGAAAGCGCCGCCCGCCGGGGCTCGGAAGGAGTGGAGGGAGCATGAGGTACAGCGGCGCGATGCCCCGCGACAAGTGGGGAGGTTACAGTCTGAGGCGAAGACGAGATGGATGAGGTTCTTGAGACGTCCGCGTGATGTCCCGCTGCATGTAGACCATTGGACAGGAAAGAGGTGGTGGATGGGAGGGATGCCATCGACCATCCTGATGACGCAGAACTGACGGAGGCGAGCGAGGTGTGAAATGATGTCTTGACGTCGACCCAACTTGTAGTGGGCGATTCGATATCAGTTGGGACTGCATGAACGAAAGTAAATTGACTTGTTCTGTGCTGGAACGCAAAACGCTAACCTTCATCGTGATCGCCATCGATATCAGAGTCATCTGATATGGTGACAACCTTGTGAGGCTGTTTTCCCTGTGCAAGGTTAGCTGGTGCGCGGTGAGAAGGTTTGGTAACAAAGTACCTTGGGCGATGATGCCTCAGTTGTGGAGATTTTCTTTACTGTAGTTGGGCGGAAGAGTCTTCTAGGAGTCGGTGGTGGGTTTGACGCTGATTGGATAGATGGTGATCTCAGAGAGATTTGTTGGAAAGAGAGACACTTACACATGCCCGATTCCATGGTCAGATCGTGCAGGGAATTTCTGACTGCAGAAACTGGGCCGCCGCTTGCCAAGACTGGAGGCTTTTGTATCTTGCGTGGGGTGCAAGGGTAGGGCGAGGCGCGGTGTGACGCCGAAGCCGCTGGAGAGATGCGGTCAGATAAGGATTGGCCACAAATGATGGATAGAAGAACTGACATAGTTCGCCATCATGATCACGGGGATCGAGAGTGTGACCCCGGCTGGTGGACGCCTTTTTGGGGTGCCTAGAGGGTGTAGAAGGGCTGCTACGTGGTAGCTGAGGTCGGGGGGGTTTCACGGGGGACAAACATTCTGGTGCGAGGTTGGCGATAAACATGGAAATATTGTATCAGAAGGTTACCTATTTTGTCGAGATGCTCGTCTTGAAAATCAGTGAAATAGCCATCGTAGTCTGCCTGGGCTGGAAATTAGCTTGATTTAACTGACAGTGGAGGTAAACCAACCGAAGGGGGGCTGGATGCCTTTCTCCGCATGTTATTATACTCGCGGAGATAGTATTTTGAAAATCGCGTGGGCGACCGCCGAGCGCTCCCTGAACTTGGGAGCGGCGTCTGTTCAAACCACTTCAAAGTCTCAACATCCCCATTCAACCACCTCGTCGTGGTCACGTGGTGTCACCATCACGCCGTGACAGCTCGCGTTTATGGCAACTTCACCCAACGTCCACCGTAGATGCCTCCTCGTCGCTCCTCCCGCTCAACACGAGCTTCCCTGGAGCCCACACCACCAGATCCAGCCCCGGCAAAGCGGAAGAGGGGGAAAACGGACGAGCCAGAAGAGGCCGTCGCCAAACCGCCGTCCCGAACACGCAGATCAACATCAGCACGCCCCAGTGTACCGCCGCCGAGTGGTCGTACCTCCACACGATCTCGAGGCTCGTTACCTGATGTCCAGGAAGATGAGGGCCAGGAAGATTCCCCGCCTCCCGTTAAGAAACCACGGCCTTCCGTAGAGCCGAGCCAAGCAGAAGACAACGAGCTCGAGGAGGAGAAGCCAAAGGGACGACGTGCAAATTCAATCTCCAAGAAACCTACTTCAACCTCTCGCAAGGCTGGTCCTAGCTCTACCAGATCAGGACGGTCATCGCGAGCGTCTGCACCACCACCACCACAGGACGATGAGCAGGAGGAAGATCACGAAGAAGAAGAGGCCGAACCTCCCCGTAAACCCCGCAGGAGCGGCAAGGGCCGTCAGTCTACTGAGGAGGACGATGACACCTCCATGCAGGTCTCAGAAGATGAGCCTCTGCCATCCAAAGGCCGTAAACCCAGATCCGCCGCTCCCAAGAAAACCTCAACCTCACGGAAAGCGCGCGCAAAACCTGTGGAAGACTCAGAGGAGGGCGAGATGGAGGCTGAGCCAGCGGCCACTCAAGATAAGGAGGAGACGGTTCCGCCTGAGGCTACTCAACCAGCAGAGGAAGAGGAGGAGGAAGGGGAAGAGAAGTCCCTCTTTGATCCTCCCCCTATGCCAGCACCTTCCAGTCTTCCCAAAACGATACCAGAAGAACCTTCGGGCCCGAAAGCTCGTCTCGTGATTCACAAGATGGCGCTCATAAATTTCAAGAGTTATGCTGGCCGCCAAGAAATCGGGCCTTTCCACAAAGTACGTTTTTTGAATCTACTTCCCCATTTCCTCGTCATATTCAGAAATCGCTCAGTCATTCTCATCCATCGTCGGCCCCAATGGCTCAGGAAAATCCAACACAATCGACGCTCTTCTCTTCGTCTTCGGCTACCGCGCCTCCAAAATGCGACAAGCAAAACTCTCCGAACTCATCCACAACTCTGCGCGGTACCCCGACCTCGACGAATGCAGCGTCGAGGTCCACTTCCAAGAAATCATCGACTTGGTACAGTCCCTTCTTTTGTTTTCATCATCATCCATCATTGACAGCTCCTCCGCAGCCTGGCCCAGACGCCTTTGGAGTTGTCCCTAAATCCCAACTCACCGTCACCCGCTCCGCTTACAAGAACAACTCCAGCCGGTACACTATCAACGGCAAACAAAGCACCTACACTGAAGTCCAAACCCTCCTGAAAGGCCGGGGCATCGACCTCGACCACAACCGCTTTCTCATCCTCCAAGTACATCCCTCCTCCCTCCATTAAACCTGAACTAACCTCTTATTCTCTGTCCAGGGCGAGGTCGAGTCCATCGCGCAAATGAAGCCCAAAGCCGCGACCGAGCACGAAGACGGGTTACTTGAGTACCTCGAAGACATCATCGGCACCTCGCGCTTCAAAGAGCCCATCGACGATGCGCAGGTCGAGATGGACCGCCTGCAGGACGAGCGTGGCGTCAAGCTCAACCGGCTGCGCATCGTCGAGAAGGAGAAGGCCGCATTGGAGGAGCAGAAGCGGGAGGCAGAGCAGTACCTGAGGCTGAAGAACGAGCATGTGAGGGCACAGTCCAGGCTGTTTCAGTGGATTTTGTGGAGGTGTTTGGTCAATGAGGAGGAGTATGATGCGAAGATTGTGGGTTGTTTCTTTGCGTCTTTTTCCCGTTGTTTTGATGTTGACGGTGGTTTACTTTTTGGCGACCAAAGGCGGAGCTGAAGAAGGAACTTGAAGAAGAGACGGAGCGGAATCAAGATGATATCACGCATTTGGAGATGCTCAGGAAGCATTACGAGGAGCGAGAGAAAGCGTATGATGTATGTTCCGCTCACACCCTCTTCTTTCCCGACAAGTTATCAAAGATTTGCAGGAAGTCCAAGCTGCAGCAAAAGAAGCCGTCAAAGATCTCGCCGCGCACGAAAAGCAGGAAGTTGGACTGCAAGAACGCCGGAAACACATGGGGAGCAAAGCCAAGAAACTCAAGAAATGTGTGCAGGACGTGAGTCATGCGGCCTCTTCCATTTCTGGCGTGCTGACATGTTTCTGGCGTGATAGGACACCAACGCGAAAGCACAGGCGCTGCGGGAGGTCCAAGACAACTCAGAAAGGATAGAACGCAAGAAGGCCGAGGCCGAGAAGAAGGAAGCTGAGCTCGTCGCGGAGGAAAAGGTTCTCGAGCGCATCCGGGACAGTCTAAAGGGTAAACTACTCTTCTTTTTTCCCCTATATTTGATTCTTATGGCGGGGGTCTTTCTAGACAAAACACAAGTATTCCATGACCAGATTGAGGCGAAGCAGAAGGAGCTCCAGCCCTGGAATGCAAAGATCAATGCGAAACAGGCGGAGATCGATGTTGCGTCCAGCGAGAGGGATGCGTTGGCAAAGAAGGCGGAGGCGGCTGAGGCGACACGTAAAGATGCGGAGGGGACATTGAACAATTTGCGGAGCGATCATGAGGTCAAAGTGAGTTGTCCCCTTGTAAAAAAACAAAACAAAACAAGTGGGCGGGCTGACGCTTTCATGAATTAGGTTCGCGAATATGAGAAGCTGAAGGACAGTAAAGCGAATCTGCAGCGGCAATCTGGTGCTGCGGAACGAAGTGTGCAAGTAAGAGATGATACACATCTACCAATTTGTTTGGTGTCAACTCTGTCTCTTCCAGGAACGTCAAAACAAGGTCCAAGAATGCAGAGCCAAAGCTGCTTCGTCACGGCAAAAGGTTGATGAAGCCAAGGCATCTCAGGCGGACAACAGATCACAAAACAGGGTACTGGACAGTCTAACGCGCCTCCAAGCTTCAGGGCGAATCACCGGATTCCATGTAAGTCAAAATCACATTCATCATTCATTGCTCCTTCTCACCATCCATCCCTCGTCCCAGGGCCGCCTCGGAGCTCTCGGCACCATCCCCGACAAATACGACATCGCCATCTCCACCGCTGCCCCCTCGCTGCACCACATGGTCGTCGACCAAGTTGAACAAGGCCAAGCCTGCATCGACTACCTGCGCTCCCAAAACGCGGGGCGCGCGTCCTTCATCGTGCTGGACAAGCTCCCGCGCTCCGGGGGGTCGATGAGCAAGATCTCGACGCCGGAGAATGTGCCGCGGCTGTTCGACCTGATCAAGCCCAAGGACGGCAAGTTCCTGCCGGCGTTCTTCAAGGCGGTGGGGAACACGCTGGTTGCGGAGGACATGGAGCAGGCGAACCGGATCGCGTTTGGGGGCGCGAGTCGGTGGAGGGTGGTCACGCTGGCGGGGCAGGTGATCGATACGGCGGGGACGATGTCGGGCGGGGGGAGCCAGCCGGCGAGGGGAGGCATGAGCTCGAAACTGGCGGCGGAGGGGGTGCGTCCGGAGGTGTTGAGGGTGTATGAGCAGGATAGTGTGGATGCGGTGCAGGTGTTGGAGGAGGCGGTGGGGGCGTTGAGGGGTGCGGAGGAGGAGCTGGAGCGGTTGAGGACGTCGGGGCCGCAGATTGAGATGGCCCATCAGAAGTTGGGGTTGGATATTGAGAATTCGAAGAGGAGGATTGTAGATGCTGAGAAGAGGTGGCAGGAAGTGAGGTGGGTTGTTTTTTTTTGTTTGTCTTTCTTGGGGAGAAGGTGCTGATGTTGCTGTAGAGCGCAGAGCAAACCCAATGCGTCTGATGCTTCCCGGATCTCCACCTTGGATGCGACAATCGCTTCTTCAACGGAGGAGCTGGAAGGATTGCTGGCAAAGTCTTCCAAGGTAGAAGACGCCATCAAGGCCCTGGAGCAGAAGATCCTTGAGATCGGCGGCGCCCAACTCCTCACGCAGAAATCCAAAGTCGATGGCATCAAGCTGCACATCAACCTCGCCAACGATGAGATGACCAAAGCAGAGGTGGCCAAGGCCAAGGCTGAGAAAGATTCTGTTAAGCTGGAGGCGTCTGTCAAGACGAATTCGGCTTTGCTGGAGGAGGTCAGCGCGGAATTGGCGGAGCTGGATGAGCAGTTGGAGACGCTGGTTTCGTATGTGTTGGAGCTGCGTGGAAAGGTTGACGCGGCGCAGGCTGCGGCAGAGAATTCGAAAGAGGATCTGGATTCACTCAAGGTTGAGTTGGATGCGAAGGATCAGGAGATTGAGGCGTTTAGGAAGAAAGAGGTGTGTTTCAACCTGTTCCTCTGTTTTCTTGTCGATGCTGATGTGATGTCTAATTAGATGGAATTGAAACAAGGATTGGCGGATACGGAGAAAGAAGCGAGGGAGAATGGGCAGAAGATTGAGCATTGGCAGAAGGAGCATGATACTCTGCAGCTGGAAGAGATCGAGTACGTTTTACTTCTCGTTCCGCTCTTGGGCCCCATTTTTAATTGTCTTTTTGAAGTGATGAAGACGATGAGGAGGACGGTGAAGATGAGAGTGGCGAACTCAAAGAAACGACGGAATCATTAGGCGAGCCGGTTGAAGGCGGCGAAGTCAAGACGGAACCTGGCGAATCACGGCCAGCAAAAGCCAAGCAGCAACAGAAGGAACCGTCGACGGAATTGCACATATACAGTGCGGAAGAGTTGGCCAAGTTGAAGAAGCGGGAGATGGTGGCCGATGTCGAGTTGCTCGACGGTACGACTCTCTTTCACTACACGACCCCCTCGGCGTCTAAAGCTCTTTTTCTCCCGTATCACAGAGCAAGTCAAAAACTCGAAACCAGACTTGAGCGTTCTGAAGGAATACCGCAAGCGCGAAGAGGAGTTCTTGAACCGCGCCAAGGACCTTGAGAACATCACGAATCAGCGAGATACGCAGAAGGCAAAGTACGATGGGTTGAGGAAGCAGCGGTTGGATGAGTTTATGGCTGGGTTTAGCTTGATCTCGCTGAAGTTGAAGGGGATGTATCAGGTAAACTCTTGGACGAAACTTTTTCTTTTTTCAACTGATATCTGAAGTCATAGATGATCACGCTTGGCGGAAATGCCGAACTGGAGCTGGTGGATAGCATGGATCCGTTCTCGGAAGGGATCATATTCAGTGTCATGCCGCCGAAGAAGAGCTGGAAGAATATCTCGAATCTTTCTGGTGGAGAAAAGGTGTGTCCAGGTCACGACTTGCAACGCTGTGGGCTGATTTATGACATGTCGTAGACACTGAGTTCTCTTGCGCTCGTGTTTGCTCTCCACGTTTTCAAGGTGACGAATTTCACGTCTCGTCTTTAAATGACGATCATAATAATGAATGTGTTGGAAAATTAGCCGACACCGTTGTATTTCATGGATGAGATAGATGCTGCGCTGGACTTTAGAAATGTCTCCATTGTTGCGAATTATATCAAGGACCGGACGAAGAATGCACAGTTTATCATCATCTCTCTCCGGTACGTCTTTCTGCAAGAATCGGGGGTGATGCTTGGCATTTGACAGTTGACCTCTGCAGCAATGACATGTTTGAATTGAGCCATCGTCTTATTGGGATTTACAAGACTGCCAATGCCACGAGGAGTACGTTTGTTACCATTGCCCATCGACCGAGACTGATTTAAATATGTGGATAGGCATCTCGATTGACAATCATGCCCTCGTTGCTCCGCCTATGAAAGCTTGAGAGGGAGCTGTAATACCATCATCGATACCATCTCCGATTTGCTAACACTATCGTCTCATTTGTATGATTGATTTTCTTGTCTGTTGTAACCGTAATAATATGATTCCATTGATTAGCCCCTGCACCCAAAACTATTTCTTCCCCCCTACATAGTACATTTCTATGCAAGGTACGTACAAAACGAACAAACAGATATCACACTTTCCCATCCTCTGCCCCAGTCAACACGAACTGTATCCACTGGCCCAATGTCTTCCTCTCCCATTCCAACATAGTAGGGTGAGTACCCGTTCCCGTAGAGGCTCCCTCAGGCAACAAGATGCCATCATCAAACCAAGGATGTGAAAGCGCATCAACTGCTTTGAGGCGCTTTTCCGGAGGATAGACAAGGAGACGAGATAGCAGATCCAATGGCGTTGGCCGAATAACGGCACCGACACCGGAAGCACCGACTTCTTCCTTTCGCGTCGATGCTGGGAGATGCGGTAGGAGAGGAGCAAGGGGGACTGTTGGGAAGATGGTAAAGGTGACTCCGCCTGCGTCGGGCAGTTTGTCAAAGTCCTGGGGATTGAGAGATGTTCGGTCATAGTCAGGTCACACACAGCCACACAGCTTGCGATGAAGGAAAGAAAGATAGATAGAAAAGAAAAGAACATACTGGCCAGGTTTCTGGGGTAGGTGTACCCCGAATATTGAATATGCTGCAGGCGAGGCCTAGCTCGCCGCGGCTGCCGTCGAATAGGGTGTCGCGGTACCAACGGCTGCTGGTGATGCTCAACGGGTTTGAGGGCATGATGAATGGCTCTGGTGGCTTGTGGTTGTGGTTGGCCCCGGTTTCGTGTTCAAAGTCTTCGTCGTCTTCGTCATCTGGACAGAGCCGGAGGGGAGTGAAGAACTCGGCGAACGTTGCGCCGAGGCTCCAGAGGTCGATTGCGAATGGGTCGTAGGAGCGTGGGCCGAAGAGGAGTTCTGGGGCACGGTATGGGCTGTGAGGGGGAAGAGCATTGGTTTCAGTCCTTCCTTTTTGCGAAGTGAAAGAAAGAAAGATTTACGCACCCAGTGGAGACTTCAAAGTACATCCTCTCGCGGTATTCTGGCCATAGATCGCCACGCTTGACATCGCTGTCTCCTTCCTTTCCTTCCTCCCTCTCCTCGTCCTTCCACACGATCCCGAAATCGATCAGCTTGATACACCCCTCTAGAGTCAGGAGGATATTGCTGGGCTTGATGTCACGGTGCGCGATGCGCTCTGCGTGAAGGAAGACGAGGCCAGAGAGGACTTGGTACATGATGGATTGTGACAACGTTGTGAACCGATTTTGGAGCAGCTTTTCTGCGGCTTCGTCGAGCAGGAGCTTGCCGAATGGGTGGGGGGAGAACCGGGGGGAGGCCAAGATATCTTGTAGGGAGATGGGGATGTAGGGCATCCAGAAGTGGAGCGTCGACCATTTGGTTTCTTCGGTGTGGTTCAGGACATCGATTATCTGTGAATGCGGTTGTTAGAGGGGATGGATTAGGGCCCTTGGGAGGCCACAGACGTTTGGGTGCGAGATGCTGGACAAGATTCTGAGCTCTTTCTTGATATCGTGGGGCTCTTGAGAAAACTTGCGGACGAACGTCGCGGATTTGACGGCTAGCCATTGGGGTTCCTTGGTGCCTACGGCAGCAAGGGTGCGAGATACGGTAGATACTGGGCCTTCCTTGATAATGTCAGTCTGGTCCTGGTGCTGCGAGGGAAATCAGCGATGTTGAGCGCTGATTTATGCGACCAACCGACACTCATAGCCTTCTTCGATGTTAGAGAGACGTCAATCTCTCTTCTGATGAAGAGTTAGAGGATCATTGCCTTCAAGAGTCGTGATGGGGGTCCAGCAATCAGTGAGCGATGAACTTGACGGTTCGGGAAGCCAACAGTGCCACTGCCACCTCCCACCAACCATGTATGAAAGCCCTCTCGTCCTCGCGCCGACACTCTCCGGCACATCCTGCATAGTTGACCTATTTCACCAGTTATGAATCCTCTTTACCTCCGTTGAGAAACGAACCCTTTCAAGAATGCGGCTTGCTACTGGTAGTACATCCTTGCCGCACCCTAGAGTCATGAGGCGGTTCTTTCTCGCGAAATGTGAGTTCATTTCTTGCCGTTTTATCCACCAAGGAATCATCGAGACTCAATATCTAGAACTGTTCAATATTGCCATTGGGTTGCCTTTTTTTTTCTCATGGATTAAGATATCGTCCGATCGCCCAGACCAATTATCTCGGAGCTCTTGGACACCGACTTGTTCTTCTGCCTTGCTCGGCTGGTGGAGGGGAGGGGGATAGAGGCGAACAAGCAGCTCGAAACGTTCTTCCTACGTCTCTACCAAAAGTGTGACCCATGTGGGAAGCCTTTGAAGAATCACAGAGGTCTGAGCTTGGGTATGAGGAAAGTCCCTACGTTTGCATGCCAGGGCAAAATACGGGAGTGAGTGAATACCTTTTGCGACCACCGCTCTCCTAATATGATCCTTTCCCTAGGACGTATTCAAGCAGATGTGCGATTCTGAGATGCGATGTGTTTATTATCCACTTATGGAAGAAATCCTCCAGTTCGGAAGTAAGTAAATACTTTTGCGACCACACCACTTTCTTAGTCTGATCTTGTCCCTAAGGCGTATTCTAAGTCGACGCGAAATGCGATGAAATTTCCGTTTTTTATTGTCCAATGCAACACCCTTTATCGAGTCAAGCCTGATCATTGAACGAAGACTTGGCTTCGTCTTTCTATCATCGCAGTCAAGATGGTAGCCCAACTCCAAGCATGCAGCTACCGATATATTCGCCAAGTTGCCGCTCCTTGTTTTCGATCCTTACTGGTGCGGGGCTGTACCTCTCCACCAGGTTCACCCAAGTATGTCAGTGTTCTAGCCTGAAGAACGATCACAATACACATATGCGCCGTGGCGATCCTCGAGCGTGGTTTGAGGAGATATTCTGAAGATACGCACGAGTAAGCATCTTTGTAACAGTCGTGGCCTGATCAGAAGCATAGGTATATAAGTCAGTGTCGATCACCGTTAGTTCTACGCTGCTCTGTGCTCCAGCAATCCGACTGTTTGTCCTTCCAACCACGTATAGCTCTACGAGTCGAATATTTTTTACGTTTTCAATATCATGTTCATCACTGGCATGTCGTATTGATCAGATGATCAGCTGGGCGCGCAGATGATAACGATCGAACATAACTACGCTTGTCACCACCACCCCCACCATCCTTATGAGTGAGTCCGAAGGCGCGTCGAACAGTCGGTATATTTGCATTACGTTCCTTTCCAGAGCCCTTACGACGCTGTGGCAGACGAAAGACTCCTGGCCGCAGCACGCACCGACAACCAAGAGCTTCTGCTGGAGGTTTTCGCCCAAGGAGGCTTTGATATAAACTGTAAAGACGGGTTGGTGCATATACGATGATCATTCAAGGGAAGAGACCGCCGGTTAACTTTCTTTTATTCATAATAGGCTGGGAAACACGCGTATGTGTCCACCTTCTCTTTCTTCTGGTCGAGTCCCCCGAGATAATCAAAGCCATCGGCAGCCCTCCACAACGCGTACGCCCCCCTTCTCCCGCACTGTGCCATAACTTACGATCAAACGCTGTCTTCCATTGATAACAGCGTGGCTCACGGCTCGACGGACGTCCTGGAAGACATCTTATGCTGTGAAGAGTGCGACGTCGACCCGATAAATCGTCTCGAGGGCGCAACGCCGTTGCATCTTGCGGTGAAGATCGAACATACCGATTTGAGGCAGTACATAGTAGAGAGCTTGCTGGACGCTGGCGCGGATATCAGGTACGCGTCATCACGATGCTACGTATACGGTGTGTGCGGTCTCGATGCTGAATCTTTTGATACTAGGATCAGGGACAAGAACGGGGAGACGGTTCTTGACATCGTCCCGCTCAGCGATGTGAAGACCCGCCAATTGATTCGCAGAGCAGAGGCGGACAGGAGCATACCACAGGACGATATTGCCAGTGGTGTGTTTTCTTGTGTCCCGATTCTTTCTCATCACTGCGGAGACTGATTTATGCGCTTGGCTCAGATGGAGAGGGATCTCCTGGTTTTGGCTTCGGCTCAGATGAAGATTAGATGGGAGGCCTGGAGGGTAATTTCTTGCGTGACGATAAACCTTGTATTTTTATCAGTATAAGTTTCAAATGGTCATGGAGTTCACGATACACTTTATGCATCGCATCACGACACAAGAGAGGGAAAGTGTTCATGATAGTCGTGCTAGAATGGTGATAGTATAGTATAGAATGTCCGAGCACATCATGCAGCTCCTCCCCTTCTATCTCAGCACACATATATACGACCGGTAGATTTTTCAGTCACAACCTCCTCTTCTTCCCGCGCACCACGGGAGCCTTCTCCTCCCCTGCTGGAACAGGCAAACACATCGTCGTCCCAGGCATAAGAAGCTTGCAATCCAGCGCCTTGTTCGCATCTTTCAGTTCATCCAGCGCACATCCATGGGCTCTGGAGATCTCCCAGCACGTATCGCCCGGCTGGACCCAGTACGACTTCATGCCCTTGACGGAGCATGCACTGCTCCCACCGCCACTGACGGGCTCCGGGCCGAGCATGATGGGGGAGACGACGAGGCGCCAGATGAGGAGGAGGACAACGGCGATCATTAGGAAGAAGGGAAAGAGCGTTCGGTAGGGGCTGGCGCCTGATCTGGTATCTGAATTGGTGGGGTAGTTTGTGGATGGATCTTGAGTCTGACAATGTGTCGACTTGATGTTAGGATTCCGGCATGGTATAGATTGGGGCTTACAAGGGGCTGGTACCCGTCTGGCCGCATCGATGGAGCAGCCTCTATGTCGTCTTCGTTGGCGTTGGATGAGGCACTAGAGGACACTGCGGCAGAGATGGCAGTCGTTCACACCCACACAGCGAACCAGGCCATAGCAACGCACCTCTTGTCATTTCACTGAACTCAGCACCCTCGGCGCCCTGCCAAACAACGCCGTTGCGGTCTCGAAAGAAGTACCGGCCAGAATCCGAGTCGTAACCGATGCGTGTCATGCCTTCCGGAAGGCGGTATTCATCCTATCGAGAGACTGGTTCAGTAGGATGTCAGTAAGCCGCTGTGTCGCAGCACATACTTCGTCATATTGGGTCCAGCGTCCCATTTACGTGACTTGTTGTCGGGGGGAAAGGGGGGTTGATTGCCAACTCAGCGTCCCAGAGTGGGGAGCATGATATAATAGCCATGAGGGTCTTTCGCACGGTGCCGGCGACTCGGCGGCCCCATGCTCCAACGTTAATTCTGACGGTGACGACAGACAAACCCGTGTTGAACTTCAACAGCGCGGACCCCAGAGCTTGTTCTAAGAGATCGACCAGGCGCTCAACGCAGGTTCTCTGTCATCTTGCGAGATTCTCGCTCCTTCGTCGCTCGACTCCCAATTTCTACATTGACATGGATCGTCCGGTGGGTTCCATCGCACACAGAGAGGTCAGAAATGGTCCGCTTCAGTTTCTTTGGCAGAGACTCGTCTTTGGTTCTCGGTTCGATTTCTGGCAACGAGCGCGGTGTGCCCTTCTGATCACACTCTGAAACCTTTGAATATTATTCATGTAACCTTCGCCCGAGGTTTCTCGGCCAGGTGGGGTCGTTCTACCCCTGGAAGCTCACCCTCTTACCTGAAAAAAGCTGGAAACACAGCTAGTTGGGATCATGTCGGACTTGCAGTCACTCTCCCGACGTGTCGGGATCCATAATGCGATGTGGACACATTATGGTGGTGATGTTGCTTGCCCTTTTGCCTACCTCAGAAGCCTCACTGAGCTTCTCTACAAGTTGAACGACCCTCTATCACTTGTCGAGAATCTTCACACTGCATCCTTATAAATCCCAATTGTATGGTACGAACTTCCTTGGGGATTTGCACCTGATACCGATGCCCTAACCTCTTTCACTGTGCATAGCTTTGATGACATCGATGTTTACGCAGTATGAACACAGGTTGCACACATGTCACCGATATTTTCTTTCCAGGCAAAAGACCGTCAAGGGCCGTTCTTATATGCGGCACCCATCCATCGAATGATTCAACATATATATTATGATGCATCTCATACCGCGTCAGCCCGTTCGCCGTTCTCTTCCGTATGCCGCAGCGTCGCTCACAGGTTGTCACAGACACCCTCCTCTTCACACTGCTATAGGACCACAACAGCGAGTCGATTGAAACACAGGGCGGCTGCTTCACGACGCGAGTCTCGAACAATTCCCACGTCCATTCTTTGCCATTCCGTAATGGCCCTCTGTTACAAACTACTAAATGCATACCTGAAGCCTTCTCTCGTCATCTGACAACTTACCGGCGCCTTTCTCTCCACGCATGTGTTCGCGAAGTGCACGTTCCGTCTACCATTGGTACAGTATCCTGATTTGGAGAAGTTGCGTAAAATTCTACCAGGTGTTCCTTTTTCTGTTGGGAGAACAAGTTCTCGAACTGACAGATTTTCCAGCCATGCAGCGTGTCAGATTCTCCATGCCATGAAGTCGGATTTACGAGGATTTACCACCCACGGCACTGGATAACACCAGTATCTGTCTCGATCACAGGACGGTCAGTTTTACCCCGGAACCTCATGCGAGATGCGCCTCGCCATGCCAATACCAAACTGCCCCTGTGGTGACAGCGGGGTCATCATCGTATTGCGATAATTTTGAAAAGGGTTTCCATCTCCCAATCAGTGCCCCGACATCCATCAGTTCTCCTTATGTACGTGGGATTGATGTATCACTTGTTCACCTCAGTTTCTTTCTGATCAAGATTGGCTATAGCCAGCCAATCGCCTCCAATCTTCTCATCGGTTGGATATCCACATGGTATTCATCTGTGCCCTTCTTTGTTCTATTTCATGACGATCTTCTTGGGAGATCTCTCGCTCTCGCCAATCAGACGCTGACGGCCGAAACTTTCGGGAACAAGAAAAGCATTTACTTGTCTTCATCCATACAGCAAGCATGTGGTGACCTGAGAAGCCGCTCGCGTATGTGCTCAGAGGCATGCTACACATCCCGTCCCGGGAAGCAGTCGTTTTTTCTAGCCGTGTAATCGTCCCAAACCCCCTTGACCGATCATCGTGAAGAACCCACGACGCGGTTACGGCCCCCATGGCAAGGGAATGTTCAAGTCGCAGTATTTCCGCCAGGGACGTTTTAAGGAGAAGAATTCAAAGTGTTACGCCAGACCTGATGATCATCTCTGCTTGTCTACAGAATGTCAACTTTCAGAATGAATGCTACATGCATCGTCAAACCGGCAATTCCACCACTCCGATGGGAAAATTATGATGTTGATTGATTTTGCGAACCTCGCAGAGTTCAGCACTGTTCAAATTACTTATCCGATGCCCAAAGACAGAAAACAAACGGGTGTGTTGTAACCATATCCGCGGATGAAGCTTAACACTTTGCTGCTTACTGCAACTTGGAAAGATAATGGGTGAGTCATGATAGATAAATTGATTCGGGCGGTAACGCCGACAAGACCTAACCTGTGCTCTCGAGTCTATATCCTGGCTCTAAACCATAATTCCGAGGAGCAGCTTTGAACGATGCAAAGAATCCAACGCTTACATGGTCAACGACGATTACGGCTTGTGACGAACCCTGGAGACAAACGAGGCCCGAGATAGGCTCATTAATATCGCGAGTACCCGGCGTACTTACTTACCCTCGGTGTCGTACAGCAGACCAGGACAGAAGACTCCTCTGCCCTGTGGAGCGCCGATGCGATGACAAGGGAAACTTCAATGAAGGCAGCACGCAAACGTCATCGCAGTCCGGCAAGATAACGCGAAACCACCCTGAAGCAAACTTGGGTCCCCTCGATGACAGTCCGCTAGATAGTAGTACGTCAACTAGAAGAGAAATTTGGTGAGCTCCACCTTGGTCGAAGTCGAAGTCGATAAGAAAGAAGGTAAGACTCCAACAGACGTCGTCTAAGAAGCAGTGACTCCACACAAGAGACGTTTGAACACTGGAATGGCGAGAGACGTAAGGGTGATTCTTCGGCGAATTTCTGCTAGACCGTTTGGCTGCGCATAGTAGCTTAAAGGTGTCCGAGTCGGCATCACGTATGTACTATCACCTATCGCAAAAGCAGCTCCTCCATCTCGGGTGAAGAAGCACTATGACAATGGAGAGCTGCGTCATATCTGGGGGCACCCTCATCGATTGGAGCTTTCGAAAGCTTCGCATTGTGCAACGACGACGAGTCGATGACGGGCTCCCTGTCGAAGGCGAAGGGTTCGAAGGATTATCACCATGGCAGGAAAAATCAATAGTAAACACGACCGCTGGGCATTTCCCCTGGGATGCACGCCAGACCTTGGAGTGTGGGGAGCGGGGAGCGGGGAAACCTGTGGAAAGTATTCAGGAGAAAATGATGAACATGTATGGGTTTCAACATACTCAACCTTACTTGGAGGAAACCGGTGAAAAAAAAACAACAACCTGTCGTACACCCCTGCACAAATTGCGTGATAATGGCGGATCGCAATGAGATCCACTCACTTACTCCACCGAAGATCATCCGAAGCCCACACCGCCAGCCTCCCAAAAAGTGGAAATTTCATATCCATATCTATGTAAGTATATAGTACATACGCGGTCCGTCATCGCACGATGTACGTACAGATAAGCGGCCAATCGTCACTCGTGTGTATAGCCACAGCACTCCAGAGAATGTATTATTGTGATTGTGATTGTGATATTGTCCGCCAAGCTTGGGCTTTGACCAAACCTGAGATTCGGAAATGAATTTGCAAAAAAAATATATACTCGTAAAGATGTAAATTGTGAGAGATCAATCGATCATGAAGTGAGATGAAGTGCATTTTTCAGGGGGGGAGGGTCACGGTTGGCACTGGGTAGTAGCTGGCGGCGACAGTAGGGAGGCTCGAGGGTGTAGACGAGAGCGACTCATGTGAGGCGCAAGTTTCCCTCCCAGTCTTCTTCCCTCTCCAGATGCAAGGGACAGGACATGAGAAAAGAACTTTGGTCCTGTATGATTCCGAGTATGAACGTGCCAGGGTCACGCACAGTGCATCATGTTAGATCGTTCCAAACGTGTTTAATTCTGGTCATGTACGTACATACCTAGGCCCTAGGGTCTTCGCGTTGCCCAGTCACTAGTCATTTGCTACCTTGACCCGGCTTGAAGTAGTATTCGCATATTGTTCGTCATCGACTTTGGCAGATCACGGCATGTACATACCAGCGTCATTTCCCCTGGTCCCCCGTAAGCAAGTACGCGCTGGCACTGTCGTACCGTGTCATTCATACTTCCAATGTGCGACTCGGACTCTCGGAGTGCTGCAGTATATATATATCATAGATAAGAACTTACGTATGTGTGTCATTGGTCCCCGATGCCCTGCATTCCGGCGTTTTTAGACTTCCGGTGGAATCACGCCGATTCGGTTTTGAACAGAGAAAGATAAGTAATATGTATCCAGGAAGTCATTTTGGACCCACGGCGGTGGCGAGCGACGTATGTAGGTAGACTGAGTCTTCGGAAAAGACAAGGAACCAGATCAAGAACTTACTTATACAAACAAGGATGCAAGATGTATGTTTCTCCGGTGGACATGGTAGACAGTTCAAATATTAGGTATATGTCTTGGTGGATGATTGACGTTCAAGTTCGAAACCATCAATCTCAAACACGAATTTTTTTTTTTTTCTTTGGAAACAAACATCAAACCACGATCAGGCACAATGACATCGCATAGCCACAGCCGACGTCAGGCACGATGATCGTGCCCGAGTTTCCTTTTCTGGGGCGTGCGCCCAGATCTTGTCGAGCGGGTCCGGTTAAGTTGTGATCGAGTTGGATGGAAATGAAGCGAGCAAGGGACCCTGATGGAATGAGGACTCTGCGCCGCCACCGATCATCGTGATGGATGTAAGTTACATACATATGTGCAGGTGAGTCCGTGTTGGATGTATTGGGCTCTGTAGCAGCGGAGCAGGTTTAATTCTTTTTTGTTTTTTTGTTTTCAATGATAGGAGAAGAACCATTTCCCCCGGAGCGCAGATTGACGGGAAAAAAAAGTCTATCTGCCTCTTCATAGATCTAATGATACAGGTATATGGTTATGCTTCATCGCTAGTATAGAGCGGTGGAAGACCAGAGTTATCTGCCATTCCCTTCGCATTTTCCCGGATTGTACATAACAAGTCAAGAAAAGAAAAAGAAAAAAAGTCTATTCAGCTCAGCGCAACGGGTGACTTCGCTAATTTCAACAAAAGCTGGAGCTTCCTTTTCTTCCCGGTTTTTCGGCATTCCTTATCTTCAAGGTTCACGTTCAACTTGTCTATCGTAAGTGGATTTAAAATTAAGGTGATCGACTTAATTTAGCATGATGGATAGATAGATGGATAGACAGATCGAAAGCATATGGCCGCCATACAGTGGTTACGAACGTTCGACGTGCGTGTGCGCGCGTGATGATTGCGGTTCTAGATCTCACAGCCTTGAGTTTCTGTCATTCGATCTGCATACGCTGGGGGTCGACTGGGCATCAAGAATTAGCGTCGAAGTATCATGGATGACCTGGAATTTTAATGCGGGAACATAGGATTAATGCGTAGGTTGCGCGACAAGCCTGGTTACGAGCCCCTGGCAGGCCTCCTTGGTTAGCAACGGCCATCAGGAATCGCACCGAAACGAAGAGACACACCTGCCGGGCGCGTTACGGTCAGGAGTACAACACCATCACATGAACAAAAGACTCGGAAACAACGACCTGTCGTCAAAAGATAGATATAAGAAAAAAAGCAACACTCGACCTGCCGTCACTACACAGACGAGAACCACCCCCACAACCTACCATAGAAAGAAAGAAAAACAAACTTACCCCAACCTGTTCTGGAACGCATGAGAACCGTGAAACCGATATGCAGATCATGATCATAGAACACTGATAGAGAAGAAAAACACGGGCACATCGAGATCTCCACAGCCTCCGTGACGGTGTTCTTTATTGGCAATGGAAAATCTGCGAATTGCTAGCATAGCGTGGCGTACTTTAAGTACATACATACTTCGTAAGTATGTAGTACGGCGGCCCTAGTACTTACTTACTAGTTAAATGTTCCTGGGTCGGGACCGCTGCGGGTTGGAGATCGTCTTTACATATTCATCCGTTGACCAGGTGGTCGTTTGAAATTCGGAATTCGAGCCAGAGAGTTTGCTTGGCAGCGGTCCAGGTGACCGGTGCGCTCGTCCGACCCGGAGGGGCCACCACGAACTTGTAACACCTTTTGCCCTGTACAAAATACCGGGAGATAAAACATCGCTCTGGCGCGTCTCACCCTACATACGTACTTTGCACGTTGGCGGGGCTCGCGTGCAATACCCCCCCCCCAAAAAAAAAAAAAGGAAAAAAAAAACAACACAATCCCCAACATCAAATCTTCGCGCTGTAAATCCGATAAAAGCTCACAGTTACCATAAACTGATTTTCGCAGTGTTTTTCTTTAGATTGCCGGGCGAGCACGAGGGGCCCCTCCTCTCTAAGTACGTTGGGCATCAGTTCTTTGATCAGAGAGAGAGGGGGCATGCGAGACGATTTCGATTTGGGGCGGGGACGCGGGCCGTGTATTTGTGTTTGAAAGGGGGACCGCGCTCGTGTTGTATTCTCAGAATGACGCGGTCAAAAAAAAATAAAAATATAGGACACAGAACAGAGAGAGAGAGCAATGAAACGCCCCTCCTCCCCGTACTCGCACCACTTATCTCTCACCCCGCAAAATCAAACCGCACAGCACACGCGGTTGTGCAGATGACTTGGCGGACCACAGGCACAAGGGCCCTCCCGCTCTATAGATGCACCGACCAATCACAAGGTCTCGGGCGAAGGGCCACCCCTCCACACGGCATCTAAGTATCATGATAATAATAATAATGATAATCAGTGTTTTTTTGTCCCCTATGATCGAAGCTAGGAACGACAAAACAAACCACGGGCTCGGAAAAACCCTGTTTTTACCCCACAATGCAGATGTAAGGGAATGGAGCTGTGATCGAAGACATGAATTTGAAAAAGAGTGCACATCCCATCAGATAGAAGGTTGATTGTTGGACGCGACGGTCTCGGCCGCTCTTGAGCCTTTCCTGCGTCGCGAAAGGTTCTCATCAGACTCAGGAGCGGGCGGCAGAAGGCTCTGTGAGAGTCGAAACGGCGCCTTTCCTACCACCAAACTCGGACGCAGTGGGCGGGGTTGAAAGTAAACACCTTCTTTCCAATCGCGTCATCGGTGTTGTTTCTTTTTTCTTTTGGTTGACTTTGCATGGACCCCATGATGATGATAACGCGTCTATATAAATTGATGATTAGAGATTCTAATTGGAAGGTGCCAATGGGAGACGGTGATGGGGTGGCGTTGTGGAGCGTTGGGATATGGATGATGATGATGACTTACATACAGTGCAGTGCTTACGACCGAGTTATCAAGGGACTTGTCGAATAGGGTAGTTGAAGGGGATCCACGTTCGAAGGCGGGTTCTTCTTCAATTGGTTGCGATAGCGAGCATATCGCGTTATCTATGGAGTCTTTGGCGGTGGTATGTATATCTAAGCGCAGAGAAGTATGTATGAAAGCGACGGGGGAAGGAGAAGAGGGATTCGGCTGCAGATACATCCATACGTTATGAATTTGTAAAATGGACGTCGGCGGTATGGCGATATCCTTGACGATATCTTTTGGCTGAGCTCCAAATGGTTGGGATCGGGTTACATATGGGTTCCGTGGCGGTGTCGGAGCGATAGGCCGATCGGGGGGGGGGAGGTGGTGTTGGCCGAGGAGTGAGTAGTTAGGTTGAAAGGACTCGAGGGTTCATGCCAATCGAACGAACGTTTGCGGCGGCATTAGGTATTTTGAAATTGCGTCAGGTTCGGGTAGAACTCGTGCTTTTTGCTGACTTGATTGAATTACAGTCATCATCATTGTTGGCAAATTGGTAATTTTTTTTTCCATCGCGTTACGCTGCGTGAAGGACGGGAAAGGCTAGATGAGTGGCAGCAGGGATTTATGAAAGTGTTAGCCGGGACCGGGTGAAAGGATGGAGATGTATATGACGACCGAAATGGAGCATTTCCCTGGGTTGAGTGGGAGTAGGAGAATTCCAGGGTGGGGACTCATATGCCCAAACGGAAAGATAAGGGCGAAAAGAAGAAGACCGTGGGAGATCCGCGTCGAGCCGATCACAGTTTCATAGATCTCGATCGGGACCTAGTAAAGCCGACGAAAAAAAAAAAAAAGAAAACACAGTTATACAGAGAAATAAAAATGAAGATTGCTTATCTACCTTTCCTCTTTCCATGTCTGCCCTCCAGGTCCGTCCTCCCCCCCCCCTCCTCCTCCTTCACCGTCGTTTAAACTGACGTCACAGACGACGACGACGACGACGACCGCGATGCCCTACTCCATCCCCGCCCCTCTACCCGCCCCCCTCCCGATTCACTCGGAGGGCAGGCCCCGCCACCGTCGCTCCTACACCGACGAAAAAGGGCCAGGCGCATTTGCACCCGTCGGGCTCGCCCTACCCCGGCGGCGGCCCTCCCACACCGCCGTCTTCCACTTCCGTGCCGATCAGGACAGCTCGTCCCCGTCCGGCAGCGACAGCGATGACGAGGACGATGACGACGACCACGACGACGCCCATATACCCAATATCCCCCGTCCTCTAAGGCTGAAAACCAACAGGAACAGCTCGTTTGACACAGCGCCTGTCCCGTTTCCACGGAAACCCTCCCCCATCAACACCACCCCGGTGGTGCTGCGCCCCCCTCTTCCACGCACCTCATCTGCGCCACACGGCCGGCCACTCAAGTCCTCCTTAAAATCTTCGTCCCGCGACTCCTCCACGTCCCTCCAGCCCCACCAGCGCGCCCGCTCCGTCCCCACATCCCCCACCTGCGCTCCAAAGAACGTCCACTTTCCCTCCCAGGAGGAAGGCGGCCTCGCCACCATCTGCTTCTACTCCCGCCGTGCCCGCCCCGCCTCCATCTCCCTCCCCATCGGCCAGGACGACGACGAAACAGAAACAGACACAGACACCGCCCGCGGACCCACCGCCTACCCCTTCCCCCGGTTCTCCTCCGCCCGACCCAGCCCACTGACCAAACCTCGCCACACGAAGCTCGTCTACGAGCTCGACACCGCCGCATCGTCCCCCGTCCCCGCACACAATCCTCTCTCGCACGCCAACGTCCACATCGAGTCCCTCGTCCTCATCTCGTCCCCTTCTCCCTTCTCCCCATCCTCCCCCACCACCGCGCTCCCATCCATCTCCCTCAAAGGCACCCTTCTCGTCCGCAACCTCGCCTACGAAAAGAACGTCGCCCTCCGCTTCACTCTGGACGAGTGGAACACCACCTCCGAGGTCGTCGCGCACCACTCCGCATCGCTCCCCAGTCTCCCTGCAGCGTTCTTCCGCCCCGGTTCCGGTCTCATCTCGCGCGAGTCCGAGTCCGTGTCAGAACCCGTACCAGAGCAGCAGCAGAACGAAGGCCCCCCCGCATGGGATCGCTTCTCGTTCACGCTCAAGCTTGACGACTACGCCCCCACGCTCGCGCAGCGCACGCTGTGGCTAGTCGCGCGGTACAGCACCCCGTATGTGCGCCACCAGTTCACCCACACCCGCGCGCACTCTAGCCCTACCCTGAGCTCGCTCGGCGGTATGGACAGGAGCCAGAGCCCCAGCCCCAGCCCGACGCGCGCGTCGTCAATGGAGGAGATCGTCGTCGGCACGGGTGGGGAGTGGTGGGACAATAATGGGGGAGGCAATTATCGGGTTGGGTTCAAGACGAGGGAGGTGGAGGAAAGCGTAGGTGGGGAAGACGAGAAAGAGGAAGGCAAGGTATACCTGAAGTTGAAGGAGCCTGTACCAGGACGGACTAGGCGAGGTGCTACCATGAGTATGTTTTTTTTTTCTCGCTTTCTCCATCTTTCGAATTCTGATTTGTTCTTGACTTCAGGCTCGCCAGCCGTTCCACTCTCGATGATGGTCTCTCCACCTTCGCCCTCTCCCCCCTCAGTCTTTCTCTCATCTTCCAAGCCCCGTCCGCACACACACACGCACACAGACCACCCACACCACCCAGCCCACCAAACCGCCCGCGCCCAAACGACGCTTGCACATCTCAAGGGCCTTAATCTGAAAAACTACGCGGCACCGTGTCAATCCTCGCCTTCACCTCTACCTTCGCCGTCGCTGCCGACCTCCCCTACGCGGTCCAGTCCGAGTTCGCAGCTCGGGTTTGGGATGATGGCGGGGTTCCCTGCGACGATGGCTGCCCCTCCTCATCCTGGCCCCTCTCCCTCGAGGATGGGACTGGGGATGATGGGCTTTGGAGGCGGCGGAGAGGGGGCGGCGTTTGTGGCGAGCACGTCGCCGCCTGGGATGTCTACGACGACACCTCCGTTTGCGTCGTTTCGAGGGGGTGTGATAGGGGAGAAGGATGTGAAAGAGAAGGAGAAGGCGTCGTTGTACTGGCCGTGGGGTGCTGTGCCTTCGCCGCCGCCACCTCAGCCTGTGGTTGCCTCAACGGCGGCGGTGGACGGGGGGAACGTGTCCGAGACGACGTCACGAGAGTCGAGCTTGGACAGGGTACCCGAAGCCGCTTCGCCTCTCGGTGCAACCTCGCCATTGACTTCTACGTCGACTACGATCACGGCAGAGTTAGACTCACATTCGTCAGATGAGTTGTCGAGCCGGAGCTCGAGCCCCGTCTCTGTGTCTTCTTCCGAATCCCCCGTCCACGCCACCGCGCCGCCTGGCAGAGCCATCCGCGCGCCCATCCCGATCCAGCGGCCGAGTGCGCTGGTCCCGAGTCCGTCGTCGTTGTGGGCGCGGCTGTCGCCCCCGCAATCGGTGCCGAGGGATATGGATGGGACGACGACGTCTGCGCCGGTGGAGGAGGATTCGGTGTATCAGGCGTTTGTGCGGAAGTGGTGTTTTGCGCATGAGGGGACTGGTGTGAAGGGGTGAGGTGTCTGTCGTGGGCGGTGGTGGGAGGGTGGGGGGAAGGAAGGGTTTGGGGGGGTTGACAGGGTGAATGGAAAATGAAGCTGACAGGCATATTGGAAGGGAAAAAAAAAGTTTTAAAACGTCAGCGCGGTTGGTTGGACGGTAAGGGCTCGGTCGGGGCTCAGGGCACTTTTCTTTGCAAAAAACAAAAGTCGTGAAGACGATGATGACGACGACGACCGACGACCATGGGTCTGAATTTTCTGGGTGCGGGGTTATTATGTGGTTTCGGCATGCATAACGAATGTGCAGGGTTCTTTCTTTCCCTCTTGCCTTCTCTATTGCTCTTTCCTCTTTCTCTTTCGTCTCGGTTGTGACGTTTTGCTTGATCCCATTTCTCACATATTTATCTCATTGCACCACCCATCTCTTCATCCGCCAGTTCATCATCTTCTTGTGTTATGTTTATCGGTATATCTTTCCACATCTCTCTCTCTCTTCCCGATGCGTTTTTCTCTCCATCTCTCTTGCTTGTACTACCACCACGACAGCCAAATTGATGATGACCCGGCCTCGCTCAGATCTCTCCTCACATTTTCACTCACTCTCACTCACTCACATCACATACAATACACGCACAATATACATACACATTGATCACGATGAACACTTTTTTCCCGCTTTTTTTGTCTTCTTTTGTAGTTGGGTCGGTATGTACATAGTGTCGCACGAACAGTTTTCTTAAGTTATGAAAGTATCTTTCTCGTTCTCAGTGATTGTGTATTGGAAAGAGTCAGTTGCGGGCGTGCCTTCATAGGTGATCGTACCCCGATCTACAATACTTTAAAAGCTTAATCTTATGTCCTTGTTGGCGGCCTGTATCTTGATTCGGTTTTTCCTCCTCTCTTTTTTTTTTTTGTAAATTGGTGGAGTTGCCAAGTCGTTTGTGCAAGTTGCAATCGATGATGAGTTGGAAAGAATCGTACGAGTTGCGCCACGACCGACGACCGACGCGAGTCCTTTGCGTTGGCTCTCTTTTTTTTTTTTTTTTTTTTTGGGGGGGGGGCTGCCACTGAAGGGCCAGCCTGGCCCTTTCAAACTCCAACATCGAGGGTCGCGAGTGCCTCCCTAGAAACTAGAATCATTCACTTTTTGCAATTTGGTGTGTTCTTTCTTCTGATCCTCCCATACAGACGTACGTTGATAGGGATCTGCGTATATATTAGTACACACTTGGTTCGCCGTAGTTACTTCTTCTGTTGGCGTCTGATGTTTTCCAAATCTGTTTTCGTTCCAATCTGGGTCTCTCGGATGCGGCGAGTCTATCTCTGGTCTAGCCCAGACCGCGTCGAGAACGTTCAAATTTTTTACTATCGAAAACTTTGGAGAGGGCCTGGGGTTGTCCAGACTAGTATCATAATGATGACAAGTAATATGGCGTTCTTCAACGCGGTGCCGACTCAGAGTCGGAGTTCACGACGAACCTTGACCCCTCTCCACAGTGGGGTGGGGACGCGGTATAACTTCTCAGTCTGGTCCTCCGAAGTCCAAACGTCGAATTTTCCGAAGGATCGATAACCTGAACTCCTGAACTGGAAACAAGGACATTAAATTCATGTGTCGGTCTCACGGAAAGATTGCCCGACATCTGTACCTGGACGGCGCGATACGGATCTGCAGCTGTATCACACCCGCTTCGATTCTGCTCTGTTTCGACATCCACCTTGATCTGCTGTGCTCTGCGGCAGTTATTGATCACCGGACATTCGAGGCGTCGACGGCATGGCACGCGTTGGTTCCGGCACAAGTTCACCGTTCGACAGCTGACTGACCCATCATCATCAGAAGAACTTCCATAAATGGGTTTGTTGGCGTGAGTTGAATAGGCTCTTGGGGGCCCGAGTTTGAAGTACGGACTTCACTATAAGGCGCGCGCCTGTTGTTCGCGATCGATTGCAAGTACGTTTTGAAATGGAGGAAGGCATCTCTCCCACTCGAAGTACATAGATCTAGTGACCCTGGGTTCGAGATAGGCTATGTAGAATGATAACCACGTTTCGCCTCGAGGGGTCGAAATGCATTGTTTGTCGATCCGACTGTTCGGCGATGAACAGTCAAAAAGTCCCCATATCACGATGAACAACCCATGACCAGGCCAGTTAGTTCCCCCATGATTATGACCCCGCGTGGTATGTACGGTCGACGCGTTGCTGGGCTTTGTTCTCTTATCTCCTCAGGCTAGGTACTGTGATTATTGAAGACAAAGCAGCGGGAAAAAACAACAAGTTAACACCTGGGCTCACCGGCGTGACATCGCGCTGCCAGGGGATGGCTCACCCCTGCCCCCCCCCCATTGGATTTTGAAGCGACTTTTGACATGCTTCGGACCCCCAGAATGGAGATTTCATATCATCGTTCGTCCCGAGAGGGGTCAACATTCAAGTTCCTTGTGAATTCCGACTGCACTGCGGTTTCGGTACCAGTGATCTTTGGAGCTCCGGGGACACATGATCGTTCGAAGACTTGGATATTTGAACGCGAGGCATGCTGCATGTTTCGATGCGCCGTCACGTCGGGAACCACGGTTTGATCATGGGGGTTGACTTTCGAGACGTCGGGATGCGCAAGGAACTATGGCCCCTCCCGCTTCCACCGGCCCACGATCCGGAAACAAAGGTTGGGTTCATCACGGGGTTTTTTTAGAACGCCCGAGTCGGAGAGGACGTCTGGCCTGTCTATGTCCCCTGTCTCAACGGTCACGAACCTATTTCAACGGACGGGTTACTCTGCTCTGATTACAATGCAACTTTGCCCTTGTCCTAGGGAGAAGTTCTGTTGAGCCTGCTTTGTCTTATCGCGAACAGCTCAAATCAACTTGGCAACTCGAAAGTGACATGTAGGTTTGGGGGTCGCAGGTTCGAGGGTTTTTCGGACTCTGGAAAAACTCTTTTAGACTTTGGAACGATAGGTAAAGATAACAACAATGTAGCTAGGGAACGGAGGATGGGTCATTCCTTGGGAATCTCATCGGACGACCGAGGCCGCCCTCTTTTTTTTTTGTGTGTGTCGTTGACGCACCTTATCGTATCCTGCCAGTGGTTCCCCCGTAAACTCCGGATCCCTCCTTTCAGCTCTTACCGCGGTGATTGTGCTTCAATCGCCTCTTTTCTTAGCGGTGCCGATTTACACTCCAGGGTGATCTGTAATTTACCTCTGCATTGTCATCGCTGTTTTCTGTAACTGTCGGGCTCATGCCCAGCCCCCAGCGGAATACCTATGAATTCTTGAAGAATTCTTGAAAGCTTGGGGGATCTCACTTGCCTTTCCCCCTGACTCGACGCCTGCATGAGAAGATACTGGTCATCAGACATCCTGTGCTTTCTTTAGGCGTCGAATCTCCAACCTCCACCGCTTTTCCGGGTCCTTGTCGGTCTTGATGTCCTATCGGCCCCTGACCTATGAGTGGAATGTGGAATCGAATGGTGCTAACCACGGAGTTGTGATGATTATTTGGCAGCATATTCACCTGTGTCGAACGGCAAGGATTCCGGGTTCTGTACGATTGAAAGACAATTGAACGCAAAGGCCATATAACCCTGTTCATCAATCACCCCAAAAGAAGTACGAGATTAGCATTGAGATTTCGAGATTTAATAAGGAGCTCAGGGCCTGATTATCGATCCATATCAATCTCGTGGTCTGCCATGGATGGGAACAAAGATCTGTCAGGACGTTTAATGAGGATCACTTACTTTGGGGACAGGAGGAGGAGTGGATAACGTACCCACGATCTTCGCCATCGTCAAACGACGACCAACGTGGAAACATCGGGAGCGTTCGACATGAGAGGCTGTTGTCTGACAAGAGAGGGACATGTATGTACCTCAGTCCGCAATACGTTACCATAACACTGAGGCATAAACCATTCAAAAACGGTGAATATTAATGTAGATCCATGCGCCTTAATCTCTGGTGCAGGAGAGCCTTGGGCACTGCAAGCACCTGTGACCTACGAGATAGGGACGATCATCGTGCGAGGATCCACTGTGACTGTCGACCTCTAGATTCCGAACAGACGTGAGAAATGACAGCCTGAACAAGAGCAGAATTGGAGGCTGCTTTTTCGGCCATTGAAATCCTGAGTATTGTTGGATGGAGTACTGCCAGTGTGGTCATGAGCGCTTGAGCATGTCCCGCTATGATTTGCGTCCGTTTCCAGCCACACCAAATGATTTGCCATACTCAAGAGGTTCCATGGGTTTGTGGCTTTCTTTCATACGGTTTACCCCATTCACTGATCACTGAGTACACCTGTCAGAAGACCATCCATCAAAAAATGAGTACGGACGGACTGTGATTCAGATGAGACCATCATGAGAATGGGACTAGTAAGCAAAAGGACCAGGTGTGGTGACGAGTCAAATAACGTTTATCAGTTGGTCTATAAATAGATTGATGAATTACCCAAGAAGTCGTCAGGTTGGGCGATTCTCTCACTACTGCACGCGGTATCTATATCTTCTATCATCGACGTTGGCACTGGCAACTACTGCGATTCCTCTCCGAGATCATGAAAGAGTTCTGACCTTCCATCGGAGGTCCTTTCTGCGGCTTTTCCTTTGACTCCCACGTCGTTCTTTCAAGTTACTTGACGCTCAGGCTGCAGAGCAGCTTCCTCCTGTCCTTCCCTTTTCCTTCCTTTATTTTCAATGTCGGCTCTGTCGGACGTATATATAGATTCGCAGCGCATCATATACTCAGAGTCACTGCAGGGGGCTGAGACTGGGAAGATCTTGACCATTTGTTCGTTCTGTTTGATAGGTATGGGTGCATTTATTGATTTAAACATGAATACGATCGTATTAATCGCTTACATTCAGTTTATGAATATGTGGTCACCATGGACGATGAGGTGATTTACCAAGATCAGGAACGCGAGGAGAGCTAACACGGGACATAGATTAACTACTTCTGGAAAGGACGTTGGACGCCTTCGCGGATCCTGTTCCTTCTGGTACGTGAATTCCATCTCATAGTCTGCTCGTCTCATGACTGCTGTGCCGCCAGAATCGCTACATCCCACCTGTCATCGTCACGTCAGTTCTTGCGCTTTTTGAACTATTAATATTTGGTTGATCGTATTGGATCAGACTTGCCGTAGCTGGTTGGTTGTGGCAACTCCATCATATGGTTCGTTTCGCTAACAGTCTTTATTCGTAAGGCTATTCCATAGCTGATCCTTCGCCTACGGTGAGCGCTGGAATCCAGTATCACATCCTGAACTTGCGCTGACCACACCCCACCATATCAAGTTGTGGGCATATTTCGTCCGGTCGTTAGAAGTTTACCCTAAGGAAAATTTCTAGTTGTAAACGTGCCATTCAAGGCGTCTTCATCCTGAACCTGTCTGCTATCAGCGTCATTCAAGGTATTATAAAATATACGCCCCTTCCATAACACTCACCCGTCAACACAAGGCATCCTCACGGCCAGAGTCTGGTATTTGTTCCAGGGTGGGAGAGCTGTTCGAATCGTATCCGTCTTTGGCTTTATCGTATCCGTCGTATCCTCATTCATCATGCTGCATTCGTCGGCCCAAACCGTCGAGATCATCAGAGGAGAGGATTTGGCTGTTCTGTTCCGTAATTTCCGCAACATAGGATGCAAAGCAGCGCGGCCCAGACTTTATTGGAGAGTCTTTTTACCCTCTTTACTTCTTCACGTAAGTCCTTTGATTGTGACTCCATATCATTATAGTTCTTCGACACTTGAAACAGACAGCGTTGTATATTCTGACGGCTGTGCAAGCAGTCAGGAATCGACGATTGTTGAAGAGATCACCCGTGTTGAAGCGTCTCTTACGAGAGTGAGACTCGGTTTTCTCGACGGATATACGCCTCCTAAACTATGTGCTAGTGGCGGGTTCTTTTATTTCGTTGTGTTCGGTAAGAATTACAGTCCTTTGCCCATACTTCTTGACCTGATGGATGGATCCAGTATCTGTCGGCCTGACCGCTATTGGCTCCTTTATCTCGCAAAACCCCATGGTCCGGTAAACCTGCATTGACCACCCAAATGATACTCAGTCATCTCCTCAGATCAACATCCCCGCGATTTACTCACCGTAACGTCATTCCTTCTACGGATACGTTACGAATGTTGAGGATTGCGCTTAGCTTCTTACTGACAACCACTTCGATCGCCGTGTCACGCATCATGTTCAGCATCCACTCGCTGGCCGCAAAGCTAGGATCGGACTCTGCGTGGCTTCTTACGCATGCGCAAATCTGCCGAGTGGGCTGGAGACAGGGCGCGCATGAGGGTGAGATCATCATCGAACGGGATACATTCCTTGGCGACGACGACGGGAGGAGCCTGGATGGCACCTTGGCAAGCTACGACTCACCTTCTTTGAAATCCGGGCTTCCCTTGGTCCGGACGACCCGTGTAGGGGTACACGATCAACCTTGGTACGGACGGCCTCTACAGTAACTGGTCCATGGTAACGCTCTCGGGATTTCTTGCCCAAGAGTTGGAAAAGCTTATAAGAGGGCGAATACGACAGATACACTTGGTAGAATCGGCTCAATGCTTTTCGTTGTACCTGTCCCCTTTGTAAATGGAGATTCTTCTTTACCGTGCCTTTTTGTTTTCGAAACATTTAGGTAGGTGTGTAGTCTTCATAACTTTAACGCGAACTGGTCAGATCTCTACTTTTTATCTGCACAGATTCAGGCGATTCACCTCCTTCCTTGAGTTCGCAAGTATACTGTATATATAAATACGGCTTGTACTATCCTTAGAACCAGAGATCTTGGTTACATCGGGTATTACGCATCTGGATTGGGACAACCAAGAACCTAAGAGAGGGTATCCACAAGAAGTTCAGATTCAGGATTTTTATATGTATGCGAATTGCATCTACATGGAGGTGGTCCAATTGACTCCGTGAAGGTTGTTGGATTAGCAGAACAAAGCCTGATGTATTCCAGAACCTCAAATAAATTTCACCGTCAGCGCATTTCAGAAGGGCGTAGGTAAATGCATGGAAGGCCTGATGCCAACAAGGCCACGTAGAAGGAAAGGTTGACTTATGCCCTACCCCAGCGGCGAGAGGTTTCTCTAAAGAAAGCTGTATACATCCGTGTGGCCGATGCTTTCTATAACAAGTGGTGAACAGAACAAATTGTCTTGACATAGATGAAACGTCTTCGCAAAGCATGCGGTTTTAATCAGCTGGAAACTCATCTGCGAAAGCTGTACTAATGAACTTCGGAATGAGCGAACGTACAGTGTCACAAGCAATGAATTGGAGGGAATGATTTCCGACAGAGGTGTAGTGATGATACCAAGAAAATCATCGCCATCCATCCCCGTTCTACGCCAGCCTACAGACCGAAAGTATAACTATTTATAACTCAGTGACAAGGCTTGTAAGAGTCAAAGAAGCCTGATACTGACGTTGTTGGGATGCCGGTTTGCTTTAACCCACCAAGCGTGATGGGGATACCGAGGGCACCGAAGATAGTACCGGCACTAAGCATCGTCAACGGCGAAATTTTGAACAAAGAACATGGAGGTTACCGAACGTATACATCCGAATTGGTATCCAAGACACCGTAGGAGATGATGTCAAGAGAGCCGCTGACACCCCTGGTCAGCAAGACGTTGGGGAGATTTCCTGAGTTGTTTTTGCCGAAGATGGGAATGACGAATCCGGCCTTGAATCTGTGATCGAAAGTTGCGTAAGTGGTACCATTGAGGCTGGCGGAGTTCACGATGCGATCGATGGTGAGCTCAATGGGCAGAGGGTTCTTGACTGAGTATATTCTCGGATTAGGTTGAGAAGAGCTAGATCACAGGTACGCATTACCGTCGACGTTAACACTGCCCGCACGGGACCACGAGAATTGGGTATACAGATATACAAATCAAGGGGAAAGGGACGAACGATACTTCATTGGTGGTGAATGAATCCGACTAGTCCTATCTTGGTTAAGAAGATGGACAGGAAAGAGAAGATGAAGGAGTGAACGAACAGAGATTAGGACGTTTATCTTCTGCACCAAATTAATCTTCAAGGCATTGATTATGTCTCCGACAGTTAGTCCCCCAAGTGCAGCCGACTGAGGAGCAGCTCCAACGGAAAGGCAGAGGAACGAAAAAACGGAAACAAGGAGGACGAAGCGCATTGCGAGTGAATGAACGACGAGACGGTGTCCTCACTAGAAGTCGACCTTGTGATCCAAGGTTTAAATGTATCATGCCTCTGTCCGGCGCGTGAACAGGCAACCTCCATCTCTCGGACTGTCGATGAGGTGTCAGGAACGTGTAAAGTGACCGCGTGGGGTTCATGAAGTGCGATCAGATGATGAGGCAAACATTACACATGATAACACAGTGGACTGTGTGGAAGTACGATGTGACCAATTGCACATCGACCAAGCACCCATAGGACCAACATTAACAAAGGCATGTCCCGAGCGGCGCGCGATATCCGCCCACATGACAGCGGTTTTTGTACTCTTATGCGCCATGCGAACGTGTAAGTACGCTGACGGTGATGATCGGGAGTATTCCGGAGGACGAGAAGGAAAACGGGAAATTGAAACCGATTACTGCAAGGGGAGCAGGCTAGCGAGAAGCTGGCTGAGATCAAGGGCCAGAATGAGCAGGCCACTGGGTATGACAACTTGGGCCGGAGATTGATTGCCAGGCTTGATAGGGGATTCATAAAAGGGAACATGTCGTCCTAGCCCTTACTCTGCCTGAGTTTTTGTACCTTGAGAAGTAGAACCCTCGTAGGACCCCCCAAAATGCCGTCAACACCCTGATCTAGGTCCGGATAAAAATTGGACAAATTTTTGACCAATGCCTCAGCACGGTCCGGATAAAAATGGTCCAGTTTTGGCCGAAATGCCTGGGTCACCCACCCGGATAAGATTCTGGGGGCAAAGGGTACCCTGAGATTTGTCCGGATAAAAAACCCTCGGGGTGGTTCGAACACCCGACCACATGTAATTTTACTGTATCAGTACAGAGTTTACCACTAAACTAGTTAACCAGTTAAATTAAGTGTATCGACAACTACCTTCTCAATAGGCTGTATGTATGTATTGACGAAGAAAATTTCAGTAAGACATTGACAGTTCTACCCTGATCCGGCAAGATCGTCCCCACTTTCTGGCTCAGCATTGCTTATCCTGACAGCAATGGACTTTGCGCCCAATTTGGATTCTGAGAGTGATACAGATAACTTCAGCCCCGAGGAATGGATAGGGAAGGGGAAAAAAGTACCAGCACCAAAAGACTTTCCAACAGCACTCGCATTGTATTTCACGTCACTGACCGAAATCCCTCTTGCCTTCAGTGTGTTTTGCATGCCCAAGGCAATGCTCTCTGTCCAAGATTTCATCCAAGTCCCGTTGCCTGCGAGAACACATGCCATCGTGGGGGTGCATGCTTGAAAGTGTTTTAGCCACTTGCTCCCCAATGATGATGTCTATCGGCTTGCATATCGAACCTTACCATCACGCGCTCTTGTCAAGAGTCTAAAAGAAGAGTTTCGTCAGGCCGTTTTGGACGGAATGAAATCAGTTATTGATCCCACATACCCTGATTCGCGCCTCCCATTATGGTTCCCCATGTTCTGGAGCAAGATGTGGGATGTTTACGACACTCAGGAGGATTGGCGGGCGGGTGTCTCCTGGTTGAAGGATCAGCTCCGTAATGGTCCCTTGGAATCACGACATGAATTCACACAGGCTTACTATTATACAATGGTCCTTTGCTGGAATGAAGAAACTCTCATCCCCGGTTCGAATCTGAACACCACTCGCGACTTCACAAGCTTCCTCTCAGAACACACGAAAATGAAGACGACACATATCAATATGATGTTCTCATACCTTTCAGACCGATTGGAATTGAATGAGGCTGTTGAACGTTATGTGCGGATAGAAACCCTATGCTTCTGGAACGAACTCAACAAAGCCAAGTCGAGCAAGGATTTCAATGGGTCTCCTCAACGGTTCATGCGTCGCCTTGAGGAACGAGTACAGGCAAACGAGTTCGACTATCTTATCTTCCCCATCTTCAACGCATCTGCGGAGCATTGGGTCACATTTAAGCTAGATTTTGAATCATATGAACTATCTTATGGTAATACACCATTTTATTTGACGGACACAATGACTTACTTGGACCAGGTGATTCTTTAAGCCATCGTATAGACCCACCGAAAGAGGTAATACGCAAGATCCAGTGGTGGGCAAAGAGCCGCTTTGGGCGCAATTTGAAAGACTGCGGTGATGCTCTGCGACATGGAAGTCAGGAAGATTACACAGACTGTGGTATTGCCGCCGCCAATGTAGCCGCATGCGACCTGTTCGAAGATGAAGAAATATGGACCCCGCGACGCAAATCATTAGAGAGAGTGACCTGGTTCAATAAACTCGTTCAGAAACATATGACAGAAGTGAGGACATAAGTACCTTGTAGAACAACTCTCATGTTGAATTCACAGGTTAATGGTCATATTGTTCAAGGTCCCAACGCGGCCTACAATCCGAATCCAGATACTATGCCAGTGAGAAAAGATTCCAACATCAATGAAGAGTTTGATGTTCTGCCAAAATCTCTGGCCCACCTTCTGCACCCAAGCGCTGTGCACTGTCTTCCAAACAATGAGTCGCAGACAACTTCCAAGTTGAACAACACAACATTACCTGTACCCCACAACTCGGAGTCTCCTTCTGAGGAAGACAGTCGCCTGGTAGACCCTCTCCCGTTACATCCATTCTTCGTTTCCAGTTGCCAGATGAACATCGACGAGCGTGATGTGGAAATCAGCGATAAACGACCTTTAGCGCCCAAGCCAAACAAGGACGAACAACCAAAGAAGGTGGGAAAACTCTCGCAGGCAAGCGACAGTTCGAGTGCTCGCCGACAAATCGGTCAGTCTAAATCTGCCACTTGGGCGCGCATTCGGAATAAAAAGCATCAAGATGGGAATCTTAGCCTTACCTCCAATTCATTATCCTCCCTTCGGTTTGAAACGAAGATACGCCAGCTGGATGAGCATGCGATCATTGTCGACCCCAAGTCGGTCTGTCACATGAAATGTGGAAAAACGTTATTGATGAAGGCACCATTCGAGGTTGGATATTTCAAAAACCACGTTGATCGATGCATGGGGCCACCAAAATCATCCAAACTGAATGGAGCTGGTATGATACCACTAACAGTCAGGTTTCAGAAGCAGGCAAGCGTTGGTGCGGCCAGTGGGCGCCAATCTGAGCCTTGTCCTGGGCTTGATGAATCTGTTTATCCTCAGGTTTCTGCTTATCTTCATCACGGAATTGGAGGAAGCCTGGATTGTCCAGATGTAAATTATCATTGGTCACAATTTTGTTGCTTACATCTACTCAAATATATTCTCTGGAAACTGAATAGCTGATCGGCACCCAATGATATGTGAACATCTGAAGTCATAAGTATGCTTACAGTGTCAAAAGATGTCAAGTACATAGGAAAGCCATCCCTTGAGAGGTCTGGCATTGGCATCACATTGTTACTTGAATATTTTACTTGATGATTGAATGACTAGTTGACATTTGATTATATGTGATGATTTGGAGTTGTAACTATGCTTTCAATGTTGAAAAATGCAAAGTAAGTCAGAGAGCCAACCTTGGATGAGATTAGCATCAGTATTCTATTGTTACATAAAGACCATATCTGACAATTGAATGGCAGATTGGTACTCGAAGATCTAGAGTCATAAGTATGCTTTCAAAGTTGGAAAATATAAAGCAAGTAAGAAACTCGACTGGGATGGGATTAGCATCAGTACCATGCTGCTAAATGAAGATCATATCTGACAACCAAGTGACAGGTTGGTGTTCAATGATATGTTCAAAGCTGGAGCCCTAAGTATACTTTCAAATTTTAAAAGAAGCCAGCCCTGGGCAGAACCAGCATCACTACTATGCCAGCACACAATGACCATACCTGACAATTAAACAACAGTATGTTTTTAATGTTGAAAGACATAAAGCAAGTAAAAAAGCCAGTCCTGGACAAGATTGGCACTGGCGTGATATGGAAACATGAAGGCCATATCTGATATTTGAATGACTAGTTCATCATGAATTTATCACCTGGAAACCCACCTTTCATCATCTCCCAAATATCTCGCTCAATTCTCACTCTATAGATACCAAACTTGAGATACTGCCTAGTACCATCCCTAACATATTACAGATGTCTTTTGGGTGTCAATGTTATAGCAAGGATGAAAAACAGGGACTTGTCACACAAGTTGCAGACTGCTCTTTCAACAGCCTGTCATCAGTCACCTGATGAACAAGATGATCTTTCTGGTGCAAAGTATGTGTAATGCAACCACGACCTTCCAAACTGCAGAGCAAGAATATTAAGGCAATCACTACTTCCAGTCTATACCTTATTTGTCTGAATTGTTGGGTATACTTAATAAAGTTTGATGGTCTTTTTATATAATACTGATCACAGAACTAGCATGACTTCCCAAATTTGGCATGAAAATACTGATAACCTATGATCTCAGCTGCTTCCTCATATTCCGCCTGTTATTGAGCTGGGATTGGTGTTTTAATCATATTTTGGGGCTACTTGTACTTCTGATCAAGCTACAGAAGCGAAGATGTAGCCTGCAGAGCTTGGATAATGCCCAGCACAGCTATTGGGGTGCGACAACGGCGATGTCCGATGGGTTGGGTCTCCTTTCGGGTTGGCCAAAGGTTCTGCCCTAACACCGAATTGATTCCGCACATCTGATGTCAACACAAGAGAATGCCTTGGTGTTCAAGAACATAAGTTGCATTCAACAATTGGAGCTCTGACGGCTGATCGACGATCTTGTAGAGACCCGGCAGAATTAGAGGCCGTACCAGGATATTGCCTGTGGGTGAAAAGATTTGATTTGGTCAGACAAATCGAAGATAAGGCAACAATGGGACGCACCAAGAATTTCTACCATTCCTGTCGGAAAGGGACGGGCTTACAAGCCTACTGACATTTGGGGACGATGGAAAATGCATATCATGAAACCTGTACAAATGATCATGCATGTTGGTTTGTTTGCCAATCGATAAAAGAGAAAAAAGATACATACACCATGGCCAACAAAGTGCAAGAACAGATCCTATACACAGTGCATACCGTCATAATGCCGGCGAGGGAGTGTGTTTTGCAGGGCTTCATTAAAGTGCGAGGCGGTGCGCGAAGAGAAAGTTCTAAGGATTCCCCTGCAAGCTAGCGAGATAAATAGTAAAATGAGATATGAAATAAAAGATAAAACGAGACATAGGAATGATGAGTAATGGTCGGGAGTAGGGATGGGGGATGAATGGAAACGAGATGAATGATAGTACCTGCGATCCGACGTGCGGAGGAGCGGAGGGGCGCGGAGTCGTCGGATGTGGAGAGGTGCAGAGAGGTGAATAAGATATCAGAGGCAACAGATACGATCAGAGGGCGTCGGAGGGCGTCGGAGGGCGTCGGAGATGGTGGAAATGAACGGAAAGGGAAAGTGCAAAGTGGTTGCCCTTACATCACCCCCCCTTCAAGGCACGGCGTCTCGACGTGTCAGGCGAAACGAGTCGAATATCGCAGCGGAGATCCGACGCGGAGCTCCCGGATGACGTCGGTAGAAGTCGCGGACTAGGCGCGGAGCGTGGACATTGTCTTCTGCTTCCCAGGAATTCTCTTCGTAGCCATATCCCTTCCATTTGACCAAGAATTGAAGCTTGCCTCGATGCAGTCGGCTGTCCAAGAGGTTTTCAACATCATACTCCAATTCTTCTCCCACTACCGTCGGAGGCGGAGGAGAGCGGACTTGGCGTCGGAAAGGGTCGTCGGGAACTAGTGAAAGTTTGACGACGTGGAATACTGGGTGAATGCGGGACATGGAAGGGGGAAGGCGAAGTTCGTAGGCATGTGTTCCGACAGGTCGGACCACTGGGAAAGGGCCTACGTACCGATGTGCAAGTTTTTTTGTGGGTCGGGTGGTTTTGAGGTCCGATGAGTCTAAAAAGACCTTGTCCCCCGGGCGGAATGTCGGAGTGGTGCTCCGATGCTGGTTGTAGTATCGCGCCATGTCGTCTTTTGCCTTTGTTAGTGCTGCGCGAGCCTCTTCCAGAGCGGACTTCATCTGCTCGCTGAAATCCGCTACCGCCTCGATTTCCGTCTGCTTCTCGCGAGGTTCGAATCCCATGCGCGGATGGCGGCCGGTGTCAATGTAGAACGGAGTTTGACGTGTCGATGCGTGAACATGGTTGTTGTATGCAAATTCAGCCATCGGAAGCCATTCGTCCCAATCGTCTTGACGTTCATTGACGAATAGGCGAAGATATTGTTCCAATCCTTGATTGACCCGCTCCGTCTGTCCGTCCGACTGCGGATGGTAGGCTGTCGAGGCAGCAATCTTAATGCCAAGTAGCCTATATAGTTCGCGCGTGAACTTGGCGACAAACTGTGGTCCGCGGTCGGAGACAATGGCCTCCGGTAGTCCGTGGAGTTTCCAGACGTTTTGAATATAGGAGCGTGCAGTCCCGAGTGCGGAGATGTCGGAGTGCGTCGGGATGAAGTGTCCCCGCTTCCCTACTGAGTCCACTACCACCATGATAGCGTCGTAGCCGTGGGCTTCTGGTAGTTCAGTAATGAAGTCAACACTGGTTACTTGCCACCGCTCCGTGGGGACCGGTAGTGGATTGAGCTCTCCGGAGGGCGGAGTGCATCGGACCTTGGTGCGGAGGCATGAGTCGCATGTCTTGCAATATTGACCTATTAAACGAGACATGTGTGGCCACCAGTAATTGCGCGACACCAGTTCCAAGGTTTTCCACCGTCCCGGATGTCCGGCCACCGGAGTGTCGTGGTGTTGTGTGAGGATCCGATGACGCAGTTGGGGATTATTAGGAACATAGATACGATCCCTGAAGTAGAGCAAACCTTCCGCTTGCCTCCACTCCGCACTTCGGACGGACCCCGCTCCGACGGTCGGAAGGGATCTGACGACCTCCGCCACACTATCCTCCAGTAGCCCCTCTCGGATTCCCTGTCGGACCTGGCAGAGGACGTCGCGTTCTTCCCCTTGAACAGTTACCCCACGCATTGCTCACACTGCAAACAATTCTGGTCGAAGAAGGATGATGTTTTCGTTGTCCCGCGATCCGTCTCCGTGGTCCGCTCGTCGGGACAAAGCGTCGGACTTGCCCATTGACTTTCCAGGTCGATGGTGCATTTTAAAATCGAAACGAGCGAGGTATAAGGACCATCTAGCTTGTCGTCGATTTAGTTTTTGAGCTGTCATGAAGTACTCAAGATTTTTGTGGTCCGTCCAAATCTCCACTGTCTTCTCCGCTCCTTCAAGGAAGTGCCTCCACTCCTCTAATGCGCGGACCACTGCCAACATCTCCTTGTCATAGATCTCGTAGTTGCGTTCCACCGGACTGAGGCTTTTGGAATAGAATGCGACAGGGTGCCACTTACCGTCCTCTGTTGGTTGGGACAGTACTGCTCCGGTTGCAAAGTCCGAGCTATCCGCTTCTACCCGCCACTCCTTTCGATGATCAGCTAAGACCAGGATTGGAGCGGATGTAATCCTCCGCTTCAACTCCGCAAATGCGGACACTTCTCCTTCCTTCCAAGACCAGAGGTGCCCCTTCTTCGTGAGCTCGAAAAGAGGGCGCGCGATGTCCGAAAACCCTTCAATAAAACGGCGATAGAAGTTAGTGAACCCCAGAAAGGACTGTACTTCTCGGACGTTTGTCGGAGCAGGCCACTCCGCGACCCCCGCTACTTTCACCGGATCCATCTCTACGCGTCCTTGTTCAATAATAAGGCCTAAGTATTCAATGCGCGTTTGCTCAAACTCGCATTTCTCTGGTTTTAGATAGAGTTTGTGTTCGCGAAGTCGTTCCAGTACAATCCGTGTGACCCTCTGATGTTCCGCAAGGGTCTCCGTGAAGATGAGTATATCGTCAAGGTAAACACAAACTACACCTTCAGTGATAAGGTCCTGAAAGATCTCGTTCATCATAGTCTGGAATGTGGATGGACTATTAGTGAGGCCGAAGAACATCACCAATGGTTCATAGAGTCCGCGATTGGTCCGAAAAGCGGCCTTCCACTCGTCTCCGGGCTTTATCCGTACATTGTTGTAACCCCAGCGGATGTCGAGTTTGGTGAAGTATTGAGCGCGTTGAAGTTTATTGATCAGTTCGGATATGAGCGGAAGCAGATACTTGTTTTTGATAGTTTTGGAATTGAGTGACCGGTAGTCTTGTACAAGACGAAGGGAGCCATCCTTTTTCTTGATATAGAACACCGGAGATGCCATCGGAGACTTGGAAGGGCGGATCCGACCAGTTGCAAGGTTTTCCTCCAAAAACGCGTCGAGTTCTTTCTGTTCGTTCGGGGCGAGCGGATATACCTTACAACCCGCCGGAGAGGCGTCCGGAACAAGTTCAATGGCGTGGTCCCACGTCCGCTCTTCCGGTAAGGTGTCGAAAGAGGTCTTTGAGAATACGTCTTCGAAATCAAACAAGTGGTCTGGTACGGAATCGCGGAAAGATTTGGGTTTCTGGTTACTGAGGAAGGCCTCCGATAGACGTTGCGAGATATTGGATGAAGCGCGGATGAACTCCGCCTCCACAGGTACTGTTCCGACAAAAAGGCGGTCTCCCTCCTCAAACTCATCCTCTTCCTCATTGTCTTCCGCTAACTCCTCCGTTTCTTCTCCTTCTGTGACATCCTCCACCCATGGGCCGCGTGGAGCCTCCTCCTCTAGACCGGACGTCGGAGTGGAACCCATCCGACAGGCTCGGATGCGGACTTGTTCGAACTTCCGCTCCTTCCGCTCTTGGGCTGCCTCCTGTTGGCATGTCCGACATCGTGCAGGACACCGGCTCATCTTCACTTCCCCTGAAGTCCAATCTACCTCGGGGTTGTGTTCTTTGAGCCAAGTGAAGCCTAACACGATTTCTTGTTTTCCCAAACTTGTGACTGCAAGCTGGGTCCGTTCCGAGTGATCCCGATAGCGGAGCACTACGTCCAACACCTCCGTTATTGCTCTGGCCTCATTCGGAGTTCCGTCGATGTTGTATACCGGAATTGCGCGTTGTAGTTTTCGAGTAGAGAGTCGGTGTTTCTCGACCAGAGTACGTTCAATAAACGATCCTGTTGCCCCACTGTCGAGTAAGGCCTTTTGTGATAGTATGTCTTTAGTGTCGGTAGTTTCGAGAACTATGTCTAGTTTGAGGGAATTGTCGGAGCGAGCGGCTGCGGCGAGAACATATTGTTTTGGAAGCCGCCGCTCCCACTTAGAGAAGCGGATGCGGATAGGGTTTGCGGAGTTGGGTGCGACTATAGGATCGTTTGCATGCTTAGAGATGGAGGGTATAGGATCATATTGTTCCATAAATAAGGCAGCATAACGATTTTTAGTAGACAACGAGGGCGCACTGTTCACTCGTTGTGAGGAGGAAAATCCTCCTGTCCTCCCTCCGACTCTGCAGACTCCGTGGGCGGAACGGAGTTGCCTTCCGCCGCGTCCTTGACCATGAGTTGTTCCATGATAAACTCGTCTTGTTCCTCCATCGTCATGAATCGGACGTCGAAGCGAAGGGGGCATTCACGACTGAAGTGACCCGTTTTGTTACATCTGAAGCATGCATTGGCATTCTTGCCTTTGACGCGTGAAGTATCAATGTCCATTGCATTAGGGTCCCTTGTCGGCGGAGCGGTTGCGGATGCGAGCGGAGCTGGACGCGGAGTGAATGGAATGTAGGGGCGAGGGAATACTGAGGTGCCAGGTACTCTTGGTCCGACGACGTTGCGGAAGGCGGATGTGCGGGTCGGAGCAGTGGCTTTGAAGGCTTTGTTGGCAATTCTATTGTCGTCGTTGACTCGTGCTGCAGAGTACCACTCATCGGGGTTGTCGTCCGCAGGCCGTCCGTGGGTCAGGGTGGCGATCTCGTTCTGAATGTCGGAACGGAGACCATGGCGGAATTTGAGTACTATATTGGTATCCTCCTGATAGCCTGCTTTGTCAATGTAGTCTTTGAACTTGTCAATATAGGTCTCGACATCCCGTTGACCTTGATAATAGGATTCTCCTTCGAGGATCAGTCTCGCGTCCTGTTCCTCATTCTTCGGAGTGAACTCCGTTGTAAAGACGGCGCGGAAGTCCACCCAAGTCCGATAAGGCGGAGCACCGGTCCTCCGCTCTTGTCGGATAATGCGATCCGCAAAGCGTGCTGCGCGTCCACTCTTCATGAAAGATAAGGCCCAATAAATTTTAGCGTGGTCGTCTGCGAACTGTTCCGGAGCCAGCCCCATAAACAATTCACAGGAGTTTAGAAAGGTCCAGCCATTTGCGCGTGATCCGTCGAAGTCTGACGGATTGGCGGGTTTTGCTCGACGCACGCCCGGATTGGCCGGAGCGAGCGGAGCAGGTGGAGGTGCGGGTGCGGGAGCAGGTGGGATAGGTGGCGGAGCTGGGGCAGGAATTGCGTTGAAGGCGAGGAGGAGTTGGTCAAGTTGAGTAGAGATATCAGCGAGAGTTTGACGTTGTTCCTGGAACTCGTGCTCGAGCTGTTCAAGGCGATTGGGGTCGTCCATTACTATGCGCGGAGCAGAATCACCGGTTACGGAGAGGTAATTAGAAGAACTGGAAGGGGTGTGAGATGTATCGGAGTCGGACGCGGACGAAGCTACTCCGAAGCGCGGAATCGTGACAACGATGCAATCGGACCCGGTCCAATTAGATGAGAACTTTCTACTGTAAGGGCGACCTTACGATCCAAGACTCAAACCCAGATACTTGCAAGGGAGATCCGAAGATTAGATTGAGCAGTCTGATAAGTAATACAACACACACCTTGCAAGGGAGATCCGAAGAGAAAGTTCTAAGGATTCCCCTGCAAGCTAGCGAGATAAATAGTAAAATGAGATATGAAATAAAAGATAAAACGAGACATAGGAATGATGAGTAATGGTCGGGAGTAGGGATGGGGGATGAATGGAAACGAGATGAATGATAGTACCTGCGATCCGACGTGCGGAGGAGCGGAGGGGCGCGGAGTCGTCGGATGTGGAGAGGTGCAGAGAGGTGAATAAGATATCAGAGGCAACAGATACGATCGGAGGGCGTCGGAGGGCGTCGGAGGGCGTCGGAGATGGTGGAAATGAACGGAAAGGGAAAGTGCAAAGTGGTTGCCCTTACAGGATTGGTGTTTTAATCATGTTTTGGGGCTACTTGTACTTCTGATCAAGCTACAGAAGCGAAGATGTAGCCTGCAGAGCTTGGATAATGCCCAGCACAGCTATTGGGGTGCGACAACGGCAATGTCCGATGGGTTGGGTCTCCTTTCGGGTTGGCCAAAGGTTCTGCCCTAACACCGAATTGATTCCGCACATCCGACGTCAACACAAGAGAATGCCTTGGTGTTCAAGAACATAAGTTGCATTCAACAATTGGAGCTCTGACGGCTGATCGACGATCTTGTAGAGACCCGGCAGAATTAGAGGCCGTACCAGGATATTGCCTGTGGGTGAAAAGATTTGATTTGGTCAGACAAATCGAAGATAAGGCAACAATGGGACGCACCAAGAATTTCTACCATTCCTGTCGGAAAGGGACGGGCTTACAAGCCTACTGACATTTGGGGACGATGGAAAATGCATATCATGAAACCTGTACAAATGATCATGCATGTTGGTTTGTTTGCCAATCGATAAAAGAGAAAAAAGATACATACACCATGGCCAACAAAGTGCAAGAACAGATCCTATACACAGTGCATACCGTCATAATGCCGGCGAGGGAGTGTGTTTTGCAGGGCTTCATTAAAGTTCGCGGTGCGGATGAGAGATATCCGTGGTCGTCGATGGTCGTTCAAAGTTGTGTTCATATTTCAAACTCCACTGACACGAACGTAGGCATTTCATTGACAATACTTACTTAGTACGTACTATAAGAAGGGTGCTGGCACCACCTCCCACAACAAACCAAATCAACATCAGTCGTCGTCGCAGTAATAGTCGTCCATCTCTTCCTCAGACTCCACCATAGAATCTTGATCAGATTCATCTGGCTCAGGCTCTCCATCATCTGATCCCTCTCCATCTTCATCATCAACTTCGTGTCCAAGAATATCATCTTCCACAAGTAGGCCTTCCATGGGGAAATCATCAGCCTCTACACTTTCTGTGTCGTCCCCATCCTCGGGCTCCTCGTTGCTAGCAGCAGCACTAGACGTTCCCGGACTGTCCAAAACCCCGGATGTGATCTTGTTCATCCCAGGTGTGAGCATACACATGCCCGACTCCCTCACCCCAATGATACCTCATGCCCATATCGCGGTCTGCAAATCTTTTTCCTAACAGTGAATATCTTAGCGATATAACAAGATCAGAGACTCACCGATTCACATAGTAGACTTTCCAGTCCTGCTTCGATCGGGCTTTCTCCGAAAATTTGGTTTCAGGTTCTTCCTCGGAAGCTAAGCGTCCTGTCTTGAAACATGGAATAATGTGACAACCCCTCAATATCTGTGCTGGGTCAAGAAAACCCAAAGAATCTTTGCCTGAAATAATTGGAAAATACACCTCATCGAGCCTTTGAGGTACCCAGCTTCCAGCCTTCCTCAACTCGTACCATCGTACCCATAAGAACTCCATTCGACGGGGATGTAAGTCACGATTGCCTTGCCCAGCATAGACAACGTTGGTGTGAAAAATGCCGAGGACCCTTGCATAACAAAAAGGATGACCTTCAGATAGAGAAGCAATCTTCGGATTGAGCATCATTATGTCCGATCGTTGATGTCCAGGGTTGATGACATCGTCCGCTCGTCGCACGTCGTACGTCGTAAAATTAACGCGCATGGTCTTATGCGTAAATATGCGATTATGTCTAAATTGAACTCTTGCCCAGTCATCAGGGGTGGAAGGATCCAAAGATATCCCCTCTTGCACCAGGGTGACTTGGATGCGGGACCAAAGGTGTTTCTTGAGTTCTGGAATAAAATTCTGCGTAGACTTGTCAGCAATGAGAGCAGGATGGATTTGCACTCTTCTACCTTGAATGCAGCGTCCCCTTCATGTTGTTTGACAAATAGACCGACATCTTCGGGGAAATTCTCTGTCTTTCCGATGATATGATGAACTTCTGGGTCTTGGGATGTTGCTGTATCGTCCTTCAACGCTTGTAGCGGATTAAGAGAGTTTTGGGCTCGGATTCTTCGGATTCTAGCCTGCCGTCGTTCAATTTCTGCCAATTGTTTGGTATATGCCTTACGATCTGTTCTTGCATAGTTTGACTTTGGTGTCCTGTGTTCGAGTTCGCCCTATGCCGCCATTGAACATTCTGGTCAGCTGGTTGAATATTATTTTATCTTGCCTGGAAGACTTACGCGCTCGGTACTATATGAATCACAAGTTCCAAATGCTCTGATATGATTCGCGTAATCGCCCAGTGTATGGAATTTATATGTCGTTGTTGTGAAGGGTATCTCCCTTCTGCTCTTTGTGAATGTTTCCGCAGGTGCTGTTTGTTTCCCTTTTTTCGATTTACTCGCTTGCTTCGCCTTTGCCCGCTGGCATTTTTCCGCCTCTTTAGGCAATTCGTAGGTTCGATAGGCAGAGCATACTTTAGTTTGAAATTCCCTGACTTTCTTCCCCAGGAGTGTTGTGGTTTCTTCGAGTTTCTTCAATGTGATGTCGGTGTGCAGTCGAAGTTTAGCCAGAAAGTGCCAAGAGGCATATATGAAAAGGAGATTCAGCACAATTTGGTTGTGCAAATCTGGGAAAAGCCCATCGAAAACCGGTATTGCGCACTTAGCATTATTCATGAACCCTCGAATATAAGGGGAGGAATAAGTAGTTTCTTACTTGTAGAAGATTTTCGTAATCACGCGCAGCCAATTTCTTCATTTCTGAGGCATTGGTACCAAATCTGCGTATCACACCGCGCCCAAACGGATGAATTTGACGATATCTTTGATTTTTCAAGAAATGATTGTTTGATAAGTAGAAATGACGTACCGGGAGTCCATTTCGTAAATTTTTGAGGGATCAATTGCATGGAGCAGGCGAAGAAGGTGAACGAAAAGGGATTTCCATACGCCGAGCTCGAATTTGTGGAGAAGATCAACAGCAAGCATTTCAAAGGAATTGAATCCAAATTTTCCAAGTCGCTTTGAAGATGCGCTCTGAAATTGAAGGTTAGTTCATCTCCTCATTGAATTCAAAAATTACGCACACTTGTCGGAACCAGAGACTTCACAGCAAGAACTCTTTCCACAGCAGCACTGTTGACAGCAAAATTTTTCGGACCATAAACATGATGTCATGCCGTTTTGATAGAGTAGTTGTCATCAATGCGTTTTTTAGTGTTACGAATGTCCATATCTCGTTTTCCTCCCATCATAGGTATCTTCAACTTAGGTATGAGACAGCGTGGGCAAGGATAACTTCCATTTTGCCGAATTAAACCAATAAGGACTCTAAAATAAAAGGAATCGGAAGAGTGAATAACCTGAAAAAAACATGTCTCACTTTTTGATATAGTCGGCAGAGTATGTGACCACTCTGGGATAAAACCGCCAGATTGTCTTGTCAAAGGCCATGAGTATTCCGGTTTCCCACGCATCGATGAATTCATCATCAAGAATTATTTCCCATTGGGCGTGGAATATTTCCCGATTGCAGTGTGCAAGCAGCGGGCGGCGCTTTCCCCTTTGTCCACCATGTTGTGACAAAATCGTTGAAAGCATCTGGTAGCTGTTAAATCCATGGTCAGGCCAATTTCAAGGAAGATTGAGTCGAAAGCTCACTTTCTGAAAATACGCTACGTGGCTGCAGAGTTTTGCGCTGGGTTTACATCGCTGATATTTGGAGTCACTCCCAAAGAACATGTAAAGTGGCCAAAGTTTTGCTTGGCCAAAAGAAGTCAGATGCGTCGAGTCTGACCAGAACATTAAAGGCAAGATCGCTCGTGGGGCATTACAGCCAGGCACCGGGACGGAATCCTGGAGTTCGTGGTGCAACTTGAGGAGCTTATCCGAAGTATACATTTCTCCATACACTCGGATGGCTTCCAACCCGCTACCTCTTTTCCATAGAAGTTCATGCGGCTCGAAGTGGGGGTGCATTCCAGCATCCGCAGCGGCCTTCAACTGTTCCTTGATGACTGAAACCAATGATCGGTGATAGAAATGACCAGAAAAGTAAGGACACGACCCAGGATGGCCAGTTAGCCAGTGGAACGGAACCTGTATAGTGATCGGACTGCATTTCCAACCGTCATCCATCCATTCCGGTTGAGAATTTCCTTCGAAGGCATCTCCAGATGATGCTAATATTGCATTAATGTTCGACCATTTCATTTTCTTTACATCTTCAACATTGAACTTGGGATGACTAATAATGCCAATGAGATCCTTGAAATTTCTCTGCGACTTTTGAACACTGTTGTCCCAGTACCATTCGCCAAGGAGAAAAGAACTTATATTTTCGTAGGGAGCAAAGGATGTTCTTGTTTGAGAGCGGAGGGTGCGGAGCGATTGTTCATCTTTGTCGTCTGAAGGTGCGTTGACAAAGTCTCACAGAATAAGACAGTCATCTGCACTTCGTGCGGGGAACTGGGAACCAGAGTATCTTTTAAAGAGTCCGAACGCGTTGGTTGATGTCGTGAAGTACAATAAACTCGTAGGCCTTGGAGATGCTCCAGGCTCTGAGACAGGCGACGGTTGAGTAACTTCTGGGATATCTGGGCCCTGAATGAGTTCTAGAAGGCAGAGAAGATGTCATCTGAGTTAAATGAATTTTCGAAAAAAGTGGGTAAAACGCTGACCGTGAGGTATGACTTGAGGGAGTACATCACGAAAACGCAGCGGCGGGTTCCGGTTTCTCTTTGTTTTGCGCAAGGCAATCGGTACTTCCAGGTCTGCTCTTTCATCCCGAGGAGCCTTAAAGAAGACCATTGCTTTAGCCGGGTAATTGAAACAGAACTTCGTCCAATACATACCGAGTTGCTAGTCACTGCCGTGGTGTCAAAACCCCTGTCGTGGACGACTAGTGGGACTATGGATTCGTTGGACTGTGAGTTGACATTGGGGCCTAGCACAAGTGACGGATTTACCTGAAATTTCGTCAATGTCAAAACCCTGGCCTTGAGTCGGCAAGTACGTACGTCTGCCGCTGCTTGGAAAGCCACTGAAAGCTGCGGCGAAGGAAGTCTGGGTGGAGAAATGTCAAGTTGCGACGTGGATGCAATCGTTTGTAAAACTACGCCCTACGTGAAAATTAATGAGCAATGCTCGGAATGAGCTATAAAAGGAAATCCTACATCTTCGACACCTCCCGCGGTAACACCAGATGGTTTATGTCTCTTGCGACTCAACCATCCTTTCCTTGCGCCAGTGAGGGCCCGTTTCAACGTCTTCTTCTTGTGCAGGCAAGATCGCTCATGTAGAGAAAGCGCTGACGGAATCGGAAAGGGACCACGCCCACAACCTGAATAAGTGCAGAAAATTCCAGTGGTCATGGTGTAGTCAAGAATACCTGCTGGGAGGAGCAATGGTATGCCGCATACTTACCTTGACATTCGTGAATTGTTCAAACTGCCGGCACGCATCACATCAAAGTCCACAATCAAAGACCCTTTATTGGCAGTAAGGTTCGTTTGTAGCAACGGTTGCAAACCCTATAATGCATTGATGGATCTGCCCGTTATAACTTATAAGAGTCATGAACTATGAACAGTAACATACCTCTCAGCTTTGTCGCTTCGGCAGTCCAGGTATCCTTATTTTCACCCGCCGCACCGTCCCATTGATTGTTTGAAGGATGTTCTTCTCAGTTTACCGGACTCGATCGACTCACAATGCCCATCGACAACTCTCCCACTTTAGGGTACGATGGCTGAAGAAGCGAAAACGACTTCAACAGCGAATCAAGCACCTTGCCAATGCCCTTCAAATTGCTGTCCATGCTAGCAGATTAGGGTACGAGGAGCATATGAGGCTATCCGAGAGTTGTCGATACTACCGAGGAAGATGGCTTACCGCAGAAAGAGAGGTGGAGCTGCTTGGGCGCCAGTTACCTGAAGACTCAGAATTTGGCCTCGATTTGTCTCAAGCACGAGACCATACCCGGTCTTCACCCTACCGATAAGCTGTGATTTGTGAGTTGAACTATCATATCATGCCAGAAAGATGAATTGATATGTACAATGCTACTTGAACAGGATGGCAAGCGAGACGCGAATGACGGCTGGTCGGATTTATACATGAAAACGAATGGATAAATAAATTCAATCCCAAATTAGGTCGCTCGAGAGAATGAAAGTCTATGCACGATGAATATCAGTATGTGATGATAAAAGGTGCGGAAAAAGAGAATCCTTACCACAATGGGATCAAGCAGCTAGCAGTCCGCACGGTAGCTTCATCAATCAACAAGCCCAATGCGTGGATTTCAAAGCCAGGACGAGATTGCTGGATGAAGCCATGGAGCTTCTGAATATTTGACCGAGCCTCGTCAAGGTACTGCTTCAAGGCGGCTCCAAGGTGAACGTTGGCCGCCCAAGCTTCCTCAATCTCCCTACGGTACAGTATGAAGTCCTTAGGTTCCTATATCAATAAGTGAAAAATTGGTTAGTCAGGCGAATAACCAAAATCGGTATGCTTGCCATCTTCTCGTAAGTGGGGAGATGGGTTATTGGGCGTGGTCTTGGAAGAAGCCAATTCCGTCTTCATATTCGTGGGATTCATGTCTCGCCAGATTTCGATGAACTTGAACGACTACTTCATAAATACTGAAGAAAACAAGGGACTTACAGGTGGATGGGGAGATGGTGGGGGTATGGAAGCAAGAGGGAAAGCGTGCAAAAGTGCTGCTGAGTTGGCTGATATACAGGAATGATCGTTGTCGCCGGCTATGAGTGACCGGGTGTTGCAAAATCACCTACATAGTTATGTAAAATTTCCTCGATCGGCGCCTTCCCGCATTCTGAGCGGCTGATGTCTCATAGATCGGGAATCTTTGGGCACTTTAGGAGACCACTCTAACTTCGATCCATGAAATTTCTGTCCCTCAATAAAATCAGAGCTCACAATCTATCCCGCCGCCGGGAGCCGGAGCCTGACTGAACAACTCCCACCGCCAAATTACTGAGGCGGAGACAGAAAATGTGGCGTGACTTCGACGAACGTGACGGATTTTGCATAACCTCGTGAAAATGGTGTGCCAACTTCCTCGCTCTGCTATTATTTTCATCACCACAAATTCTCAAGATTAAGTGGAGAGTATTGAAGCCAGGAAGCCAGGCTGTACAACGGTAAAAGAATCAAGTCATTTGAGGCAGTGGATGTAGCACGATAAGCCAAAAATAATGATTTTTCTGAAGTACACATGCATGGTATCAAGTAATAAGTAGATCATCAAGTGTGCCTGTAATAATGATAGGACGAGGAGTGTTTCTCGTGAAAATGACTCCCAGAGCCTTGGGGGGTTACTTGATAAGCAAGATTGAAAATGTTCGAAGACAATGTGAATACCTACCCCAGCAACGTTTTCTTACAGCTGCACGCTCATCCTTCAATATATCTTGATTCAATTTTTTTTGCTCTGCCGTCTCCACAACCAGAGCAAGATCCTCGGGCCGCAGTCTTAACGTCGTCGAAGTGACCGTGTCCTTGGAGCCCTCTTCCTGGGTCACAACTCTGCAAACGGCAAGGCTGGTAGGACCATGTCCTTCATGGGTAACCCGACATACAAAAGTCCCAATGTTCTGTCCACTAATAATAACGAGAAGGGAATCAGTACGCGTAGGACTGGGGTTTTCGAGTACCACTTGTGCCATCGTTATATCCTGCAGCGCTTTTTTTGACGAGTAAACAATCCTTTGGACGCTACCCAGGACTGTGCCCCACACGGTCATGGACTTCTCAGTGTGGCTTGCACTTGTCACCTTTGCTGTGACCTTGACGTTCTCGAGCCGTGGGTCAAGGAGAATGTGGCTTGGAGGTAGAGGTGGAGGTGGGTTGACGGCGTTGTTTGTGGGTTGACGGGTCGTGTTATACGAGACGGAGGCAGTCCGACCTTCGCCTCCCCAACTGGGTTCCTTGGCGTAGGGATTCCAAGTTGGGCTGATGGCGCCATCATAGTCGTTCGTGGGGGGACGGGCTGTGTTATACGAGGTGGAGGCAATCCGACCTTCGCCTCCCCAACTGGGTTCCTTGGCGTAGGGATTCCAAGTTGGGCTAATGGCGCCGTCATAGTCTTTCGCGGGGGGGCGGGTCATATCATATGAGGCAGAGGCAATCTGACCTTCGCCCTCGGGTTGCCCAGCGTAGGGATTCCCGGGCGTGCGCGACGAAGGGTCCCAAGCTGGCGAAAGCGAGATCTGATCCGGAGCAGGCATCAGTGTTCTGCCACTGGATGAATCTATGCTTCCTATGTTCCCTGAATGCATGACCCTGCGAGGGCGGGGGAGAGGTTGGAAACGTTCGTCATTGGGGCGCCGGTAATTGAATAGCTGAATTTTGCTCCTATAATTAAATTAAATGAATGAAGAAAATAAAAGCAAGGCAAGGCAAACCTCCGTTCAATGACATGGTCATAATCTATCCGCCTTCGGTTGAATGAATGGCTCCCGCTGTAGGTATCGAGCTGAACATCGACCTCGAGGCCGCTTGCAGTGTTTCTGTTGATGTAGACATCACGTACGGTGCCTGTCCTGCCCTTCAGCTCCCCATTTCCAACAATTACCACCTCGAGCTTCCTCCAAGGAACTCGTAACGGGACTTTGTCCTCCAATGCCAACTCCAGCTGAGGAAGGTCTGGGCAAAGTTTATTGAAGATGCTGGATCACTTGGCAGAGTGGTAATAGGGCACATCGGTCTTCTTGGCACTGTTGACGTGAACGGTGAATTTCTGTTGAATAGGATAAGTATGTAGATGAGTTTGGGGAATGGTGGATCTTACCTCAATCCGTGGAACAAATTGTGAGTCTTCAATGCCAGGAGGTGGTGGACGCTCCTCGGCGCACTCGAGTTCGCCGTCCCAAATGCTGACAACCCATCCAAAACGCCCTTGCTGAGGACCGTGGCTGACCTGAACGTACTCGCCAACTTTATGTCGCTTACGCGCAGCATCCCAAGGAACGCAGACGCGACCTTCTCCGGTGGCGAGTTCCACTTCGAGATGTCGAACATCGAGCCCCTTGATTATGCCATTCTTCCCGACATGTACCTTTTCTGCAAGATCGTCTGAGGAAGTGACAATATCTACCTCTTCCCCTTCGAAGAATTCCCACTCGCGCGGGGGAGGAAATATAGCGGCTATTATCTTAGGATGGCCGCACTGATGCAGGAGGGAGGCGAGGAAGAATGGCATGAAGACTACGTTCGACGAGACGGCACCACAATCGAAGTCCTTGAGTAGAAGTCCATGTTCGAAATAAAATGTTCGGTATTGGTACGAATCTTCTCCAGTTTGCGTCAGCTCTACCCCACGAGACTCTGCGAACTGAATGGGGTCGAAAAGCATAGGGGTGGCCGGAGGAGTGGGTCCAGGATGCTTGCGCTTGCCCTTGAACAAATCCCGGGAGAAAAAAGGCGGCCGTAGGCGAGGCACGACAAGGAGCTTTATCCACCCCCCCACCGCTGTTACGAGACCAACGTCGCCTTGATAAGGTCCCTGCGTTATGCGTGCCCAATCTCCAACCTTCAGGTTATCCGCAGGGCGAGTGGCCATGGTGAGTGTGGCCGGGCGATCGTCGGGAGGAATGAAGAGTTTGATGGGACGACCGGGGGGGCGAAGGATGACGCCAGGGGTATATCTCAGGAGGCGTTGAAGCTCCGGATTCATGATCGCTTCGACGTAGATGCATCTGCGCTCAGAACACATGAAGGCTGCACGGATTTTGTGCTGGGGTCTTGCTAATTGTAGGAGTACAAAGACAGCCTCTTCCTCGACACCGTGCTGATAAAATCCGTAAAAACTAGAAGAGAAATACGCTGATGGACTAAAACTTACCCGACACTTGATGCGCCATAGCCCCCAATCCTGAGGAGAGGGCCAGCGGAGTTGACACTGGGCCGGCGTAGCGAGAGGCTGGTCTTCGCCTCTTTTCTCGCTTTCCTCCCCCCCCTCCGTAGCAGGGGTTACCGGCCGTACCGCCCTGGAATAGCGCCTCGCCAGTTCATCCAGATAATCGTCGTCGTCATGGTCGTTGCATTCGTTCATTCGTCGCCATGAGAGGGTTTTATTGGGTTGAACATGGTCGTCAATAAAGTCTACAGATTGGCCAAAGAATTAGAGAAGTGAAAGGGAATATCTGGATGGACTGACCTTCCTCCTCTTCCTCCTCTTCCTCCTCCTCCCCATCCACCCCAGCCTCGAGATCAAGGAACCGACAAACACGGTTATAAACCTACCAAATCAAAGTGAATTAAAATACACAAGGTGATCCGCGGATAGCTTACGGGACGGCTCATGTTCTTGAAGCTAAATTAGTTAACGAATCTAGGAGGCATATAATTAACATGGTTCAGTATCTTTCAAGGAATTGAAAACGTGGTATAATCACTCCGTTAGAGTGCGTGAATATTATATGGACCTAGCGCGACATACGCCGGAGACGCCGATGCGTGAAGACGCGCCCTAAACGCGCCTCGACTTCGGCGGCAGAGTGTGTCGCCTCTTGGCCGCCTCGGGCTTTCTTTCGTATTATAGTCGCCCATTCAAGGGCTTATTGACTTATTATTTAGATGATGCACTACACTACTTCATAACTACTAAAGAAAACAAGGGACTTACGGGTGGATGGGGAGATGGTGGGGGTACGGAAGCAAGAGGGAAGGCGTGCGAAAGCGCTGCTGAGTTGGCTGACATACAGGCGTGACCGTTGTCGCCGGCTATTAACTTCAGTAATCTTAGTAATCTTAGTAATCGGATTACTTAAGTTAATAGCCGGCGACAACGGTCACGCCTGTATGTCAGCCAACTCAGCAGCGCTTTCGCATGCCTTCCCTCTTGCTTCCGTACCCCCACCATCTCCCCATCCTCCCGTAAGTCCCTTGTTTTCTTTAGTAGTTATGAAGTAGTGTAGTGCATCATCTAAATAATAAGTCAATAAGCCCTTGAATGGGCGACTATAATACGAAAGAAAGCCCGAGGCGGCCAAGAGGCGACACACTCTGCTGCCGAAGTCGAGGCGCGTTTAGGGCGCGTCTTCACGCATCGGCATCTCCGGCGTATGTTGCGCTAGGTCCATATAATATTCATGCACTCTAACAGAGTGATTATACTTTATTTTACGTCGTTTCCAATTCCCCAAACAATATCGAACTATGCTAACTATATGCCCCCTAGATTCGTCAACTAACTCAGCCTCAAGAACACAAGCCGTCCCGTAAGCTATCCGCGGATCGCCTTGTGTATTTTAATTCACTTTGATTTGGTAGGTTTATATAAACCGTGTTCGTCGGTTCCTTGATCTCGAGGCTGGGGGTGGATGGGGAGGAGGGGGAGGAGGGGGAAGAGGAGGAAGGTCAGTCCATCCAGATATTTCCTTCCACTTCTCTAATTCTTTGGCCAATCTGTAGACTTTATTGACGACCGCGTTCAACCCAACCGCCTACGGCGGTCTACATCGCTAGTACTGATAACCGACTACCAGGCGGCCATTCCCTGTCTCGTCGCGATCTCGCTTCGGCCGTACACAGCTCCTGAGTGGGACCCTTCAGACGAGGAGGATGAGGATGAGGAATACGATGGTGGGGAGTTCATGTATTAGCCACTCGACTCAGACATCGCAGCTGTCGAAATATCGCGAAGTCGAACGTGACAAAGCGTGACTCATCAGATTGGGAACGGACAATCATCATTCGTGCAACACACCATCATGGAGCACAAATATCATGACAACAGGGCAGGAGGTCCGTGTTATTGTCATTGTCAATGATTTTCGCTGAATCACATCTGATTTTTAGACCATGGTGATGGAGACAGCAAGTCTCCCTTCTGCCGATCTGACCGATCTCGATGATCACTGACATCTTTAGCCTCTCGCTGCCTGTTTCCAGATGACTGCGGCGATGATCAGGGTGCCACTGGAATATGGCCAGGGCAAGGTCACGGCTATGATGTAGGTGGTGTTGGATGAGCCAATTGCGTCCGAATCTCAGTGTCAAAATACAGGCCCATGTTCGAACTGGTCGTTGGATATCAACCAACCCTTCCACTTCCCAGGTAAGATCCTTCCCCGGCCTACTTCGATTCTGTAATTTGAGGTGTGCCTGACAAGAAGGCCCACTATTATTCGATGACTTTGTTCCCGCCGCGGCAGACCCGACCTCTACCGCCTTGCCCCTCTTAGAGGACCGTCATGGCGAGGATGATTTAACGGCGCTACCGCAGAACCTCGCAGCAGCAGACCCGACCCCCACCGCCTTGCCCCTCCGAGAGGACAGCGATCTGGAATATGTAGATGATCCTATGCTACACCACAACTGGCAGACTTGGGCATCGTCCGAGCTCACATCCCATCTCGCCTCCGGAGGGCCATTTGGTGCCAATACACTGTCTCGACAAGGTTACGGCGACATGAACAACTACCCTAGTCCGAGTCCACTGACTTCTTCAATGCTCCAGGCCCCCCCGTCCCCCCGCCATCCCGGTGAGTCCAGCCTGATTTGTCAGATTTTCCGAGTCAATATTGATGATCGCGTTTCACCGTAGTGTTTTACGCACCTGTTGTTCCGCAAGAATTTGTCTACTATACACGTGGAAGGAGGCTGCTGAGTTTCGATGCCGGGACGCAACAACAGCCTGAGAGCGGGTGGAACAGTGGAGCAAACCGCACGCAACGTGCAAACCATCGTCATCCGAAGCCATTCGAAATTACTCCTGGCAACGCTACGACCAGCTCCTTGGCCACGGTAAGCCTGATTTTTCTTGAACATCAGACATCTGAGAGCACCTCATTCTCGCAGATCGAAGCTCCTGCTGCCACTGAAAGCATGGAGAGCGCCACAACCTCAAAACCTCAAGCATGGCAGATGGGATGGCCGAAGGGCAGCACCAGCAACAAACAGCCTAAGCTCATAACCTATGCGCAATTTGCCCGTGAGTGCAAACCGTCTGTCACTAAAACTTGTTTTGAATCGCTGCCTGCCGTCGCGGTGGTTCAGGTAGGTTTGTTCAACAGTACAGACAATTCTTGGCTCCGCCCTCAGGTAAGTGGTCATCTTCCGTGAAAAAATCCAGACTTAAAGTTGCCCTGGGCAGTGGTGGACGATTATTTCATAACCACTGCCTACATTACGAATGCACAGGCTGGGATCTTTAGCATCAAAGATTGGGAGCACACAATGGGGTGCACATTGGACCTTCACCATTTGCACGGTCATGTGCTGATTCAAGAGTTGCAAGCACTGTTCAGACAGTCAGAAATTTGGCCCATGACCCCCATGTTCAAGATGTCAATCCGCGCTGCCGTTTTGCAATCTGTATTGTGAGTGGGACCATATCTCAAGGCTATTTCCATCCCTGATACTTATTCAGAATAGCGATTCTGGAAATACTTCGAGCAGAGTGAATGTCGCTTGTTAGTGACGACGACTGATGTTGATTTGGTTTGTTGTGGGAGGCGGTGCCAGCACCCTTCTTATAGTACGTACTAAGTATTGTCAATGAAACGCCTATGTTCGTGTCAGTGGAGTTTGAAATATGAACGCAACTTTGAACGACCATCAACGACCACGGATATCTCTCATCCGCACCGCGAACGCACCGCCTCGCACTTTAATGAAGCCCTGCAAAACACACTCCCTCGCCGGCATTATGACGGTATGCACTGTGTATACACTCCTGACACTGGTAAGTTTTTCTGGAGGAAAAATCTATTGTGAAAGAGGAATCCTCTTTCCTTTGGGTGTATTTTTGAGAAAAATACAAAGTATTTCATATAGAAAATTTTAGAAAACATATAATGTGTTTCCAAAGTATTTCTTCTGGCAAAACTTTTCATTTTCCCAAGAGTTTTTCTGAAAGATAAACTTATTCCATTGTTCAAACAATGGATCTAGTTTTTCCTCAAGAAAAACTGTAGGATAAACAAAAAGTTTTTTGGCCAAAAATATTTGGAAAAAACATTACATGTTTCTTGAAAATTTCCATATAAAATACTTTGTATCTTTCTTAAAGATATACTCAAAGGAAAGAGGATTCCTCTTTCATAATGAATTTTTCCTCCAGAAAAACTTTTCAGTGTCAGGAGTGATAGGATCTGTTCTTGCACTTTGTTGGCCATGGTGTATGTATCTTTTTTCTCTTTTATCGATTGGCAAACGAACCAACATGCTCGTTTGTACAGGTTTCATGATATGCATTTTCCCATTGTCCCCAAATGTCAGTAGGCTTGGAAGCCCGTTCCTTTCCCACAGGAATCGTAGAAATTCTTGGTGCGTCCCATCGTTGCCTTATCTTCGATTTGTCTGACCAAATCAAATCTTTTCACCCACAGGCAATATCCTGGTACGGCCTCTAATTCTGCCGGGTCTCTACAAGATCGTCGATTAGCCGTCAGAGCTCCAATTGTCGAATGCAACTTATGTTCTTGAACGCCAAGGCATTCCCTTGTGTTGGCGTCGGATGTGCGGAATCGATTCGGTGTCGGGGCGGAACCTTCGGCGAAAGTGAAAGGAGACCCAACCCATAGAACGTCACCATCGTTGCACCCGCATGGCGTTTCCACCTCCTCAATGACAATATACCAAACAAGCGCCTCCTCCCTCTCTCCTCCCCCACAATCCATACCCCCCATCTCCTCCCTGACCACCGCCGCCATCGAGCCCCCACCGCACATCTTATTCTCCCCATATACCTTCTACATCCCGGGAACGAGCACTGGATCGGCTCACCACGTCGTGGATTTTTTTCTGTACGGACGCTAGCGTGTCAGAAGTGGATGATCTGAGCGAGGGGCGAGGGGAGGTGCTGTGCCGGCTCCGCTCAGACCAGCTGTCTACGACCAAATCCGCCTCGTTGGATTGAGATCAGCTAAGTAGACATCAATGGGCTTGATCGTCGAGAGGCGCGCATTTGGACCAAGACTTGTTTTGGTAAGTTTTAGTCCGCCGAGAACGCACTTTTAAGCTAATATTTCTTCCCAATAGGCTTGTCATGTGCTTTGCAATAACAAGTCTTCTCAGCCAACTACACGAGATTGCCACAATAAATATCTAAATGTCACGCCAAATGCTGTACTTTGCCTAACTCAATTTCATTGCCCTCACCTATAATCGTCCTCTTGTGGAGCCACCATGCAGTAGTGCGCGTCAAACCGCCTGGCCGTCGTAACCCAAAGACACTTTCTGCACTGCATAAACATATTCCAGAAGAATGCTCCAGGAACCCCTGGGTTTTCCTCGAGGTCCATTTGCTTCATGACCAGCTCGTACGGCGCTGGTCCATCTTTCGGCTCTGTAGTTTGCTGGCCTGAGTTAAGCTGTGAGTAAGCAATCTTGTTGGTTTGGCATTGTCGACTGACCGTAAGTTGAAAGTCGTCCACCTCCCACCATATCAATCCGGCGCATCTGGAAGGTACCCTCAAGGTTGGGATTGATGAATAGTTTATCAATACAAACTTCAGGCATTTGTATCAGCTCGTCTTCCGAGACTGTCATCAAGCCTAGAATTACTCACGTTCGTATCCGCACCGGCGCAAGCGACAACCCACAAAAAGCTTCCTTTCCCTATCGGAGTACAGCAAGCATTCAACGTAGCGCCGAGGCCTATCCTCCAGCAAACCGCACAGGCAGCAAGGCAAGCGGAAATGACGAGTCACTCGGTATGCCGCCCATTCTTCGTACCCCAGATTGCGCCTCCCCTCCCCCTGGGGCCTACGTTAGCAACGTAAGTAACCCTCCGTGTTTCAATCCGCACAAACTCACCAGAACCAGACACGGATTTCTTGATATTCAGGATCCCAATGGGAGACTGCTGGGTACCAGTCTTCATGAGCTGCCCTCTCCTTCAGCAACTCCAGGCATTTCGTTACAGAAACAAATGCGGCCTTTGTGGGAAGGATGCTAGACATTGAGCAGTGGAAGAGCTTGGGAAACAGGCTGGTTTGGTCGACGTTATCTGCGAGTGCCATCCTTTTAGCCCCAGCCCACCCATCTCCAACGCGACGTAAGTGATACTGAATAAAGGGTCCGAGTCCCTTAACCTTGTTTAAGGGTTTCAGTCCTTAATGTTTGGTCCCTTTAACTTCGTTAAAGGTCCATGACTGATTTTGTACGTTCCCAGGTAGCCCTGCGCATCGCAGTGTTACTTAAGGCTTTTTTAATTCTACTGTACCTTCATACGTCTCCCCCTCGCTTGGGCCTTCGATATGAGTGCAAGCGGAACCGCGAAACGTCCCTTGGAAGACGATGCCCTTACGTTGGGCCCAAGAAAAAGGCCGTGCGGTTCTCAACTTGATTTTTTCACCTTAAAACTCATTTTCTCTCTTAGATCGAAGACTGACCCGTTCATTCACCATGGTCGACATTTTGGCCGTACGATTCACGCCTTCTGTCACATTCAAACACTTTTGGAGAAGGGGCTTATACGCGAGGATGCTCTATACGAGAACCCCAGCATGGTCCTATCTCCTGAGTAAGTTTGTTTCGCCGCGTCTGCTTTCACGATTTCTCATCCCGTCTCTCAACTCAGAGAAGCACGAGAACATAAGGTGTATCGACAGCTTCTCGACATGATACCTCGTCTTGAAGCGCGGCTCATGGCCGAAGAAAGGTCGGACGAGGACCTCGCACACATCGCCGAGCTAGTGAGTGCTTTCCGTGCACTGTAGAAAGACGCAGCATCTCATGGGATCTATAGCTCCAGAAAGGGGCTTCTGGTGCCAGAGCTGATGACACAAAGGGATTAAAAGGTCCCATTTTGGACTGGATAACTCCGCAAGGAGAGGCCTTGAGGCCCGCTTTGGCGCGCAACAACAAATCCGACTGGGGGTTCCAGCACCCATTGACTGGGTCTCTGCTGTGCCCTACAGACTATCAGTGGAAGGATGCCGAGTGAGTTCATCTGATCTGAACTGCTGCTCTACGGTTATGACACCCTTCAACGACAGTATACAACGACAATTAAAGTCGTTGGAGCTGACTGTCTCTGGCGACCAATGGCCCATTTTTATCTATGAAGGGTATGAGTTCAATCCCGAAAGCCCATGGAAAGGACTCCTTCGCAGTGATCTGATGGTTATGGTGTGTTTATTCTCATCCTAAAGTCCTTATTGTTTTCTTCATCTCCTGCTGCCAGGCTTTTAAGCACATCTTTACCTCTCCCAGTTCTGTTGACAAAGAACCCAAAGCAACGCGATCTGGAAATGCTCGCATACATGGAATGACTGAAGTAACACCTGCATCTCTTGCATACGTTGCTACCCAAGTTTGTCTTTCCGGCGCATACTTCCTTTCATGAGGCTCATATTCTTTTTTGAGGTTCGCTTTGCCTTGAGCAGCTCTTCGGTCTTCTCCAAGTCTGATTTGGCCACTGATTCAGAACGCTTTTACCTGTCTATTCTTGAGGTCTTGGAAGATGAGGCAGAGCAAGAAGATTGGAAAGCATTGAACCAGTGGTGGAACAAGTAAATCAGTTCTTTAACCTTGAAACTAGTCTAATAATTATTCATTCCAGTCTAGTCTTCCCCTCCTCATCTCGTCAACCTCAAAACCTTCAGAACAGTGCTCGTGCCCATATAGCAGCAATGAGAGTGAAGCGTGCTTCTGCGAACAATGGGTAGACCTTGCTATCTCGTTATCATCTCGTTATCATTAGATATTACCACATACTACTACTGCATCAGTTCCATGAAATAAATTGCCATTTGTCATCCCATCTATTTGTTATCATGGCTGAGTCACTGTTGCATGGGTTTACAGCCTGCTGGAACATTAGATTGACCATTGTAAGACCAATACTTGTGTTAACTTATCAATTTGAACTAGGACTACATGAGCAGCAAGCATTACTGCTGCCTGGATGTGTTTGTAAGTCTGGGGTGGCTGGTACATGTCATCAATCATGACAAAAATTACATTACCAGACAGGATTTATAGACTATCCAAATCCTGCACACATTTGTAAGTGCTGAGGTGCTTGATGTTTGATACCAACACCAACATTGATTATCCCTAATGGTATGTATGGTGGAATTCTCAAATGATGGATGTGTTTGTAAGTCTTGGGGTGGCTGGTGCATGTCATCAATCACGACAAAGGTTACATTACCAGACAGGATTTATAGACTACCCAAATCCTGTGCACATTTGTAAGTGCTGAGGTGCTTCATGTTTGGTATCAACACCAACATTGATTATACCTGCCAGTATGCATGGCGGAATTCTCAAATGATGGATGTGTTTGTAAGTCTTTGGATGGTTGACATGTGCCACCAATCCTGACAAAAGTTATATTACCAGACAGGATTTATAGACTACCCAAGTCCTGTGCACATTTGTAAGTGCTGAGGTGCTTGATGTTTGATACCAACACCAACATTGATTATCCCTAATGGTATGTATGGTGCGATTCTCAAATGATGGATGTGTTTGTAAGTCTTGGGGTGACTGGTGCATGTCATCAATCACGACAAAGGTTACATTACCAGACAGGATTTATAGACTACCCAAATCCTGTGCACAATTGTAAGTGCTGGAGTGCTTGATGCTTGATGCCAAGGTTACATGTAGTTATTTTCTCCTCTACAGATGCCACATGCTGAGACAACAGAATGCTCATAGCAGTCTTTTCAATGTGTTGAAATTAGCTTTGATCCATTCACTCACAAACCCTGAGGACTCTAATCTAACTATATAAAGGGGTTCATCATAATTACAGGTATTTTCCTTATTTTATTTCTTTCATGACATTCTAATTCTAGGTCTGCTGCTCACCAAATGTGTGATGTTAACCGAACTGGCGCCTGTGGAGGCGGAGCTTCCTCAGTTACCGTCATTGCTGATGAGATGTATAAAAAGCAGTACATATACCTTTCCAAGGCGCGTAAGAAGATGGTGAAGACAGCTCAGCAACAGGAATGGCAATGGACAAATAGCCATGAAACCGGTAAAGTTTTCGCAACGAAGTGTCTAAAGAAGGCATCTCCTCCACCTCCTCGACTTCAAGCTGACAATGTTCTCATGGCGCCGTGTCAATCATGTCAGCAAATTCTAACTGTGAAAAAATTCAAGAATGCTTGTCATGTTCCGCGACCTCCAGACAATCATTATAGGTTTCTCAATTCTGTTTATCGTGGCCAGCAAATTGCTTCTATCTTTGGGCGACATATCGGACTGCGACCTCTCTTTGAGGACAAGGTTAGCACCGATTCCAGCTGGCTGATGATCCAGACACTTAAATTGTATTAGGGTGCTCTTGAATCACCTCTAGTCCAATATCTCTGCAATGTTATTTTGGATGATCCAGATTCCCAGAAAATGAAACTTGGAGGCGACAATGTTTTCATGTCCATGATACAAGTTTTGGTACTAAAGCGTGACAAGAAAGCACATGGAGTAGGGTTACAGAACCTGAAATATGGTCCTAACCTTATCGAATTCGCGCACATCATCTTCTCCCACAGTCCAGCGATGTACAAGAGATTGAAGGAATCACTTCCCTTACCTGAGCCTCAAACACTACAGTAAGTTCACGTAGCATATTTGACTTGATATGTCTCTAACCTGTTACAGATTACATCATTCTCACCAGCCTCGTTTTCCTGTTGGTATTCAGGCCCACACATGTCACCTTGTGGAGGACACTCTAAAAAAGTTGGAGTATCACGGACCTGTTGCATTAAGTTGCGATGATACGAAACTTTTGGCATCGTTTCAGGTTTATTATGACAAGGAACGCCAGGCGTACTTTCTCATAGGACATGTTGGTGAAGAGTATCAACTCATTGATCCTGATGCATTCAAGAAGGTGATTGAGGACAACCGTTTCAAAAAGGCTACGAAGGTGAGTCATTCTTATTGCTGTTGTCAATGATGCTCATCATAGTCTAGCTACGATTGTTCGGCTTGCAGATCCCAGTGCCCAAAGTACCTACCATCTTATTAGCTGCCATTCCTATTCCAGAGGACTTCGATGCTGACCAACTTTTTGAATACTCCTGGCAAGTTATTACGGGACTCCTTGGGCTCGGTATACAGGTGGTTTCATACGCCACAGATGGGGGCACAGTTGAACGCTCGGTTCAACGAAGAATTGAAGCCCATGCAACTCGCACGGAGAAAATTTCCTTTAGGCATCCCGCCCATGATCTCGGTCTTCCTGATATCATCATTCCTATTTGATTCTATGGAGAAGATGGAAAGCACCCCCTGGCTGTTTTCCAAGATGCTAAGCACTGTTCCAAGACATTTCGCAACAACTCTTTCTCCGGAGCTCGAGTTTTGACTCTCCCCAATCACATTGTCCACTACGCCCAGATACGTGACATGAGCTTTGGAGAAGATGCTCCACTCTACCGACGCGATGTGGAGAAGTCTGATCGTCAGGATGACAATGCCGCGACTCGTTTGTTTTCAGCGCGTTCTGTTGAATTTTCGACAGAAAAATACCCCGAACGAAAAGGATTACTCATGTTTCTTTTTATCTGTGGTGAACTCGTCGATGCCTATGAAAACCAGTCAATCACCATAACTCTACGCGTCCAGATGGTTTACCGGGCATATTTTTTCTTTGAACTATGGGAGAAGTTTCTCAACACCGGAGGATATCCAAGGTCAAAGCATTATGTCTCGCCGCAGTGTCGAGACATTGTGCAAATTCTCATTCAGGGCTTTCTCCAACTGGTCATCATTCATCGCGACTACTGCAATTGCCGACCTTTCCTGCCCTGGTTATTTTCAACAGAAGTCCTGGAGCATGTCTTTGGGATGTGCCGTCAGATGGTCAAGGACTTTACCATGCTCGACTTTATTTACATGGTCCCTAAGTTGTCCATCCGCCTACGTGAAGCATTTTTCTCATCACGCACTACGAACGGCAAGGCTCGGGCAAGTGGTTATGCGCACACTCACACAGACACCCGCGGCATTGATTTAGCCGCTTTATCATCCTATCCCACAAATGACAAGATCAAAGAGGCTGCCAACAGAGCGTATCAAGAGGCGCATTCTCTCTTTGCATATCTTGGCACCACAGCTATGCAAATCTGTCGGCCAGGGACTCTCGGGATACCTAGTATCAATACTTGGTTTGCTGATAGTGAGGATGATGATATTCCTGATAAAGATGAACTCGATACAGAGCCTGACTTGGATGACATGGACGATTACCAACAATTATTGGATGACCTCGAAGACGTACTTCCAGATACCTTGCAAGGGGAGACGTTGTTGAACAACTTTCGCTATGCATCCATTGCACTATCTGTCGACGAGCAGATGAAGATGTAGGCCCTGATGAATTGTAGAATATCCATAGAACTAACTATACCTTCTATAGATGTGCTTTACCTGAATTAGATGAAGATGCTTTGACAGAAGCTCATTCGGACGATGCCCTGCATATTGCAACAACACTCTCTGGAATAGCAGACCTTCCCGCAGTTCATGTTGACGAACCCAGCAACCCATTTGATATCGAGGATCCTTCAGCTCTTGACCTGGGGGAACTTGTCAATCTCCGATATGCACATCAAACGAAACAGGCTGCGACGGGAGTCAAGAATCACTCACGCCGCCGTACGACTGACATTGATTCATCAAGCCCCAGTAGCTCTAGGGACACGGACACAGGGAGGAATAGTGCGGAGCCAACAGAACGCCAACAGCTCCTCCGTCGATTTACAGAAATAATCAAAAACCAAGGTGACCGAGGTATTGGGACGGGTTTAGAACGATCGGCCCGCTGGCAAAAGGTGATGACAGAGGAGACCGAAACAGACCCTGTACTGTCGGGGAACGCTAAAAATGCTGCGAATACAGCAAAAGCCACAGCAACGAAGGTATGTACTTTCGGGTGTCTAGTACCAGTCTGGGCTGAGACAGGCTTGTAACACTAGTTGCTAAAGCATCGCATGGAGATGTTCAAGAAGTACAAATTGCCCGACATATTTGGCGATGCACGTATCAGCGCGACATGTCCATTGCGAGTTGGGGATTGCAATGTTGGGGGATATGGATTCGTTCTTCCCTCACACGATAACCTTGATCTTGTTGTCTGTAAAGGTGAAGTATATTTCGACCACGGATGCCTTCATGGTATTGATGTTCAAGGACGTAGTTCTCACCATATATTCCAAAACTGGGGGCGCGAACGGGAAGCACAGTTGGGTGCCTGATGTCGCTATCATCACTGCGGCATCCAACATCGTGGTCCAGGTTTTTGAACATCATTTCGGGAGCATGTTCTATGCCAAGCCTCCCTCATATGCACTCCCGCAACTTAAACGCTTTGACATTATACCTCCAACATTCTTCCTCTGCGCGCTAAAACACTCCCCTGCTGAAACAGCCGATGGTCTTAAAATATCGACCGAAGATGCCAATCTACTCAAGGACTTGAAAACTCGAATTTCCGATATCAGGATGGCCGTTAAAGAGCTGGGTAAAAAGAAGAAGAAGTCTGCTATCGAGAATGACGAGGAGGACTTCAATGTTTGACACAGACTATATGGTAGACATACTCATTCCTGAGCCGTAAACTATGTTCCAACAGTCCCAAATTGACGTTGATTATTGTAAATTACCGTCCGTATACGCTTCTGGTCTCCTCTGGCTCCAAAGGCGAAATTTTCCGGGTCCCCGAAAATGCCTGATCCATAATCCGGATAAAATTCGCCCCGCAGGGAAGTCTCAGGTAAATCCGGATAAAAAACTCCCAAAATTGCCCAAAAAACGTCCGGACAAAATCGCGGATTTTTGGCCCTTCAAGGATCAGGGTGTTGACGGCATTTTGGGGGGTCCTACCCTCGTACAAATATCGCGGGCGGTGGGCCCGAAGGCACCAACATCAGTATCACATGCGAGTCGGGCCACAGTGACGCAGAATTCTGAGCACTCGAGTTTGCAAGCTCAAAGACGGACCCTGTGCCTGGGGGGCATACGAGTGACATACGGGACGTTGGAGACACTTAAGTATGATTGTACGATGCTTCTTCATAGGTTCCAAGATCCGGAAAAAAGATAGTCGTCTAGTGTTGAATCCAGAAGCAGTCCCCAAGGGAACATAATGGACTTCGGCTGAGTATAGGCAGATATTGTCATGGAGGACAGGCGCCTGGATTGTGATTCAGTGAATCCGAAGTTGACATCTCAAGAGTACAAGAGGTAACGCACGCGGATGAGAGGATCGCTCCAGAACATCCCATCCCGTGGCTCTGTTGTCAGTGCTGTCCCCCTTCAAGCATAAGAAGGTTCTTCGTAAAGTTCCGGATTGTGATCATTCCCTTCTTCTATCTATGGTGTCGAGGAAGTGGACAGAAATAATGACTTCTGTAGGGCATGAGGCATGAACGTTTGAACCTCGAGGCAGTGGACGGAGTGCGGACGATGATATCATGGCCGATTTCAAGTTCCGGGGTCTTTCTTTACAACAAGCATAAACACCCGCCGAAACAAGGAACGGTTTCGTGGAGGCGGCTGTGCCTGTCATGGTTGGTGTCGTTCGACAGAACAGGGGTCAGTGACGAGGCCTGTTCTCGGCAGGAGTTTGGAGCATTATGCAAGACATCGAACGGCACCCGTCGAAACATCGATCCAATGCCGAGGCGCAGGGTAGGCCGAGACTGGAGACATGCCTGCCCCCGAAGTGGTGTGATGTCGAATGCGTTCAAGACGGATTCCTGCGGTCATAATTTCTGCTAATGGCTGAAATGAATTATGGATGAGGGAAGAAGATGCGGCAAGGAGGAAATCACGGATCCAGAATATTGGTTTTCAAAATGGTGAAGACATTCGGGCAAAGGGGGAGCGCGTGGAATTTTGCTCGGAGGTGGATATAATTCATGTTGCGCGGGACTCGCTCATGTCAAGCGAGGAAACATCATTTTACCCAAATTACAGGAAAGTCAAGTCTCCTTGATTCTGAAATAATGCTATGCTTCCCCGTCTATCTGATTGCAAAGTGATCATCAGCATGTGGAAAGGCAAAACAATGATTGACTGACTGATATTTAAGTAATATAAACGTTCTTTCAAGACGGGCCATAGGGGTACAAGACTTCTTGGTGTCAATGCCTGAGAGTAGCACTTTAGCCAATGTCAAGACCTGCTGGAAACACAGATACGCACCAAGCTTTTACTGTACCTCAAGGTACGCTTAGTATTGCTGCTTGTTTTCCACCGTGTCCCTGATACCCTCAAGCAAACAGCTGTCGCATAGTCGTTGCTACATTGTGACGCTCTCATAGCAGCTTCTACGACGGAGGTAGAACGAGGTCGTGTGCGAAGCAGTCGTGAGTCACGTTGAACCTCGAACGTTTTGGAAAAAATGAACCTAACACTCAGGATTGTACGAAGGTCTCTTGAGGGTGTCCGCTGGCAGGGGCGGACAAGGAGATGGGCCATCCATTCGGCGAGGGTCGGTCCTGCGGCGGCGGCGCGAAGGACGATAAACGGTGCGCATTGTGTGTCGAAGAAACGTTGTCGGGATCTCCCGGAATTTATGTCGTGAAATCATCACTTACACGTTCACACCCTCTAGCAACCCTCTAGGTTCTCCAACAGATTATTCTGTCTACACCAGGTACTCCTCTACTTGGGGCCAATGACTCTTATGTTTTTATTGGATCTAGAACAGTCGGGGTCATTACCGAGCTTATTGGGATGCAATCTGGACGGGCGATGTTCGTGGTTCTCTCGGAAAGTAAATGGCTCTGAAGCAGGTGCACTTGTGGCACAGTCCATACCTTTCGTCAGCAAGAGCAATAGATTTACGCGAAGCGATGTCTTTCGGAACATTTGAGGCTGTCCTGGACGAGAACCGGATCACATCAACGCAACGCATCTTTACAAGTATTCGTATATCCTGCGCAAGCTATGACTATCCCAGGAGATGTCGAGTAGCTACTATCAAGTGTAACATGGAGAACTGGCCCATGCCACTGGCTTGACCATGCCTTTTGAATGCCCACTGCCACGGAACTCCCACAAGCGCATCTCTCATTCATGGACATCCCACGCCCAGAAGCAGCTACCACCTTACCATCACCTCAGAGGAACTGATTAGGCGGCCATTGCGAGCATCTCGTACGATACACTGCTCTGTTTGTAGGTGAGTGCGTCCGAAAGACATGGCGAGCTGATGAAAACCATTTTGACTTTGGTCCGCAGTCCTTTTGGTACTTGATATAATCGCCAAGGCAGTTACATGAACTTATATCAGGGTGCCTCGAACTTCCCCTTTTTTCGTACCGTGAGTCATACTCAATCTTTCTCACCCTTCCAAGTAGCGTTGCATTTGACAGCTCGGGAGCGTGGACACCTGGGACTTCCTGTCTATCTGCGGCTCCACATGCCTATGCTGCTTGTTCTTCTCACTTCGCTTTTTGGAGCAATTGCCCGATCAGCGGATAGAGACGACTGGTCACATAGGGCAAAAAATGCGGCTAGACTACAGCCTTTCTTCAGATCATATTTTCCGCCGAACAATAATGATCAATCTTACCCTAACAGGTTATCTGCTGCCGCAGTATACATTGCATAAACAACCCTTTACCTAGATTACACTAAGAATCTTCTCCGACTTGTCAACAAGAAACCTCATGAAGAAGTCAAGTATCCAACAAGTATCCAATCATTTTCATCAACTGCGCCCTGCAAAACACTCGATGGTACAACAAATGGTCCTGTATGCTCGGGACCTGCTACGTACGACTTCACCCGACATATCCTTTCCTGGAGCACAAGAACCAACGAACTCTTGGTTCGTCCCACTACCTGCCCCTGTTCCAAGGTGGTCGGTCGACCTTGAACGGATCCTCTCGTTTCAGAAGATTAAAAGCACTGCTTTCAACCTCGATAACGAGGCGTCATCGCAGGACAGTCGCTGCCTGCCGAAGCAACATGAGGCTGTGTCGCGTTGGTGTCGCGCAATTTGGCAAGACCGACGACGGGGTTACGTCCGGCTTGTGATAGCCGAACTAGACTCTGGAGCTGTCTGGGGTCCTCAGAATACACCGCCACCCGCCGCAGGGCCTATTCAACCGTATTTGGCCGACAAAGACGAGGCGATGAGTCACAGAGACTATATAACAGTCATTCATCGTCATAACCCTTCAACACCATTTAACGGACTAACTCGCAAGTAACTTCAACAAGATGCAGGACGACCTGACCAACGCCCCGTTCATGCATTCCACCGACAAGGCCGCCCCATCTGTGTTATTCAAGAGACCGTCGCCCTCCGATTCAGAACCTTCATCGAATGCGCGTGTGGCGCCTCGCAGGCGCACCCCAAACGGGATACGAAAAGGCAGCCCAGAATCGCTCATCGCGTTGGATGCCCCTACTCAGGCCCGCCACTACATTACGCCTTCCGCCACTTCACGCAAAGACATTCCTGCGTTTTTCGGCGGGATGCGGGCCGGTGTGCCACTCTCGGACGATGAGGAGGACGAGCTTGTCGAGGAACTTCCTGCCTCGAACAACATAGACCTCGAGCAGATCGAAATCAAACGTCGACAGAACACTCTTGCTGCGCGCCGCAGCCGCGACCGCAAGAGGTTGAACTTGCAACGCCTTGAGGAGACTGTCGAGCGGCTTACCAACGAGCGAGAGATTTGGAAAACCAGAGCTCTCGCCTTGAAGCAGATCCTTCAAAGTCACCAGATCGTGTGCCCCGAATTTCGTGATTAAGGAAGAATTGCCATGAGTGTTGCCTAAACCCTGGCAGGTAAGCAGACTCTGTACCTCGGAGGAACAGCATACTCAGTTGCATTTTCCCCCATAGATATATTTGCACCGGTGCCGCGGCCTTCCGGCCAATAACGGCCCCTTGAGGGACCGTCACATCCTACTCTGCTCACTGGTCTTGGGACACGCAATGTGGTCAAGCAAAAATACCAGTATCCCAACCAGTCTTCCAGAAGACTTCGACTTATCAAGTCAAAGCACCCCTCACAACATTTCGGCCTGAATGGACTTGGCTATCGTCGCATCGACTTGCTCTGCTGTGCAAAATGTTTTATTGCTGTCGTAGTGGTTCGTACACTGGATTCTCTTGTCTCTATTCACGCTCGTTTTCGTTCCATAATGTTCTGGTGTTAACCAATATCTACGACGAATCATATGACGATGGTTCATGGACGTTTGAATACCAACTAGTCGCCCTCCTTCCCGTACTCACTATCCTCATCCTCATATGAAACGGTTGGGTCCCGAATAACGACCCCTCTATTTCGCTTGGGAGCTTGGTGAATTCCCAGTCTAAATTTAAATACCTTATTCCGAGTTCGAGTTTACGAGAACTCAGACGACCCCCGCCGCAAACTTTTTCGCGGCACCACCAAGGCCAAATCGTTTTCGTGGCGGATGACCGATCCACTAACAAAGCTTGCTACCACCGTAGCAGGAAAACGTGGCAACCAATGAAAAGAATATACGTTTTCTTGGGAGCTAGATTCGGAATCCCCCCATGACCCCCACAGAGCTATATGTCTATCTGACAGGATATATGCGTCAGCCCAGGAAATAACGTGGCATGCCTTTCAACCAAATATACAGAACGTGGGCCCACCACACTGGCAGATCGTATTATCGGACTAACCCGGGAAACTGAAAGCAGAATTCTCTGTCCACCATCGCTATCAATCCAAATGTTCGTCCTGAGATCCCTGCTCAACGGTTGGCAGCATGAGCGCCTGATACGCAGCCGCAGCTGACAATCCAAACGTGAGGAGTTCCTCTGCCGGCAACGCCCGCCTGCTTTCGAAATTCCCCACGAACGTCGGCATGAACTCCGCCAGGCCAACCGCGTTCATGGTGACTTGAAGCACAGCAGCGAGCGCGTAGCCGCCCGCAAAATGCCGCGTTGCAGAGTTGAGAATGAGTTGGAAAATTTTACCGGTCGTAGCCAGCGAGGAGAGAATGGCGGGACGAAGGCCGGCAGTAGTGGCTCGATCGGTGGACGGCAAGGGATGGGAAGCTGGGATGACATGGTAGGTGTGGGGAAGTTTGAGGTAGTAGATGGCCGTTATGCTGAGGAAGAGCTAAGGCGGAAATCTATCAGGATGCAGAGTCCGCAACGAAATTTCTCACTGCCATCTTTGCGCCCCAATGAAATTTGGCCTCCTTCCTTTCGCTCGCTCGTTCGCGGTGGGTAGCAGGGGCGGCGTGCAGGACAGGCATCCATCTCGTGTCTCTCCCCCAATGTAGTTCGATGCGAGCGACCGCCTTGATCATGAGGAGCGGTACAAGGAGCGAGGTCAGCGCGTGAAACAAGAACATACGAATCCATCCCAGGACTGTATGCTTTTCTGCGATCGCCGCCACGGACACTGATACGGTTTTGTTTATGATATCAGAAAACGCGGACAGAGCCGCTCCGACAATGCTGATTGAAACGGTCGAGCAGCGGGTGTACCAGTAACATATGTCTAATAGGAGGATGACAATCGAAAGGACCTCCCTGGCGACAATTGGAAAGGTAATGTCAAAACGCCGATTTGTGGATTCATTTGGAAATTGAGTTAGAGTAACCTACTGGATGACAATAATTCCGAATCGGCGTCTCGGGTGTGCCTCCGGAGAGAACCTGTTGCCCAAAACGCCATCTACGGATAGATTGTGAGTTACCAAAGTTCATGGAAATGCTGTCGACCTACTCGCCAGCTCCAGAAAACCATGTGTTTCGGCCCTTTCCTGTTCAGCCCTTTCATGCTCGGCTTGACTGAAGCTGTAATACTGGTACTGATCTACCATACTTGACAATGCGAATTTGGCCGGTGTCCGCCCCGAGTAGGACAATTGCCAAGAGATGTCGAACAGCTCCTTTTCGGGTTCTGTCATCGCCATTTTGTGTTTGGGTGCCTTGTTCTGCGGAGAATAGAACTGCTTACCGTTCAAAGGTCCAATGCAATTCTCCCGGTTAACTGGGATCGGCACGAGGTCCTGGAAGAGACAATTGTGAACATGACCATCGAAAGTACACCAACCGTCAAGCTTCAGACACCTTTGGCCCAAGGGAATATCTTGAGGCAGATATAAAAGGTCCATACGCCCACTCCTTGTGAAATGTCTCAGCTCCTTCATCCTTCAGGCTAAGCTCAATATACGTCTCCCATTGCCCATTTTGAGGATAAGATTTCTTGCAACCATAGATACTTCGGGGCAAAGTTCCTGACTGACCGCACTGACGAGGGAATTTTGAGCACAATTGTCGGCGCGACCGAAAAGTAAGCAGACCTACAGAGGATGCCTTTAATTCCTGGTGAGCCTTGATGAACTCTCCGCGATTGAAGAGGCTGGTTTCGTCAACGATGCGAATATGCGTTCTGAGGCTATTTTCAGCGCATCCGCTTCGTGAAAGGCCCAATTAGGTTACCGAGTTACAACATATGGATGCGCTTTCAGGACAGGAAGACCATCGGTCAACACGAGAGACGTAGATTCATCCGAAAGAGAACGGAGAGCGCCACTGTCGTCTTTCCCGACATCATCGCCGTCGCGGTGGGTATGGTCCATGGGTGAGGAGGGAGGAGAGGTCTCTTGGTTGTCGGCGCATCGAGTTCGGATGGCGTGGAATTGGATGAGAGGAATCGAAACACCAAAGCTCTCCAATATTTGATCTTGAATTGTTTTGTCGCGAATTTCAGGGGACCCCAGCGGGTATCTTTGCTGGATAAGTGTGGATAACCATGAACTAAGCATTTTCACTCACGGCCATGGCCGAATCCGGAGGGTGGTAAGTGCAGGAGGAATCCAGCTCGAAAAGCTGGTTGCAGCGTCAAGTAGTGAGGAACCTGTTGGAATGAACATGAAAGACGCGCGCAAAATCGTGATTGCTGATGTTGGCATGACGGCTGAGGGCGACACCGTAAGTGGCAAATCCCATTACTTGTTTGAACACACACAATAAGGCAGTCGGCAAAGTGAAATTGATCTGGGTAAACACATTCTTATCCGTCAAACGCACTCCTTAGAACGCCACGCCAGAGTATATGGGCGTTTCCACGAGTCCTTGACCTTCTCCGCTGACTGATGAATCCGCCCAGTGGTTGCCCTGAGTCCGCAGCCAGACCGTCACAGCGATATCGCATTGGTTCGAATGGCCAAACAGAGGCCGCACGACAGAGGCGCGTTCGTTTGGAGTGAGGCGGTCGATCGACTTGTTGTAGTACATGTGTTGGTGGGGCCCGAAGAAATTGCGTGCCGTGGGGAAGGCCACCGAGGCGAAAAGCAACAAACCAAGGGCGAGGCATGTGGAGAGGACTAGAGTGACGATAAGACACCCGGGGCGGGATGTAGAATTGGTGCGGGGTTGTGGACCGGGATCGAGGTGTAGTTGAGTCGCCTGAGAATTTGCTGAGGACATCATGGACTCTGTCCGTGCTGAACAAGAACTAAGGAGAGAGTGCATCATGGACCCTGTCACTGGCTCGGAATCAGTGGCAGTGCAGTTTTTTATGAAATCATGTTGGCATAAAGTCGATAGTAATAGACACCCTGATTTGCGTCTTCCTTTCACAGGATTCTGCCGGGCGCTCGAAGGACATGATCGGCAATATTATGCGCGATCGCAGAGTCTCTACTATATGTATTCTTCACTGCAGCTTGAGCGAGGCTGGCTATTGTTGAAACTTTTCCATCATGTAGATTAGATTAGATTAGATTAGATTATATCACGTGACCTTAGACATCTTCGATTACATACTTATTTGGTTGGTACAAGCAGTAGTATGGTATATAAGACCAGGAAACTGTCAATATCCAACAAGTTGTCTCTTGACTCTTAACCAGCTCCATCGCTCTTACCAGCCTCAACCGCTCTCACCAGCCTCACCCTTTCCAATCCAAGTAAGTGACTAGAACGGTTAAGTAGAGTACTTCCACTGTAGCTGTGTTGCTCAGTACATCTGCGGCTAGCGCCCAGGTGGAACTTCAACAGGTTATGGGCCCCGGATAGCAGAGGGACTTGGGAACGCTGGCAACAGCGAGTACCTGCCCACTCTACCCTGGTTGGCAAAGAACCGATCGAAAGATCTAGGTTCTGAGTCATACTTCTTCACATATGAACCTGGGAATGTCATTACGACAAGTACCTGTCATGAAGCGTCCCTAAGGGGATTGACTTAGTACACATCATGTGGAAACGTTGATCGTACCTCATACACTTCTGACAAAAAGGGTTTTCCCCACAACTGCTATTCCTGAAGGGAATATGTTATGAGGAATCATTCATTTGTTTTCTCTAAAAATCAAGAACATCACTGATTGGGAGAACTCCTTTTAGATTCATTAGAAATGTCTACCTCTCGCTCCGCCCTCGACTCCATCGTCATCTTTGTTGAAGTTCCACCTGGGCGCTAGCCACAGGTGTACTGAGCAACATAGCTACAGTGGAAGTACTCTACGATACCGCTATGGTCACTTACATGGTTTGGAGGGTGTAAGGCTGGTGAGAGCGGTTGAGGCTGGTGAGAGCGATGGAGCTGGTTAAGAGTCAAGAGACAACTTATTGATATTGACAGTTTCCTGGTCTTATATACCGTACTACTGTTTGTACCAATCAAACAAGTATGTAATGAAGATATGTAAGGGTCACGTGATGTAATCTAATCTAATCTAATCTACGTGATGGGAAAAGTTTCAACACCCCCCCATATTTAGTACATACTTCTAAATACATCTTACTTTTTTCCCACATATATATAGGTACTCTGTTTCGCCTAGTTTTTTATCAATCCGAAGTACGGGATAAACTTGGAAAAGAGGATTTTTCCCAGATTCTTAGTTAGAAGGTCTGCAGGGTTGTTCACTCCTTCAATGAATTCGACCGTAATAATCCCTTCGGAGACTTTTTCTCTGACGAAGTGGAATCGCACGTCAATGTGCTTGGATCGCTTCTCAGTGACAGGGTTGGATGCGATAAAGACGGAGCCGTTGTTATCTCTGTAGATCGGTACTGATCCGATCTGCATTCCAAGTTCGGCAAGCATGCTTCTCAGCCATGTTGCTGCGCGACTGCAGTCTGATAGCGCCATATACTCTGCTTCTGTGGAAGAGAGGGCGATGGTCTTTTGCGCCGATGATACCCATGTCACTGCTCCAGACGCCAGTGATATGAAGAAGCCAGTGATAGACCTCCTCGTGTTTTCATCTGACGCCCAGTCGGAGTCTGTGAATGCATAGATCCCTTTCCCTGAGTCGCCATCATACATGATTGCATAATTTTTTGTCGCCTTCAGATACCTGCAAATATCCCTAGCCACTTCTAAATGGCATTTGGTGGGATTTGCGGAAAACTGCGACATTTTAATCACGGCAAAACAGATGTCTGGCCTTGTTCCAATCATCAGATATAGAAGTGATCCGATGACGGATTGGTACTTTGATCGAAGTTCTGCATTGGGTTCATCTTCGGACATCATGGGTTTGTAGCCCATAGGAAGTGGGGTATTAGATGACGGCGATTACAATTTCCCCATTGGTACTTTTGTGAATGAATACTCCCGCATCGGAGTGAAGCCGGACAAAGCCGAGCTTTTTCATGGAGGAATCAAGTTCCCTCCACCAGGCTAATGCGGCCTGCTTAAGTCCATATAGAGCTTTGAATAGTTGGTACACGAGGTGCTCTTTCCCTTTTACTATGTAGCCCTCAGGTTGTCGCATGTAAATGACTTCACGGAGCGTTCCATAGAGGAAGGCTGATGAGACGTCCAAAAGTGTCATGAACCACCCTTCAAGGGCTGTCAATGCCAGTATTAGTCAGACGGTTTCATATCTCACGACTGGTGAGAAGATCTGATCAAAGTCGATCCCTTCTACCTGTGAGAAGCCTTTTGTGACGAGGCGTGCTTTCAGACGCCAGTCGGACTTTTCGTTGTAAACCCATTTGTTCCTTAGAGCTTTCCTTCCTGCAGGCAGGGGTACTAGCTCCGTGATCACCCCGCGGCGTTTGAGCATGTCTAGCTCTTTACGTTCAGCCGCATACCAGTCTTCTTTATTTGGAAGAGGGTATATGTCTTTATGGGACATGTCGACAATGCCAACTTGGACTGATATCGCCTCCATCAGGAGGTCATTCATCCATGCCGTTTGACCGCCTAATCTCCGTCTTCGATCTAATTTTTTAAGATCGGACGCTGGAGTGTCTTCCCCATAGATGCTTCCTGGCATCCTCCGAACTCGTCGTTCCCTGATCGGTCGATCTGGTACTTGCTCGGGCTCCGGAGTGGGTACTCGCGGTTCGTCACCCGGCTCACTGGCAGGCAATTCGTTGTCTGATTCAGGTTGATCCTGTTCAATGGGAAGTGGGTCATGAGGTGTTTCGTTGTGACTGTCGTCGTCATTGCTGCCGGGAATGAGATCCTCAAACTCATCAGCCGGCTCTGGGTTTTCCATTTCTGGGTGGTTTTCTGGCAACGGGTCGATATGGCATCTAGGGTACTTGCTTTCATCAAAGATAGCTTTCCCTCCCATGAAAATCGTGTTGGTCTCAGGATCCATGAAGCGGTATCCTTTGACCCCTGGTTTCGATCCGAGATAAATCATCAATCGGGATCTTGATTCCAGGGAGTTCCTACGTTTCTCCTTTGGGATATATACATATGCTTGACATCCAAATACTCTGACGCTGGACATGTCGGGGATCTCATTGGTCACCCTGAAGTAAGGGGTTTTCCACTCAAGACGCTGCATGGGGGTTCTGTTGTAGAGAAATGCTGCGTGTTCCAAACAGAATTCCCACCACATGGGCGGTAAGCATGCATCGAAGCGCAATGCTTGAGATTTTTCCCATAGTGTTCAATTGATCCGTTCTGCTCTACCATTCTGCTGGTGCTGATATGGGAGCGTGACGTCGATCAGAATTCCATGATCGGCAAGTACATCCTTGTATTCGTCAAATTCTCCACCTCCATCAACTCGCCACTTCTTAGGGGTAGCGGCAAATTGGTTCTGGATCATCGCAAGAAACTGTCTTAGTGCCGTGATGGCACCAGACTTTTTCCTAAGCAAGACGACCCAGACATGAGATGAAAAATTGTCCAAAAATGTGAGGAAGTATTTGTACTTGTGGTACGATGCCGTGGATATCTGTTTCAGGTCTGAATGAATCAGATCGAAGGGTTTGACAGCCCTTGTCATTGAATTGGGGTATGATTGATTCGGCATTTTCCCTTTGAGGCACCCCGTGCAGCTTTCCTGTGATTTCTCACGTACTAACGTTCTGGGTACTCCTTTGGTACTAGTGGGAATTTTATTAAGCGCCTGGTCATTTGGGTGGCCAAGGTGTTTATGCCAGGTTTCAACAGTGATTTCGCTAGAGATCGCGTGGATTTGGTCATAGCGTATTTCAGTGTCTAGCCAGTAAATGGTTTGTCCGATGAAATGAGGCGAAAACTGTATTTTGTTCAGCCCTTTAGAGATATTAATTTCTCCACGCATTCCATCAACTTTGTAACCATGGTTGAGGAAGACGCCTAGGGACAATAGACGTGTGTCCATATCCGGAATATAAAATACCGGTCGTAGGAGATGGGTTTTAGTTTCCCCATTTAGGGTATGCCGTACTGGAACGGCCCCAACTCCGAGTATCTCCAGTTTCTTTCCCTTTGCAGCTGTTTGGACAAATCGCTTAGCCTTGAGAGGCCTGTAGTACGCAAAGTCCTTGAACTCATGGGTAAAGTGTAACGAGGCACCGGAGTCTAAGATCCATTGTGCGCGTTCTTTCTCCTTACAGTGTGTGCATGACGCAAAGTGCTTTGTATATTTTTTATATAGATCGCTGTCAATATGATCCATACATTCTGCACTAGTACTAGCTAATATTTTACACGTCTGAAAGGAGGTGTTATTAGCTTTCCTTAATTGGTCAGATTCAGGAGAGGGAGATGACGAACCGTCAAGTTCAATAAGCCCATCTTCGAATTGATCCGGCCCCATACGCTCGCTCTGATGGTCTATGTCCATCATCCTAAGGGTTTGGTCCAGCGGCGGAGTAACTCGACGCTGCTTGGATGGTCTTTCGTCTTCTTCTGGGATAATCGTATCCAGAATGCGAAGGTTTGACCCTGAGGGGCGAGCACCAATGCCGCGCGCGAGTTTGCGAACATGGTCTTCTTTTTCCACACGGACGGTTTTCCAGATGGAAGTCCAGTGTACTGGGAAGGAGGCGGGTTCATACGCTGCAGGAGCGACTGCATTTTTGCGGAATCGGGCTGGGCGGTACTCATCGTTTTTCCGCGCCCAGTGACGGTTGTGAAGGATGGTGGCGGAAGAGGGGGGAAGTGGATGGTGGGAGCAACAAACTCAACCGTTTCTTCCACATGGTCGGACGTATTGTCCGCATTGTTGGCGCTCTTCTTCTGATTGCGCCAGTGTCCTTTTCCCTTCTTCTTTTCAGAAGCGGTACTAGGGTCAGTTGAGTTAGGCTGCTCGTCAGCGTCGTTCTGCGAGGTACTCGGCTTTTGCTGCTTTTCCCATTTGGGGTCCTGCCCCTTGCGCTTTGTCCCGGAGATTTTCCGGGCCTGCTCATTGGACGCACGAGTAGACCCGACCGAATACTTGCGCCTGTACTCCGAGATGATACTATTGGCGACGGCTTTGTAGGTGAAATCGTCGGCATCGTAGACCTGGAAAAGGGCGGTGGAGAGTGACGACCAGGCGTCGGGGATTGCATTGGCCAGGATCATTGCCTGCATCAGATCGGGGACAACAAAGTTTGAATCGGCGAGCCGAGCGAAGAGAGACCCCAGGTGTTCAATTTCAGGCACGGGGTCGCGTCCAGACAGCTTGAAGGTGGCGGCGGTCTTGAAGTCGCCGAAGATGACAGCCGGGGACACCTTGGAGTAGTTATCTTTCAGTGATTTCCACGCGTCAAGTGCCGAGGTGCTGTCCTTGATGTGGCGTCTGATCGCCTCAGAGACCTTCAGGCGTATCGCCCCGAGAGCTACGTCGTCGTCCCTGATCCAGGCTTTTTCTTCCTTGCGGAAGCCGGGCTGGTCAACAGTGGTAACCAGTACAGGGGGAGCAGTGGCGGTGGGACCGGGAGTGGAGACCGTGGTAGTGAAGTCGGCGATCACGGGACGATTGATGTCGCCAGAGACAATGCGCCAGACTCCTTGATGGAGGAGGTAAGACTTCATTTTTTCGGCCCAGCTCTGGTAGTCGATACCGTCAAAGGGGGTGATGATGTCAAGAGCAGAGCGAGAGGTAGACATTGTAGATGAATCTAAGAAAGGGTTCCCAATCAGTGATGTGTTATGAATATGATTCAAGAAAACAATTGAATGATTCCTTATGACATATTCCCTTTAGGAATAGCGGTCACGGGAAAACCCTTTATATGTCAGAAACGTATAAGGTGCGATCAACGTTTCCACATGGAGTGTACTAGGTCAATCCCCTTAGGGACGCTTCATGACAGGTACTTGTCGTAATGACGTTCCCAGATTCATATGTGGAGAAGTATGACTCAGAACCTAGATCTTTCGATCGGTTCCTTGCCAACCAGGGTAGAGTGGGCAGGTACTCGCTGTTGCCAGCGTTTCCCAAGTCCCTTCTGCTATCTGGGGCCCATAACCTGTTGAAGTTCCACCTGGGCGCTAGCCACAGGTGTACTGAGCAACATAGCTACAGTGGAAGTACTCTACGATACCGCTATGGTCACTTACATGGTTTGGAGGGTGTAAGGCTGGTGAGAGCGGTTGAGGCTGGTGAGAGAGATGGAGCTGGTTAAGAGTCAAGAGACAACTTATTGATATTGACAGTTTCCTGGTCTTATATACCGTACTACTGTTTGTACCAACCAAACAAGTATGTAATGAAGATATATAAGGGTCACATGATGTAATCTAATGTAATCTAATCTACGTGATGGGAAAAGTTTCAACAATCTTCGACGGCATCGACTACCAGAGTTGGGCCGAGAAAATGAAGTCGTACCTTCTCCATCAAGGAGTCTGGCGCCTCGTATCCGGCGACATTGAGCGCCCCGACATTGCGGACTTCACCGTCGCGGTCTCCACCCCTGCCTCCGCCACCTCGACATCTGCAACCCAGCCTCCGGTCATCACCACCACCGTCGACCAGCCCGCCTTCCACAAAGAAAGGAAAAACTGGATTAGGGACGACGACATGGCCCTGGGTTCCATCTGCCTCAAAGTCTCCGAGGCTATCAGGAGGCACATCAAGGATGCCAAAACCTCGAAAGAAGCTTGGACATCATTAAAGGACGCATATTCTGTTGAAACTTTTCCATCACGTAGATTAGATTAGATTAGATTATATCACGTGACCTTAGACATCTTCGATTACATACTTATTTGGTTGATACAAACAGTAGTACAGTATATAAGACCAGGAAACTGTCAATATCAACAAGTTGTCTCTGTTATGCGTAACAAACCGTTCCAAGGTTCGGGCAGAGTATGCAGGAAGATGGAAAGGCGAAGAGCAATGTGATTGCTAAATCTAAGGAATGTAGCTATGGTACATGAGGTTTATATAGTACTGACTATGAGTGGTAGCGAATGAGTCAGTAACTGCGGAAGGCAGTGCGCATGAGTAAGGCGACTGCGGAAGGCTATGCACTAATGAGTAAGCCGACTGCGGAATGAGTCAGACAGCTGCGGAAAGCGAGTCAGCGCGGGAGCGAAGTATACTAAAGGGAATAAAGTATAATACGATATGTGTAAGCGGGGGCCGATGAGTAAAAGTGAAAAGGTAAGCGTATACGTCCGTAGTCGTTAGTCTGTAACATGTTCCCCTCCTCAAGGTCTGTGTCCTCACAGACTACCTACTCCCATCCATCGTTGCCATTTGGATCGGCCCAGGCAGGGTCAACTCGGTTACCCCAATCCTTTATCAGTTCATCGTTTACCGCCGTGGCAAACTCTAAACCTCGAACGGCGAGGCGAAGGCGTCGATTCTCGACAGCAAGGGTGTTGGTATAGTTTTTGAGGATGAGCTTCTCCTCAGCGGTGGGGGCGGTTGGTAAATCGGAGAGGGTATGAAGGCAGATATGCATCTGCCGGTGGAGGATGTCGGCGACGGAGGTTTCGAGCGCATGGATCTGGTCGCGCATGGAGAGCGCTTCGCCGATGAGGGTATTGATGGTGGGTTTGTTATCGGAAGCGTCGGTGGAGGTGGCGGTGATGTTGGACATGGCAGAAATGATGTTTGAAAGGTATAAGAAGAACGGCGTGTTGGGCGAGAAGAGTTGGAGCGGGGAACTCGATGTGACAGAAGTTGATGTGGAAAATGGCTCTCAAAGTTTGTTCTTTTATCGTGGACGCGATGGATTTTGCCGATGAAAATCTCGGATCAAGTCTTGAGCGTTCTGAACATTAGTCCGAGGTTCCCACGTGTTCTCTTCTGGGCCATACCCTTCCCATTGGACAAGGTACTGGATCTTTCCACGGAATTTCCAAGAGTCCAGGATCATGGAGACATGGTATTCTTCTCGTCCTTCGACGATGATCGGATCAGGGGCTGGCTTCTTTTTCTGAATGGTATACTTTGGGGTTTCGTATGGCGATAACAGGGTCTTATTGAACACAGGGTGGATCATCTTCCAGGTTTTGGGAAGATCGAGACGGTATGCGCTAGCTCCTTTCTTCTCTAGGACTTTGAACGGTCCGTGTCGGAGGGCGTCAAGTTTCTTTGAGGGACGATCAGTCCTGATGTTAGTCCCTTCCAGCCACACCTTGTCTCCGATGCGGTAATTCCGAGACGGGCTTCGTCGTGTGTCAACTGTCTTCTTCATCTGATCCTGGGCCTGTTTCAGTGCTGCGTTGGCTTCTTCTCGTGCCTGTTTGAGTTTTTTCAAGAAGTCGTTTGCCGCTGGATTGGTGTCTTCCAACACAAGTTCTCCCTTCCAAGGATGCAGACCGTAGTTGAGATAGAATGGTGTGTACTTTGTCGCTTGATGTTCTTTGTCATTGTACTGGAATTCTGCGATTGCGATCCATTCTGCCCAATCATCTTGTAGATGGTTGACAAAGTTTCGTAAGAACACCTCGGTTTTCTGATGCGATCGTTCGGCTTGTCCATCAGTTTGTGGATGGTACGCAGTGGACAGGTTTCTCTTGATTCCCAACATGCGGCAAAGTATCTCCATGAACTTCGCGGCAAACTGTGGTCCTCTGTCGCTAATGATCTTCTTAGGGATCCCATGAAGCTTCCATATCTGGTCCCGATAGATCTTGGCTAATCCTTCAGCCGATAGTTCCACGGTTGTTGGGATGAGATGAAGCATCTTTGAATGTCTGTCTGTGATGACCAGAATTGTGTTTTTCCCATCAGATTCTGGTATCGGTCCCACAACGTCAATCCCTATGTCTTCCCATGGGTGACTTGGCGCGGCGTTAGGGTGTAGAGGGGCATGTCTCCTTTGGCGGCTGATCTTGTTACGTTGACAGGTGTCACAACCTTTCACATACTTCTTTACGTCATGTAGGATGGTGGGCCACCAGTAGGTGCGAGTGAGGAGTTCATGTGTTCGATATTGTCCTGGATGTCCTGCCACTGGTGCATCGTGCGCTTCAAACATCAGTTCTTGGCGCAATTGTGGGTCTGGTGGAACATAGACTCGTTCTCCTGCGTAGGTGATGCCATTTTCCTGCTGGTACCAGTGAGGATTCTTCTTCAGACCCTGGGCTACTTCTGTCTCCATGCGATTCGAGGCCTTGATGCGTGCGATCCATGGGTTTTCGATGGTTGTGATGTTTCCGATTTTGATGGAATCAGGTGTTTCACCCCCTTCAAAGAATTGTTCCTCCGTGAACATCTCCATTTGTATCACATCTTCTGATTCCAATCGTTTCAAAAATAGCCCCTCCTTGAGCATTTGGTCGCTGTCCTGCGGCTCGAGTTCTGTCTCATACCAGGGTAAACGTGACAGGATGTCTGCTTTTGCGTTTGTCTTCCCAGGTACATGTCGCAATTCGAAGTCATAGTCTTGTAACTTCATCTTCCAGCGCCTCTGTTGTTGGTTTAGGTCCTGACCCCTACCTGTATCCCGAACCCCATCTTCATCCCAACAATCCGACACCTCTCCTACTCCGCAGGTTCTAGACATGGCAGAAGCACCGACAGTACAAACAATGGATACATCCAAGATCATCAAAGATCCTGGGATGTTCAAAGACAGACACACCTTCAACGAGTGGTGGAAAGCCACCAAATTATACATCAGGTTCCAGAAGGGCCTGTCCGACGATCAGAAGATTCTTGCGGTGTTATCCCGCATGATGGAAGGGTCCGGTAAACACTGGGCCAGCAACAAGTTAGACGACCTTGCCACCGATGGCGAGAACATCACCTGGTTAGGATTCTCAGACGACATCGCTACGCGATTCTCTATTGCCAACAAGTCGGCAGCGGCCAAGGCGAAACTCGAAGTCCTGAAACAGGAGAAACGCACCATCGACGAATTCTTGGACGAATTCGAAGAGCTCTTGAAGCTGTCAAACCTTGGCGAAGAAACTGGGAAATACATCCTGGAAAAGAACGTCAACCGCAGAATTTCTGAACAAGTGGCTAGCGATGGCAAGACGTACACTGATTACGCAAAGGAGATCCAAAACAAGGGACGACAGATGGAGGGACATGCATTAGTCATCCGAGGGGGTGGCGACACACGCACCGGATCAGGCACCACTTATGGCGGTCAAGGCAAAGCCATGGAGATCGATAAAGCAGGAGTAGCCCATTGCTACAACTGTCAGCGCTTTGGTCACCTTGCCAAAGACTGCAAAGCCCCAAAGAAGAAAGATGGTCGTAAGTGTTTCAACTGCGACCAAGAAGGACATATCGCGCGCAACTGCCGCAAGCCGAAGAAGAACTCTGGAAAGATTAGGAAGGTGTCTGATGGAGATACCAATGATGATGATGAAACCATCACCATAGAGACCGATGAGAAGGATTTTCCCGAAGGGTCCGATTAAACGACGCTAAGTCGCGACCCTTATCCATTAAACGAACTCGCTTGCCTGGTGCAACTACAGACAATATAACTTATGTTATCCCTGCAAAGCGAGCCGTTGCGTCAACTAAGATTGTCAAGGGAGATAAACCTCCGAAACGACGAGAGATCAAGCTGCAAGCTCAGATCAAAACACGACGAGGACCAAAGGCCATTCGACCCGAGGTTGATAGCGGATGTGAACACACATGTATCCATCCCAGAATAGTACGTGAACAGAACCTTCCCACACGTGGAATAAAGCCCATATCAATCCTAAATGCGGATGGATCGCCGAACCGACAACAGAAAGCAGAAAAACTTGCCGAAGTCAAGCTGGACCTAGGAACACACCAGGAAACCATGGAAGCAATGGTATTGGACATTGGGAGAATGGACATGCTTTTGGGACATGACTGGTTGGTGCACCACAACCCCACAATCAATTGGACGACCGGCGCTGTAACATTCAACCGATGCCCATCAACATGTCAAACCAAACACTCGGATTTCAGGGTTAACCTTAATGGTCGCAAACATCGGGTTCGCATGGTGGAAGTACGAGACAAGGACGCGCCCAAGAAATCGGATCAGAATTGGAAGCCCGGAGACCCCATATTGGAAGCAGTTACTCCCACACCACCTCCCACAACCAAACGACCCTCATACGTTGAACATTTTGCCCATCTCTTTGAAAAAGAAAACTTCGACAAGATCCCAAAGGAAAGAGAATGGGACCACGGCATCGAACTTACACCGGACGCACCAAAGGAGCTAGGAGGAAACACGTACCCTATGACCCAAAAGGAGCAAGAAGAACTGGACGAATTCATCGATGAAGGCCTGGCAACCGGAAAGATCCGACCGTTCAAATCCCCTTATGCATCACCCTGCTTCTTCATTAACAAGAAAGACGGTTCCAAACGATTGGTACAGGATTATCGCACGGTCAATAAATTCACGGTTAAGGACAAATTCCCACTCCCACGCATCAACGACCTCTTGGATGTATTGAAGGACGCAGTCTACTTCAACAAAATGGACATCATGTGGGGATACAATAACGTGCAGATCAAGAAGGGTGACGAATGGAAAGCCGCCTTCCTGACCAGCCGAGGATTGTTTGAACCATTGGTCATGTTTTTCGGTCTCTGCAACTCCCCGGGAACGTTCTCTCGGATGATGGCCAGCCTATTCAGGGATCAGATCCGTCGGCGCATCTGTGTGATTTACATGGATGACATAGTGGTTATTGGTAAAACCAAGGAAGAACTCGCCTGGAACACCGAAGAGATCTTGCAGATTCTGTCAGACAATGACCTGTTCCTAAAGGAGAAGAAGTGTCTTTGGGAAGTAACGAAATGCCCCATATTGGGATATGTCATTGGAGAAGGACGTGTTGAGATGGAAACTGAAAAGGTGGACACAATCCGGAACTGGCGAGTACCCACATCAAAAAAGGAAGTCCAGAAGTTCCTGGGATTTGCCAATTTTTATCGACGCTTTATTGAAGGATACTCAAACATCGCAAAGCCACTCACGACACTTACGGGAAATACAGCATTCACGTGGGGACCAGCGGCGCAAGAAGCATTTGAAGGTCTCATATGGGCAATCACGACGGCACCAGTCTTGGCATTGCCTAAACCGGACGGACAGTTCAGGGTCGAAACCGATGCATCGGGTTATGCGATTGGAGCGGTACTTTCACAGAAACAAAACGACAAGTGGCATCCTATCGCGTTCTTGTCGCGGACCATGTCCGCGGCCGAACAGAATTACAAGATATATGACAAGGAACTCTTGGCAGTCATGGAAGCACTGAAGGACTGGCGACATTATTTACTTGAAGCCAAGGAACGTTTCGAGATCTTAACCGATCACAAAAACCTGGAGTATTTCCGGCGTCCTTGAAAATCAGTCCCTGTTCTAGGCGTCTGTTCGGTATCTGACTGCGCGGAGTCAAAAGTAAATTCGTCAGGGGACTCGTCGGCGGAATCGGTGGCAAAACATTCGGGGTATTTCCTCTGTAGATCTCTAAGGAATCTCTGTTCCTGCGCGTCTGTTGGTCGCGAGAAGGGGTCAAGTCTCTCGTTTCATGCCCAACAGTTGTACTCGGTCTGTTGCTCGTCGGTGGTGAAGTGGGCGTAGATCTGCTGCTTCGAGTAAGACATGGTGATGCGGCTCTGGGACGTCTCAATGTGAGCGTCCTAATCAATCTTCTGATAACGGTTGTCTGGACACTGATAAACTCTCTGATCTCTGTGATCCGACCTGTCTGAGGTCCTTCTTGAACGCGAAAGCTTTCGAGTTCGTTCTGTCGGGCATTGTAACGCGTGATCTGGTGTTGCCGAGCAAGATGGATGCTCTCTGCTATCTCGCCGTGGGGGCGATGCTTGTCGTTGTCTAGTTTCTCGTCAAGCACCTGCTGTAGGATGCGATGGATCTCCGATTCGATGTACTGCTGGATGAGTGTAAAATCGATACTGTCTCAAGGACTTAGCTCCTCCTGTTGGGCTTCTGGCGTGCTGAATGGGTTACTGGTGAAGTCTTCAAAGAAGCGCGACGTCTTGACTCGTCTGGTAGTTGCTCTCTTCGCTCTGGGCGAACCTAACGAGATTTAGCAACTTGTTATGCGTAACAAACTGTTCCAAGGTTCGGGCAGAGTATGCAGGAAGATGGAAAGGCGAAGAGCAATGTGATTGCTAAATCTAAGGAATGTAGCTATGGTACATGAGGTTTATATAGTACTGACTATGAGCGGTAGCGAATGAGTCAGTAACTGCGGAAGGCAGTGCCCATGAGTAAGGCGACTGCGGAAGGCTATGCACTAATGAGTAAGCTGACTGCGGAATGAGTCAGACAGCTGCGGAAAGCGAGTCAGCGCGGGAGCGAAGTATACTAAAGGGAATAAAGTATAATATGATATGTGTAAGCGGGGGCCGATGAGTAAAAGTGAAAAAGTAAGCATATACGTCCGTAGTCGTTAGTCCGTAACACTTGTCATGGATTCTGAGAGCTGTCTTTTATCGTGGGCGAGACGGGTTCTGCCGATGGAAATCACAGATCAAATCTTGAGCATTCTGAACATTAGCTCAAGGTTCCCATGTGTTCTCTTCTGGACCATATCCTTCCCACTGGACGAGGTACTGGATCTTTCCGCGGAACTTTCAAGAGTCTAGGATCGTAGACACATGGTACTCTTCTCGTCCTTCGACGATGATCGGATCAGGGGCTGGTTTCTTTTTCTGGATGGCATACTTCGAAGTTTCATATGGTGACAACAGGGTCTCGTTGAACACAGGGTGAATCATCTTCCAAGTCTTCGGAAGATCAAGAAGGTACGCGCTAGCTCCTTTCTTCTCTAGGACCTTGAATGGTCCATGTCGGAGTGCATCAAGTTTCTTTGAGGGGCAATCGGTCCTGATGTTAGTTCCTTCCAGCCACACCTTTTCTCCGATGCGGTAGTCCTGAGACGGACTTCGCCGTGTGTCAACTGTCTTCTTCATCTGATCCTGTGCTTGTTTCAGCGCAGCATTGGCTTCTTCTCGTGCCTGTTTGAGTTTTTTCAAGAAGTTGTTGGCAGCCGGATTGGTATCTTCTAACACAAGCTCTCCCTTCCACGGATGTAAACCGTAGTTGAGGTAGAATGGGGTGTGCTTCATCGCCTGATGTTCTTTGTCATTGTACTGGAACTCTGCAATTGCGATCCATTCAGCCCAATCATCCTGTAGATGGTTGACAAAGTTTTGTAAGAACGCTTCCGTCTCCTGATGCGATCGCTCGGCCTGTCTGTCGGTCTGTGGGTGGTATGCGGTGGACAGGTTCCTTTTGATCCCTAGCATGCGGCAGAGTATCTCCATGAACTTCGCGGCGAACTGCGGTCCCCTATCGCTGATGATCTTCTTGGGGATCCCATGAAGCTTCCATATCTGATCCCGATAGATCTTGGCTAATCCTTCAGCTGATAGTTCCACGGTTGTCGGAATAAGGTGAAGCATCTTCGAATGTCTATCTGTGACAACCAGAATTGCATTTTTTCCATCAGATTCTGGTATCGGTCCCACAACGTCGATTCCTATGTCTTCCCATGGGTGACTTGGTGCTGCATGGGGATGTAGCGGAGCATGTCGCTTTTGTCGGTTAATCTTGTTGCATTGACAAGTGTCGCAACCCTTCACATACTTCTTCACATCATGCAGTATGGTAGGCCACCAGTAGGTGCGAGTGAGGAGTTCATGTGTCCAGTACTGTCCTGGATGTCCAGCCACTGGTGCATCGTGTGATTCGAACATCAATTCTTGTCATAATTGTGGATCTGGCGGGACATAGACTCGTTCTCCTGCATAGGTGATCCCATTCTCCTGCTGAAGCCAATGAGGATTCTTTTTTAGGCCCTGCGCTACTTCTGTCTCCATGCGGTTTGAACCCTTGATGCGTGTGATCCACAGATTTTCAATGGTCATGATGTTTCCAATTTTGATGGAATCAGATGTTTCACCCCCTTCAAAGAATTGTTCCTCCGTGAACATCTCACATCTTCTGATTCCAACCGTTTCAAGAATAGTCCCTCCTTGAGCATTTGGTCACTGTCCTGTGGTTCGAGTTCCGCTTCATACCAGGGTAAGCATGCAGGATGTCCGCTTTTGCATTGGTCTTGCCGGGCACATGCCGTAATTCGAAGTCATAGTCTTGTAACTTCATTTTCCAGCATCGCTGTTGTTAATTTAGGTCCTGAGGACGACGGAAATATTCCAGGTTCTTGTGATCGGTCAAGATTTCGAAACGCTCCCTGGCTTCGAGCAGATAGTGTCTCCAATCTTTTAATGCTTCCATGACTGCCAGGAGTTCCTTGTCGTATATCTCATAATTCTGTTCGGCCGCGGACATGGTCCGCGACAAGAACGCAATGGGGTGCCATTTGTCATCTTGCTTCTGAGAGAGTACTGCTCCAATTGCATAGCCCGATGCATCGGTTTCAACCCTGAACTGTCCCTCTGGTTTCGGTAATGCCAAGACTGGTGCTGATGTAATTGCCCATATGAGACCTTCAAAAGCTTGCTGCTCTGTTGGTCCCCAAGTAAATGCCGTACCGCCTGTGAGCGCGGTGAGAGGTTTTGCAATGTTTGAGTACCCTTCAATAAAACATTGATAGAAGTTAGCAAATCCAAGGAACTTCTGAACTTCCTTTTTTGATGTGGGTGCTTGCCAAGTCCGTTTAATAGATAAGGGTCGCGACTTAGCATTGTTTAATCGGACCCTTTGGGAAAATCCTTCTCGTCGGCTTCTAAGATTGTGGTTTCATCATTCTCGGCATCTTCCTCAGACACCTTCCTAACCCTTCTGGAGTGCAGTTACGCGCGATATGGCCTTCTTGGTCACAGTTGAAACACTTGCGACCATCTTTCTTCTTTGGAGCGCTACAGTCTTTAGCCAGATGACCGAAGCGTTGACAGTTGTAGCAACGGGCTACTCCTGCTTTGTCAATTTCCATGGCTTTGCCCTGACCACCATAAGTGGTACCCGATCCGGTGCGCATGTCGCCACCACCTCGGATGACCAGTGCGTGTCCTTCCATCTGTCGTCCCTTGTTTCGGATCTCCTTTGCATAATCGGTGTACATCTTGCCATCGCTAGCCACTTGTTCAGAGATTCTGCGGTTGATGTTTTTCTCTAGGATGTATTTCCCAGTTTCTTCGCCAAGGTTTGACAGTTTCAAGAGTTCTTTGAATTCATCCAAGAATTCATCAACGGTACGTTTCTCTTGTTTCAGGACTTTGAGTCTTGCTTTGGCAGCGACCAACTTGTTGGCAATGGAGAATCATGTGGCGATATCATCGGAAAAACCTAGCCAGGTGATGTTCTCGTTGTCAACGGCAAGAGCGTCTAACTTGTTACTGGCCCAGTGTCTGCTGTGTTAAAGTTCCACCTGGGCGCTAGCCACAGATGTACTGAGCAACACAGCTACAGTGGAAGTACTCTACTTAACCGTTCTAGTCACTTACTTGGGTTGGAAAGGGTGAAACTGGTGAGAGCGGTTGAGGCTGGTAAGAGCGATGGAGCTGGTTAAGAGTCAAGAGACAACTTGTTGATATTGACAGTTTCCTGGTCTTATATACCGTACTACTGTTTGTACCAACCAAATAAGTATGTAATTGAAGATGTGTAAAGGTCACGTGATGTAATCTAATCTAATCTAATCTATGTGATGGAAAAGTTTCAACACCCCCCCATATTTAGTACATACTTCTAAATACATTTTTACTTTTTCCCATATAGGTACTCTTTCTTCGTCTAGTTTTTAAGTAATCCAAAGTACGGGATAAACTTGTTGAAGAGGATCTTCCCCAGATTCTTAGTTAAAAGGTCTGCAGGGTTATTCACTCCTTCGATGAATTCGACCGTAATAATTCCTTCGGATACTTTTTCTCTGACAAAGTGGAATCGCACGTCGATGTGCTTGGATCGCTTCTCAGCTACAGGATTTGATGCGATAAAGACGGAGCCATTGTTGTCTCCATAGATCGGAACTGATCCAATCTGCATTCCAAGTTCAGCAAGCATGCTTCTAAGCCATGTCACTGCGCGACTGCAATCTGATAGCGCCATGTACTCTGCTTCTGTGGAAGAGAGGGCAATGGTTTTTTGCACCGATGAAACCCATGTTACTGCTCCAGACGCCAGCGATATGAAGTAACCAGTGGTGGATTTCCTGGTGTTTTCGTCTGATGCCCAATCGGAGTCTGTAAATGCATAGATTCCTTTCCCAGAATCACCATCATACATGATCGCATAATCTTTTGTTGCCTTCAAATACCTGCAAATATCCCTTGCCACTTCTAAATGGCATTTGGTAGGGTTTGCAGAAAATTGGGACATTTTGATCACGGCAAAACAAATGTCGGGTCTTGTCCCGATCATTAAGTACAACAGTGATCCGATGATGGATTGGTACTTGGATCTGAGTTCCGCATTGGGTTCATCTTCAGACTTCATGGGTTTGTAGCCCATCGGGAGTGGGGTGTGGGTGGCATTGGATTCGCTCATCCCCATTCGTGCGAGAATTTTCTCAAGGTAAGGTACTTGATCAATGAAGATCCTTTTCCCATGTTGCCTTATTTGGATTGAGAGAAATTCTTTCGGTTCCCCATTAGACACTAGGTGGCCTAGGTCCCTACATTCCCATGTTGTCATGAAGGCCTTCTTCTTTTCTAGCATGTATTCTCGGTTTGTGCTGAGAAAAGCAGAGTCATTGACATAAATGACGGCGATTACAGTTTCCCCTTTGGTACTTGTGTGAATAAAAACTCCCACATCGGAGTGAAGCCGGACAAAACCGAGCTTTTTCATGGAGGAATCAAGTTCCCTCCACCAGGCTAATGCGGCCTGCTTAAGTCCGTATAGGGCTTTGTATAGTTGGTACACGAAGTGTTCTTTCCCTTTTACTATGTAGCCCTCAGGCTGTCGCATGTAAATTACCTCATGGAGTGTTCCATAGAGGAAGGCTGATGAGACGTCCAGGAATGTCATGAACCACCCTTCAAGGGCTGTCAATGCCAGAATCAACCAGATGGTCTCGTACCTCACTACTGGTGAGAAGATCTGATCGAAGTCAATCCCTTCTACCTGTGAGAAACCTTTTGCGACAAGGCGCGCTTTCAAATGCCCATCAGATTTTTCGTTGTAAACCCATTTGTTCCTTAGAGCTTTCCTTCCTGTAGGTAGGGGTACTAACTCTGTGATCACCCCGCGGCTTTTGAGCATGTCCAGCTCTTTTCGTTCTGCCGCATACCAATCTTCTTTGTTTGGAAGAGAGTATATATCTTTGTGTGACATTTTGATGATGCCTACTTGGATAGAGATTGCCTCCATTAGGAGATCGTTCATCCATGCCGTTTGACTGCCTAATCTACATCTTCGATCCATTTTTTCAAGATCAGAAGCAGGGGTGTCTTCCCCATAGATGCTACCTGGCATTCTCCGAACTCGTTGTTCCCTGATCAGTCGATCTGGTACTTGTTCGGGTTCCGGAGTGGGTACTCGTGGTTCATCATTGGACTCGCTAGACGGCAAGTCATTGTCTGATTCAGGGTGATCCTGTCCAGTGGGAACAGGGTCGTGAGGTTTTTTGTAATGACTGTCATTGTCGTCGTTTCTGGGAATGAGGTCCTCAAACTCATCAGCCGGTTCTGGGTTTTCCATTTCTGGATGGTTTTCTGGCAAAGGGTCGATGTGGCATCTAGGGTACTTGCTTTCATCAAAGATAGCTTTCTCACCCATGAAAATTGTATTAGTCTCAGGATCCATGAAACGGTATCCTTTGACCCCTGGTTTTGATCCAAGATAAATCATCAATCGAGATCTAGACTCCAGGGAATTTCTACATTTTTCCTTTGGGATATACACATATGCCTGACATCCGAAGACTCTGATGCTTGACATATCGTGGATCTCATTGGTCACCCTGAAGTAAGGGGTATTCCATTCGAGACGCTGCATGGGGGTTCTGTTGTAGAGAAACACTGCATGTTCCAAACAGAATTCCCACCACATAGGGGGTAAGCACACGTCGAAGCGCAAGGCCTAAGATTTCTCCCACAGGGTTCGATTTATCCGTTCTGCTCTACCGTTCTGCTGGTGCTGATACGGGAGCGTGACGTCGATCAGAACTCCATGATCGGCAAGTACATCCTTGTATTCGTCAAACTCTCCACCTCCATCAACTCGCCATTTTTTAGGAGTGGCAGCGAACTGATTCTGGATCATCGCAAGAAATTGTCGCAGTGCCGTGATGGCATCCAACTTCTTTCTAAGCAAGACAACCCAGATGTGGGATGAAAAATCGTCCAAAAACATGAGGAAATATTTATATTTATGGTATGATGCCGTGGATATCTGTTTGAGATCGGAATGGATCAGATCAAAGGTTTTGGTTGCCCTTGTCATCAAATTGGGATATGACTGATTCGGCATTTTCCCTTTGAGGCAACCTGTGCAACTTTCCTGTGATTTCTCACGTACTAGTGTTTCAGGTACCCCTTTGGTACTGGTGGGAATCTTCTGGAGTGCTTGATTATTTGGGTGACCAAGGCGCTTGTGCCATGTTTCGACAGTGATTTCGCTCGAGATCGCATGAATCTGGTCATAGCATATTTCAGTGTCTAACCAGTAAATGGTTTGACCAAGGATGTGAGGCGAAAACTGGATTTTGTTCAGCCCTTTGGAGATGTTGATTTCTCCACAAGTCCCGTCTACTTTGTAACCATGGTTAAGGAAGACGCCTAGGGACAATAGACGTGTGTGTCCATGTCCGGGATGTAGAACACCGGTCTGAGAAGATGGGTTTTAACTTCCCCATTTAGGGTGTGCCGTACTGGAACGGCCCCAACTCCGAAAATTTCCAGTTTCTTCCCTTTAGCTGCAGTTTGGACGAATCGCTTAACCATGAGAGGTCTATAATATGCAAAGTCCTTAAACTCATAGGTGAAGTGTAAAGAGGCGCCAGAGTCTAATATCCATTGCGCGCGTTCTTTTTCCTTACAATGTGTACAAGAAGCAAAATGTTTAATATATTTTTTATGTAAATCACTGCTAAAGTGATCTACGCATTCTGTACTGGTACTGGCTATTATATCATATGTCTGTTGAGAGGTATTGTTAGCTTTCTGCAATTGGTAAGGTTTAAGAAAGGGTTTCAACGCACCGTCTCGTCCACAAACTCGTCTGGCCCCATCCGTTCTTGGTCTATGTCCATCATCCGCAGTGATTGGTCTAACGGCGGAGTAACTTGATGCTGTTTTGCTGGCCTCTTGTCGATGTCTGGGATGATGGTATCCAAGATACGAAGGTTCAACCCAGAGGGTCATGCGCCGATTTCTCGGGCGAGCTTTCGCACCTTCTCATTCTTTTTCCGGTACGGGGTCGCGACCCGACAGCTTGAAGGAGGCAGTGGCTTTGAAGTCGCCAAATATAGTGGCGGGGGAGACCTTCGAATAGGAATCTTTTAACGCCTTCCAGGTGTCCTTGATGTGCCTCCTGATAGCCTCGGAGACTTTGAGGCGGATAGAGCCTAGAGCCATGTCGTCGTCCCTTATCCAAGTCTTTCTTTCCTTGTGGAAGGCAGGTTGGTCGACGGTAGTGGTGACCACCGGAGGTTGAGTCGCAGACGTTGAGGTAGCGGAGGCAGGGGTGGAGACCGTGACTGTAAAGTCCGCGATGTCGGGGCGCTCAATGTCGCCGGATACAAGGCGCCAGACTCCTTGATGGAGAAGGTACGACTTCATCTTTTTGGCCCAACTCTGGTAGTTGATGCCGTCGAAGACGGCGATGGAGTCGAGGGCGGAGCGAGAGGTAGACATTTTTAATGAGTCTAAAAGGAGTTCTCCCAATCAGTGATGTTCTTGATTTTTAGAGAAAACAAATAAATGATTTCTCATAACATATTCCCTTCAGGAATAGCGGTTGTGGGAAAAACCCTTTTTGTCAGAAGTGTATGAGATACGATCAATGTTTCCACATGATGTGTACTAAGTCAATCCCCTTAGGGATGCTTTCATGACAGGTACTTGTCGTAATGACGTTCCCAGGTTTATATGTGAAGAAGTATGACTCAGAACCTAGATCTTGCGATCGGTTCTCCTGTCAACCAGGGTAGAGTGGGCAGGTACTTGCTGTTGCCAGCGTTCCCAAGTCCCTCTGCTATCTGGGGCCCATAACCTATTGAAGTTCCACCTGGGCACTAGCCACAGATATACTGAGCAACACAGCTACAGTGGAAGTACTCTACTTAACCGTTCTAGTCACTTACTTGGGTTGGAAAGGGTGAGGCTGGTGAGAGCGGTTGAGGCTGGTAAGAGCAATGGAGCTGGTTAAGAGTCAAGAGACAACTTGTTGGATATTGACAGTTTCCTGGTCTTATATACCATACTACTGTTTGTACCAACCAAATAAGTATGTAATCAAAGATGTGTAAATGGTCACGTGATGTAATCTAATCTAATCTAATCTATGTGATGGAAAAGTTTCAACATGCCGGACCCTTCCATCATGCGGGATAGCACCGCAAGAATCTTCTGATCGTCTGTGAGGCTCTTTTGGAACCTGATGTATAGTTTGTTGGCTTTCCACCACTCGTCAAAGGTGTATCTGTCCTTGAACATCCCAGGATCCTTGATGATCTTGGATGTATCCATTGTTTGTACAGCCGGAGCTTCTGCCATGTCTAGAGTCTGCGGAGGAGAAGAGGGGTCGGGTTGTTGGGATGAAGATGGGGTTCAGGATACAGGTAAGGATTGAAAATGAGTCCCTGTTCTAGGCGTCTGTTCGATATCTGACTGCGTGGAGTCAAAAGTAAATTCGTCAGGGGACTCGTCGGCAGAATCGGTGGCAAAACGTTCAGAGTATTTCCTCTGTAAATCTCTAAGGAATCTCTGTTCCTGCACGTCTGTTGGTCGCAAGAAGGGGTCAAGTCTCTCGTTTCATGCCCAACGGTTGTACTCGGTCTGTTGTTCTTCAGTGGTGAAGTGGGCGTAGATCTGCTGCTTCGAGTAAGACATGATGATGTGGCTCTGGGACATCTTGATGTGAGCGTCCTAATCAATCTTCTGATAACAGTTGTCTGGACACCGATAAACTCTCTGATCTCTGTGATCTGACCTGTCTGAGGTCCTTCTTGAACGCGAAAGCTTTCGAGTTTGTTCTGTCAGGCATTGTAACGCACGATCTGGTGTTGCCGAGCAAGATGGATGCTCTCTGCTATCTCGCCGTGGGGGCGATGCTTGTCGTTGTCTAGTTTCTCGTCAAGCACCTGCTGTAGGATGCGATGGATCTCCGATTCGATGTACTGCTGGATGAGTGTAAAATCGATACTGTCTCAAGGACTTAGCTCCTCCTGTTGGGCTTCTGGCGTGCTGAATGGGTTACTGGTGAAGTCTTCAAAGAAGCGCGACGTCTTGACTCGTCTGGTAGTTGCTCTCTTCGCTCTGGGCCAACCTAACGAGATTTAGCAACTTGTTATGCTTAACAAACCATTCCAAGGTACGGGCAGAGTATGCAGGAAAGTGGAAAGGCGAAGAGCAAAGTGATTGCTAAATCTAAGGAATCTACTACAGTACAAGAGGTTTATATAGGTACTGACTATAGGCAGTAGCGGATGAGTCAGTACTGCGGAAGGCAGTGCACATGAGTAAGACGACTGCGGAAGGCTATGTACAGTGAGTAAGCTGACTGCGGAAAGCGAGTCAGCGCGGGAGCAAAGTACACTAAAGGGGATGGCGAAGTAATGTAATGAGTCAGACTGGAAATCGAAGGTTGTGAAAGTAGATATTAGACATAGTAAGCTCGTAAGAGGGCGCCGAGTCGGGCCAATAAGTAAAAGATATGATGTGGTCCTCATACCATAGAGTCCGTAACAGGATAGTACGGGCAGTCTTGGCAGAGGTGAGCATATGCGTCTTCGTCAAACTTGTCCAGGAAAGTTTTTCCCCCAGGGTAGACTGATGCTGCACCTGTATACTCCTCTATGAGAAACCCCCCCTCCACTAGTGCCGCTGCCCCACCTGCGTCATTGTCACCCAGGGCAAAGTTGCCTTCAAGTTCGCCAGTCTCAAGCCCATTGTTGAATGGCTCCATGTCAACATCCATATCGACAAATCCATCATCGCCGGCGCCATTGGATACAGTTTGAGGCAGCCTACTGCTAGCGGGAGCCTGAGAGTGTGGCGGCAGCGGTGGTGGTGGTTTGCTTTGCTTGGACTTTTTGAATCTGTCATCATAACGTGAGCGGCAAGTAGAGACAGGCTGATTCATATGAAAAAGCACAGCAGATTCATTGGCAAAAATTTTGGCACAGCGTGGGCACCGCGTGTCCTTCGTAAAGTCTGCCATGCGCCCTCGACGTGTCTGAGTCGCAGGTTGGATTGAGCATGTGATCTTCAACAACAAGAAAAGTCACATGGTCATCGTCAGCTTCGACGTTGACAACTACCAACCTTGCTTCGGTCTCGTTCCTTGTGTATTCATTGTATTTTTGGTGATAGCAGCTACTTCTTTCTATGCACTGACGTCTTCTTACGAAACAGTCAACAGGTTATGTCTCTATCCCTTCAACAATTAACTGATACTGCTGCAACGCTACCCTCGTCCCTCGTCCTGGTATGCCCCCATCTCGTCTTGCCTGAAATCGCTTCTCATTGGTTATCAGGACTTTGTCCATTCTGCCAAACATGCCCAAAGCCTTCTCCAGAAGGCACGCCAGAAGCAAGAACGATCTCGACTTTTGAAGGAGTATGCCGACAGATGTGTCGAACACACTCTTCACTATGCACAACTTGCAGATCGCCGCGTATTTGAAGCCGATCTGGAAATGGGCCGCCTCGCCACCATGCTTGAAGAAGACAGGCTTCTGGTGAATATGTTCTTCCCCATCCATGGAACATCCCATCTTGGATTGGATTCGAAATGGTATGTAACCATTTTTCTTACATTTTTTGCTGTTGTAATAGAATGTTACTCTAGATTATGTTGTAACAGTCCCTGGGCATAGCACATTAAAAGTAACCTTGGATTAGCTTTTCGTACAAGTCGCCCCCCCCATGTTTAAGTAGGCTTCCGATATTTATGGGGATCGCATGAACCGGGGTCTCGGCCATCATCTCGGCCCATAAACTGAAATGAATGATTTTTTTTTTTTATTTATCCATGTAACGCCAACTCCCACAGTCAGCAATGCCAACTCCCGCAGGTTCAATGGAACAAGGTACGTCTATGGTTTCTGGACTTAATCAATTCTCCCCCGTCTAACAAGATCTCCCTAGAAAGACGTCAGCTGCCTCCGCGGGCTTCACGTGGGAAGGGTGGGGCTCTCGAGAAGCTGCAAAGGGCCATAGACAACATACGCCCCGATCTTGTCAAGCCCCCTGCCCCCCTGAAGAGAAAACCATTGGCGGATGCTCCTGAAGATCTTGTCAAAAACGAAATGGCCCCACCGGCTCTGAAAAAGCGCCAAAGGCTCAAGGTAATGTATCAATGGTTACATCTATTAGAATGCTTCTGATATCGACATATAGACAAACCTTCCACAATTCGTCGCTCCTGTACCTTTGGTGACCAATGAAACCCCCTTGCAAGGCCCTGGTGAGCCCAAATTTGTCTGACTAGCCGATGATCAACGCTTCGGTTTCCAGATGAACAACGCCGTGATGAACGGGGTTGCACAATATGGTCTTCCGAATCCTACATCACAAGATCTGATCCATTCCGATCTCAAACAGATATCCACGGCATCATACCACAAATATAAATATTTCCTTACGTTTTTGGATGACTTTTCATCCCATGTCTGGGTCGTCTTGCTTAGGAAGAAGTCAGATGCCGTCACGGCACTACGACAATTCCTTGCGATGATCCAGAATCAATTCGCCGCCACCCCTAAGAAATGGCGAGTTGATGGAGGTGGAGAGTTTAACGAATACAAGGATGTACTTGCCGATCATGGAATTCTGGTCAACGTCATGCTCCCATATCAGCACCAGCAGAACAGTAGAGCAGAACGGATAAATCGAACCCTGTGGGAGAAATCTCAGGCCTTGCGCTTCGACGTGTGCTTACCCCCTATGTGGTGGGAATTCTGTTTGGAACATGCAGTGTTTCTCTACAACAGAACCCCCATGCAGCGTCTCGAATGGAATACCCCTTACTTCAGGGTGACCAATGAGATCCACGATATGTCAAGCATCAGAGTCTTCGGATGTCAGGCATATGTGTATATCCCAAAGGAAAAATGTAGAAATTCCCTGGAGTCTAGATCTCGATTGATGATTTATCTTGGATCAAAACCAGGGGTCAAAGGATACCGTTTCATGGATCCTGAGACTAATACAATTTTCATGGGTGAGAAAGCTATCTTTGATGAAAGCAAGTACCCTAGATGCCACATCGACCCTTTGCCAGAAAACCATCCAGAAATGGAAAACCCAGAACCGGCTGATGAGTTTGAGGACCTCATTTCCCACTGGACAGGATCACCCTGAATCAGACGATGATTTGCCGCGTAGCGAGCCCAATGACGAGCCACGAGTACCCACTCCAGAGCCCGAGCAAGTACCAGATCGACCGATCAGGGAACGACGAGTTCGGAGAATGCCAGATAGCATCTATGCCTGCTTCTGATCTTGAAAAAATGGATCGAAGACGAAGATTAGGCGGTCAAACAGCATGGATGAACGATCTCCTAATGGAGGCAATCTCTATTCATGTGGGCATCATCGAAATGTCACACAAAGATATATACTCTCTTCCAAACAAAGAAGATTGGTATGCGGCAGAACAAAAAGAGCTAGACATGCTCAAAAGCCGCGGGGTTATCACGGAGTTAGTACCCCTACCTACAGGGAGGAAAGCTCTAAGGAACAAATGGGTTTACAACGAAAAATCCGACGGGCGTTTGAAAGCGCGCCTTGTCGCAAAAGGCTTCTCACAGGTAGAAGGGATCGACTTTGATCAAATCTTCTCACCAGTAGTGAGGTACGAGACTGTCCGGTTGATTCTGGCATTGACAGCCCTTGAAGGGTGGTTCGTGACACTCTTGGACGTCTCAGCAGCCTTCCTCTATGGAACACTCCGTGAGGTAATTTACATGCGACAGCCAGAGGGTTACATAGTAAAAGGGAAAGAACACCTCATGTACCGACTATACAAAGCCCTATACAGACTCAAGCAGGCCGCATTAGCCTGGTGGAGGGAACTCGATTCCTCCATGAAAAAGCTCGGCTTTGTCCGGCTTCACTCCGATGCGGGAGTTTTCATTCACACAAGTACCAAAGGGGAAACTGTAATCGCCGTCATTTATGTCGATGACTCTGCTTTTCTTGGCACAAACCGGGAATACATGCTAGAAAAGAAGAAGGCCTTTATGATAATATGGGAATGTAGGGACCTAGGACACCTAGTCCCTGATGGGGAACCAAAAGAATTTCTCTCAATCCAAATAAGGCAACGTGGGAAAAGGATCTTCATTGATCAAGTACCCTACCTTGAGAAAATTCTCGCACGCATGGGGATGAGCGAATCTAATGCCACCCATACCCCACTCCCAACGGGCTACAAACCCATGAAGTCTGAAGATGAACCCAATGCGGAACTCAGATCCAAGTACCAATCCGTCATCGGATCATTATTGTACTTAATGATCGGGACAAGACCCGACATTTGTTTCGCCGTGATCAAAATGTCTCAATTCTCCGCAAACCCTACCAAGCGCCATTTAGAAGTGGCCAGGGATATTTGCAGATATTTGAAGGCAACAAAAAATTATGCGATCATGTACGATGGTGATTCTGGGAAAGGAATCTACGCATTCACAGATTCTGATTGGGCGTCAGACGAAAACACCAGGAAATCCACCACTGGTTACTTCGTATCGCTGGCATCTGGAGCAGTGACATGGGTTTCATCGGCGCAAAAAACCATTGCCCTCTCTTCCACGGAAGCAGAATATATGGCGCTATCAGATTGCAGTCGCACAGTGACATGGCTTAGAAGCATGCTTGCCAAACTTGGGATGCAGATCGGATCAGTCCCGATCTATGGAGATAACAATGGCTCCGTCTTTATCACATCCAACCCTGTAACTGAAAAGCGGTCCAAGCACATTGACGTGCGATTCCACTTCGTCAGAGAAAAAGTATCCGAAGGCATCATTATGGTTGAATTCATCGAAGGAGTGAATAACCCTGCAGATCTTTTAACTAAGAATCTGGGGAAAGTCCTCTTTAGCAAGTTTATCCCGTACTTCGGATTACTTAAAAACTAGACGAAAGAGTACCTATATGGGAAAAAGTAAGATGTATTTAGAAGTATGTACTAAATATGGGGGGGTGTTGAAACTTTTCCATCACGTAGATTAGATTAGATTAGATTAGATTAGATTACATCACGTGACCTTTACACATCTTCAATTACATACTTATTTGGTTGGTACAAACAGTAGTACGGTATATAAGACCAGGAAACTGTCAATATCAACAAGTTGTCTCTTGACTCTTAACCAGCTCCATCGCTCTTACCAGCCTCAACCGCTCTCACCAGCCTCACCCTTCCCAACCAAGTAAGTGACTAGAACGGCAGAGTAGAGTACTTCCACTGTAGCTGTGTTGCTCAGTACATCTGTGGCTAGCGCCCAGGTGGAACTTCAACATCCTGGAGGACATACACTCATAAAATAGTTCCAAGACATTCCCCAGCTTATTCCAATACATATTCTATTCAAAGGGGAGTAGATATGAAAGGTATATTTTGATGGAATCTGGTGCACATCTGAGCATCAGCAAACACAGATTTTGGCCAAAGATTGTTGCAGCTGGCCTATGTTCTGTGCAGCTCTTCGCAGCACTGTTGAGCTGAAGTTTAAGCTTTGAAGATATTTAGAGATAAAGTGTAAAATTTCAAGGTCTTTGCAGAGCTGGTAGGAGTACAGTTTCTATAGAGTCATATATAGATCCTAAGGGAATACAAAGCTCTGTAAAAGGAACTAGGAATCCTTTACAACATCTTCATAGAAGCATGATATGATACAGCAATTCACAAGAAAATAGGTTGGAAAAATTTCATTGAGTAGAAGTGCTACAACATGAAAAATGTGGAAGAAAATGTCTTTCTCCCGCACGCACGTTGTACCTCTCGCCCCTCGCCCTCTCGCCACCGATGTGTCCCTCAATACATGAGTGTGTCCCTCCCGCGCCTTCTGCCGTTCTTGTGTCTGCCAGCGCACATCCCGCCGTTTCTCGCATGCCCGTGCGTGACGCCGTCCCTCGTGGGCCTTCTGCCGTCCTTGCATCTGCGCAGGGTGCGTGTCCTCTCATTCTCGCAGGTCCTCTGCCTACGTGTCCTGCCGTTTTTGCATGTACCCTGTCGTTTCATGTGTGTGCTGCGCCGTTCTCATGTCTCCCGCCCTTCTCACATGTTTCGTCAGTGGTGTGACATGATGTGAACGGTGCTTACCTTTCCAGCGCGTCCCGCCGTTCCCCCCACATGTCTCCTATACCGTTGCTCGCGTGTCTCCTGCCATTCTCGCGTGTTTTGTCAGTGGTCTGACATGCCGTGAAAGACGGGGTACTTACCTATACGGGGCTCTGTGGCCCTCATGTGAATGGAGGAGGAGGGAGGGACAGTAGAGGGAGGTGATGGGGAAAGGCAACTTGACCATGACATGGCAAGGCTCATCTATACTCGGCAGGTTCCAGGCCCAGGCACCAATGATATCGATGAAACATCGGAACTTGCCGACCTCGGCAACGGCCAAAAGTCGAACAATATCCGAAGTCCCACAACACATCTTCTTGCTTTCCCCCATCACCTCCCTGTGTTATGCTTAACAAACCGTTCCAAGGTTCGGGCAGAGTATGCAGGAAAGTGGAAAGGTGAAGAGCAAAGTGATTGCTAAATCTAAGGAATCTACTATAGTACAAGAGGTTTATATAGGTACTGACTATAGGCGGTAGCGGATGAGTCAGTACTGCGGAAGGCAGTGCGCATGAGTAAGGCGACTGTGGAAGGCTATGTACAGTGAGTAAGCTGACTGCGGAAAGCGAGTCAGCGCGGGAGCGAAGTATACTAAAGGGGATGACAAAGTAATATAATGAGTCAGACTGGAAATCGAAGGTTGCGAAAGTAGATATTAGACATAGTAAGCTCGTAAGAGGGCGCCGAGTCGGGCTGATAAGTAAAAGATATGACGTGGTCCTCATACCGTAGAGTCTGTAACATGTTCCCCTCCCCAAGCTCTGTGTTCTCACAGAGTCACTGTCCCCATCCCTCGTTGTTGCCGGGATTGGACCAGTTCGGACTTTCCTTGAGGCTCCAATCATATATCAACTCCTCGTTGATGGCTACGGCGAGTTCAAGGCCTTTGATGGCCAGCCGAATATGTTGATTCTCGATCACGAGGGTGCTGGTGTAATTTCCGAGGATTTGTTTTTCCTCAGGACTTGGGGCGACGGGCAGGTTGGACAGCGAGTGAAGCCAGATATGCATCTGGCGATGGAGGAGGTCGGCAAGGGAAGTTTTGAGAGCATGGATTTGGTCTCTCATGGAGAGTGCTTCGTTCATGAGGGTGGCGATGGCGGGGTTGATGTCGGTGGTAGAGGTGGAGGTAACGGTGGTGTTGGACATGGCGGCGAGGATGGTTGAGAGATAGAAGAAGAAGGGGGAGGCTATATTGGGCAGGGAAAAGGACTAGAGCAGGGAACTCGGTGTGTGGTTGACTGATGAGGTCGATACTTGTCATGGATTCTGAGAGCTGTCTTTTATTGTGGGCAAGACGGGTTCTGCTGATGGAAATCACGGATCAAATCTTGAGCGTTCTGAACATTAGCTCGAGGTTCCCATGTGTTCTCTTCTGGACCATATCCTTCCCACTGGACGAGGTACTGGATCTTTCCACGGAACTTTCAAGAGTCTAGGATCGTAGACACATGGTACTCTTCTCGTCCTTCGACGATGATCGGATCAGGGGCTGGTTTCTTTTTCTGGATGGCGTACTTCGAAGTTTCATATGGTGACAACAGGGTCTCGTTGAACACAGGGTGAATCATCTTCCAAGTCTTCGGAAGATCAAGAAGGTACGCGCTAGCTCCTTTCTTCTCTAGGACCTTGAATGGTCCATGTCGGAGTGCATCAAGTTTCTTTGAGGGGCAATCGGTCCTGATGTTAGTTCCTTCCAGCCACACCTTTTCTCCGATGCGGTAGTCCTGAGACGGACTTCGCCGTGTGTCAACTGTCTTCTTCATCTGATCCTGTGCTTGTTTCAGCGCAGCATTGGCTTCTTCTCGTGCCTGTTTGAGTTTTTTCAAGAAGTTGTTGGCAGCCGGATTGGTATCTTCTAACACAAGCTCTCCCTTCCACGGATGTAAACCGTAGTTGAGGTAGAATGGGGTGTGCTTCATCGCCTGATGTTCTTTGTCATTGTACTGGAACTCTGCAATTGCGATCCATTCAGCCCAATCATCCTGTAGATGGTTGACAAAGTTTTGTAAGAACGCTTCCGTCTCCTGATGCGATCGCTCGGCCTGTCTGTCGGTCTGTGGGTGGTATGCGGTGGACAGGTTCCTTTTGATCCCTAGCATGCGGCAGAGTATCTCCATGAACTTCGCGGCGAACTGCGGTCCCCTATCGCTGATGATCTTCTTGGGGATCCCATGAAGCTTCCATATCTGATCCCGATAGATCTTGGCTAATCCTTCAGCTGATAGTTCCACGGTTGTCGGAATAAGGTGAAGCATCTTCGAATGTCTATCTGTGACAACCAGAATTGCATTTTTTCCATCAGATTCTGGTATCGGTCCCACAACGTCGATTCCTATGTCTTCCCATGGGTGACTTGGTGCTGCATGGGGATGTAGCGGAGCATGTCGCTTTTGTCGGTTAATCTTGTTGCATTGACAAGTGTCGCAACCCTTCACATACTTCTTCACATCATGCAGTATGGTAGGCCACCAGTAGGTGCGAGTGAGGAGTTCATGTGTCCAGTACTGTCCTGGATGTCCAGCCACTGGTGCATCGTGTGATTCGAACATCAATTCTTGTCATAATTGTGGATCTGGCGGGACATAGACTCGTTCTCCTGCATAGGTGATCCCATTCTCCTGCTGAAGCCAATGAGGATTCTTTTTTAGGCCCTGCGCTACTTCTGTCTCCATGCGGTTTGAACCCTTGATGCGTGTGATCCACAGATTTTCAATGGTCATGATGTTTCCAATTTTGATGGAATCAGATGTTTCACCCCCTTCAAAGAATTGTTCCTCCGTGAACATCTCACATCTTCTGATTCCAACCGTTTCAAGAATAGTCCCTCCTTGAGCATTTGGTCACTGTCCTGTGGTTCGAGTTCCGCTTCATACCAGGGTAAGCATGCAGGATGTCCGCTTTTGCATTGGTCTTGCCGGGCACATGCCGTAATTCGAAGTCATAGTCTTGTAACTTCATTTTCCAGCATCGCTGTTGTTAATTTAGGTCCTGAGGACGACGGAAATATTCCAGGTTCTTGTGATCGGTCAAGATTTCGAAACGCTCCCTGGCTTCGAGCAGATAGTGTCTCCAATCTTTCAATGCTTCCACGACTGCCAGGAGTTCCTTGTCGTATATTTCGTAATTCTGTTCGGCCGCGGACATGGTCCGCGACAAGAACACGATGGGGTGCCATTTGTCGTCTTGCTTCTGAGAGAGTACTGCTCCAATTGCATAGCCCGATGCATTGGTTTCAACCCTGAACTTGTTATGTGTAACAAACCGTTCCAAGGTTCGGGCAGAGTATGCAGGAAGATGGAAAGGCGAAGAGCAATGTGATTGCTAAATCTAAGGAATGTAGCTATGGTACATGAGGTTTATATAGTACTGACTATGAGTGGTAGCGAATGAGTCAGTAACTGCGGAAGGCAGTGCGCATGAGTAAGGCGACTGCGGAAGGCTATGCACTAATGAGTAAGCCGACTGCGGAATGAGTCAGACAGCTGCGGAAAGCGAGTCAGCGCGGGAGCGAAGTATACTAAAGGGAATAAAGTATAATACGATATGTGTAAGCGGGGGCCGATGAGTAAAAGTGAAAAGGTAAGCGTATACGTCCGTAGTCGTTAGTCTGTAACATGTTCCCCTCCTCAAGGTCTGTGTCCTCACAGACTACCTACTCCCATCCATCGTTGCCATTTGGATCGGCCCAGGCAGGGTCAACTCGGTTACCCCAATCCTTTATCAGTTCATCGTTTACCGCCGTGGCAAACTCTAAACCTTGAACGGCGAGGCGAAGGCGTCGATTCTCGACAGCAAGGGTGTTGGTATAGTTTTTGAGGATGAGCTTCTCCTCAGCGGTGGGGGTGGTTGGTAAATCGGAGAGGGTATGAAGGCGGATATGCATCTGCCGGTGGAGGATGTCGGTGACGGAGGTTTTGAGCGCATGGATCTGGTCGCGCATGGAGAGTGCTTCGCCGATGAGGGTGGTGATGGTGGGGTTGATATCGGAAGCATCGGTGGAGGCGGCGGTGATGTTGGACATGGTGCGGAGGATGTTGGAGAGATAGAGGAAGAATGGAGTAGCTATATTTGAAGACGGAGCAGGGAACTCGGTGGGTTTTTTGACTAATGAGGTCGATGTTGTTGGCTGATTTCAACGGGTGTCTTTTATCGTGGATGCGACGGGTTCTGCCAATGGAAATCACGGATCAAATCTTGAGCGTTCTGAACATTAGCTCGCGGTTCCCATGTGTTCTCTTCTGGGCCATATCCTTCCCACTGGACGAGGTACTGGATCTTTCCGCGGAACTTTCGAGAGTCCAGGATCATAGACACATGGTACTCTTCTCGTCCTTCGACAATGATCGGATCAGGGGCTGGTTTCTTTTTCTGGATGGCGTACTTCGGAGTTTCATATGGTGACAACAGGGTCTCGTTGAACACAGGGTGAATCATCTTCCAAGTCTTCGGAAGATCAAGAAGGTACGCGCTAGCTCCTTTCTTCTCTAGGACTTTGAATGGTCCATGTCGGAGTGCATCAAGTTTCTTTGAGGGTCGATCGGTCCTGATGTTAGTTCCTTCCAGCCACACCTTATCTCCGATGCGGTAGTCCCGAGACGGACTTCGCCGTGTGTCAACTGTCTTCTTCATCTGATCCTGTGCTTGTTTCAGCGCAGCATTGGCTTCTTCTCGTGCCTGTTTGAGTTTTTTCAAGAAGTTGTTGGCAGCCGGATTGGTATCTTCTAACACAAGTTCTCCCTTCCAAGGATGCAGACCGTAGTTGAGATAGAATGGTGTGTACTTTGTCGCTTGATGTTCTTTGTCATTGTACTGGAATTCTGCGATTGCGATCCATTCTGCCCAATCATCTTGTAGATGGTTGACAAAGTTTCGTAAGAACACCTCGGTTTTCTGATGCGATCGTTCGGCTTGTCCATCAGTTTGTGGATGGTACGCAGTGGACAGGTTTCTCTTGATTCCCAACATGCGGCAAAGTATCTCCATGAACTTCGCGGCAAACTGTGGTCCTCTGTCGCTAATGATCTTCTTAGGGATCCCATGAAGCTTCCATATCTGGTCCCGATAGATCTTGGCTAATCCTTCAGCCGATAGTTCCACGGTTGTTGGGATGAGATGAAGCATCTTTGAATGTCTGTCTGTGATGACCAGAATTGTGTTTTTCCCATCAGATTCTGGTATCGGTCCCACAACGTCAATCCCTATGTCTTCCCATGGGTGACTTGGCGCGGCGTTAGGGTGTAGAGGGGCATGTCTCCTTTGGCGGCTGATCTTGTTACGTTGACAGGTGTCACAACCTTTCACATACTTCTTTACGTCATGTAGGATGGTGGGCCACCAGTAGGTGCGAGTGAGGAGTTCATGTGTTCGATATTGTCCTGGATGTCCTGCCACTGGTGCATCGTGCGCTTCAAACATCAGTTCTTGGCGCAATTGTGGGTCTGGTGGAACATAGACTCGTTCTCCTGCGTAGGTGATGCCATTTTCCTGCTGGTACCAGTGAGGATTCTTCTTCAGACCCTGGGCTACTTCTGTCTCCATGCGATTCGAGGCCTTGATGCGTGCGATCCATGGGTTTTCGATGGTTGTGATGTTTCCGATTTTGATGGAATCAGGTGTTTCACCCCCTTCAAAGAATTGTTCCTCCGTGAACATCTCCATTTGTATCACATCTTCTGATTCCAATCGTTTCAAAAATAGCCCCTCCTTGAGCATTTGGTCGCTGTCCTGCGGCTCGAGTTCCGTCTCATACCAGGGTAAACGTGACAGGATGTCTGCTTTTGCGTTTGTCTTCCCAGGCACATGCCGTAATTCGAAGTCATAGTCTTGTAACTTCATTTTCCAGCGTCGCTGTCGTTGATTCAGGTCCTGAGGATGACGGAAATATTCCAGGTTCTTGTGATCGGTCAAGATTTCGAAACGCTCCCTGGCTTCGAGCAGATAGTGTCTCCAATCTTTCAATGCTTCCACGACTGCCAGGAGTTCCTTGTCGTATATTTCGTAATTCTGTTCGGCCGCGGACATGGTCCGCGACAAGAACGCGATAGGATGCCACTTGTCGTTTTGTTTCTGTGAAAGTACCGCTCCAATCGCATAACCCGATGCATCGGTTTCGACCCTGAACTGTCCGTCCGGTTTAGGCAATGCCAAGACTGGTGCCGTCGTGATTGCCCATATGAGACCTTCAAATGCTTCTTGCGCCGCTGGTCCCCACGTGAATGCTGTATTTCCCGTAAGTGTCGTGAGTGGCTTTGCGATGTTTGAGTATCCTTCAATAAAGCGTCGATAAAAATTGGCAAATCCCAGGAACTTCTGGACTTCCTTTTTTGATGTGGGTACTCGCCAGTTCCGGATTGTGTCCACCTTTTCAGTTTCCATCTCAACACGTCCTTCTCCAATGACATATCCCAATATGGGGCATTTCGTTACTTCCCAAAGACACTTCTTCTCCTTTAGGAACAGGTCATTGTCTGACAGAATCTGCAAGATCTCTTCGGTGTTCCAGGCGAGTTCTTCCTTGGTTTTACCAATAACCACTATGTCATCCATGTAAATCACACAGATGCGCCGACGGATCTGATCCCTGAATAGGCTGGCCATCATCCGAGAGAACGTTCCCGGGGAGTTGCAGAGACCGAAAAACATGACCAATGGTTCAAACAATCCTCGGCTGGTCAGGAAGGCGGCTTTCCATTCGTCACCCTTCTTGATCTGCACGTTATTGTATCCCCACATGATGTCCATTTTGTTGAAGTAGACTGCGTCCTTCAATACATCCAAGAGGTCGTTGATGCGTGGGAGTGGGAATTTGTCCTTAACCGTGAATTTATTGACCGTGCGATAATCCTGTACCAATCGTTTGGAACCGTCTTTCTTGTTAATGAAGAAGCAGGGTGATGCATAAGGGGATTTGAACGGTCGGATCTTTCCGGTTGCCAGGCCTTCATCGATGAATTCGTCCAGTTCTTCTTGCTCCTTTTGGGTCATAGGGTACGTGTTTCCTCCTAGCTCCTTTGGTGCGTCCGGTGTAAGTTCGATGCCGTGGTCCCATTCTCTTTCCTTTGGGATCTTGTCGAAGTTTTCTTTTTCAAAGAGATGGGCAAAATGTTCAACGTATGAGGGTCGTTTGGTTGTGGGAGGTGGTGTGGGAGTAACTGCTTCCAATATGGGGTCTCCGGGCTTCCAATTCTGATCCGATTTCTTGGGCGCGTCCTTGTCTCGTACTTCCACCATGCGAACCCGATGTTTGCGACCATTAAGGTTAACCCTGAAATCCGAGTGTTTGGTTTGACATGTTGATGGGCATCGGTTGAATGTTACAGCGCCGGTCGTCCAATTGATTGTGGGGTTGTGGTGCACCAACCAGTCATGTCCCAAAAGCATGTCCATTCTCCCAATGTCCAATACCATTGCTTCCATGGTTTCCTGGTGTGTTCCTAGGTCCAGCTTGACTTCGGCAAGTTTTTCTGCTTTCTGTTGTCGGTTCGGCGATCCATCCGCATTTAGGATTGATATGGGCTTTATTCCACGTGTGGGAAGGTTCTGTTCACGTACTATTCTGGGATGGATACATGTGTGTTCACATCCGCTATCAACCTCGGGTCGAATGGCCTTTGGTCCTCGTCGTGTTTTGATCTGAGCTTGCAGCTTGATCTCTCGTCGTTTCGGAGGTTTATCTCCCTTGACAATCTTAGTTGACGCAACGGCTCGCTTTGCAGGGATAACATAAGTTATATTGTCTGTAGTTGCACCAGGCAAGCGAGTTCGTTTAATGGATAAGGGTCGCGACTTAGCGTCGTTTAATCGGACCCTTCGGGAAAATCCTTCTCATCGGTCTCTATGGTGATGGTTTCATCATCATCATTGGTATCTCCATCAGACACCTTCCTAATCTTTCCAGAGTTCTTCTTCGGCTTGCGGCAGTTGCGCGCGATATGTCCTTCTTGGTCGCAGTTGAAACACTTACGACCATCTTTCTTCTTTGGGGCTTTGCAGTCTTTGGCAAGGTGACCAAAGCGCTGACAGTTGTAGCAATGGGCTACTCCTGCTTTATCGATCTCCATGGCTTTGCCTTGACCGCCATAAGTGGTGCCTGATCCGGTGCGTGTGTCGCCACCCCCTCGGATGACTAATGCATGTCCCTCCATCTGTCGTCCCTTGTTTCGGATCTCCTTTGCGTAATCAGTGTACGTCTTGCCATCGCTAGCCACTTGTTCAGAAATTCTGCGGTTGACGTTCTTTTCCAGGATGTATTTCCCAGTTTCTTCGCCAAGGTTTGACAGCTTCAAGAGCTCTTCGAATTCGTCCAAGAATTCGTCGATGGTGCGTTTCTCCTGTTTCAGGACTTCGAGTTTCGCCTTGGCCGCTGCCGACTTGTTGGCAATAGAGAATCGTGTAGCGATGTCATCTGAGAATCCTAACCAGGTGATGTTCTCGCCATCGGTGGCAAGGTCATCTAACTTGTTGCTGGCCCAGTGTTTACCGGACCCTTCCATCATGCGGGATAACACCGCAAGAATCTTCTGATTGTCGGACAGGCCCTTCTGGAACCTGATGTATAATTTGGTGGCTTTCCACCACTCGTTGAAGGTGTGTCTGTCTTTGAACATCCCAGGATCTTTGATGATCTTGGATGTATCCATTGTTTGTACTGTTGGTGCTTCTGCCATGTCTAGAACCTGCGGAGTAGGAGAGGTGTCGGATTGTTGGGATGAAGATGGGGTTCGGGATACAGGTAGGGGTTGAAAATCAGTCCCTGTTCTAGGCGTCTGTTCGGTATCTGACTGCGCGGAGTCAAAAGTAAATTCGTCAGGGGACTTGTCGGCGGAATCGGTGGCAAAACGTTCGGGGTATTTCCTCTGTAGATCTCTAAGGAATCTCTGTTCCTGTGTGTCTGTTGGTCGCGAGAAGGGGTCAAGTCTCTCATTTCGTGCCCAGCGGTTGTACTCGGTTTGTTGTTCTTCAATGGTGAAGTGGGCGTAGATCTGCTGCTTCGAGTAGGACGTGATGATGTGGCTCTGGGACGTCTCGATGTGAGCGTCCTAATCAATCTTCTGATAATGGTTGTCTGGACACCAATAAACTCTCTGATCTCTGTGATCTGACCTGTCTGAGGTCCTTCTTGAACGCGAAAGCTTTCAAGTTCGTTCTGTCGGGCATTGTAATGCACGATCTGGTGTTGCCGAGCAAGATGGATGCTCTCTGCTATCTCACCGTGGGGGCGATGCTCGTCGTTGTCTAGTTCTTTGTCAAGCACCTGCTGTAGGATGCAATGGATCTCTGATTCGATGTACTGCTGGATGAGTGTAAAATCGATACTGTCTTGAGGACTTAGCTCCTCCTGTTGGGCTTCTGGCGTGCTGAATGGGTTACTGGTAAAGTCTTCAAAGAAACGTGACATCTTGACTTGTCTGGTAGTTGCTCTCTTCGCTCTGGGTGAACCTAACGAGATTTAGCAACTTGTTATGCTTAACAAACCGTTCCAAGGTTCAGGCAGAGTATGCAGGAAAGTGGAAAGGCGAAGAGCAAAGTGATTGCTAAATCTAAGGAATCTACTATAGTACAAGAGATTTATATAGGTACTGACTATAGGCGGTAGCGGATGAGTCAGTACTGCGGAAGGCAGTGCGCATGAGTAAGGCGACTGCGGAAGGCTATGTACAGTGAGTAAGCTGACTGCGGAAAGCGAGTCAGCGCGGGAGCGAAGTATACTAAAGGGGATGGCAAAGTAATGTAATGAGTCAGACTGGAAATCGAAGGTTGCGAAAGTAGATATTAGACATAGTAAGCTCGTAAGAGGGCGCCGAGTCGGGCCGATAAGTAAAAGATATGATGTGGTCCTCATACCGTAGAGTCCGTAACACCCTGCATCCCTTCCTCCTCCTCCATCTGTCTGTCCTCCTCCTCCTCTGTCCCCTCTGTCCTCCTCCGTTCACACGAGGGCCACAAAGCCATATATGTAAGTACCCTGCCTTTTACAGCACGTCAGACCACTGACGAAACATGTGAGAACGGCAGGAGACGCGCGAGCAACCGTATTAGGGAACGCGTGAGGAGAACAGCCGGATACGCTAGAAAGGTAAGCCCCTCGCCGTTCACGTCACGTCACACCACTGACGAAACACGTGAGAAGGGCGGGAGACACAAGAATGGCGCGGTACGCACATGAGCCGACAGGGTACATGCGAAAACAGGTGCTGGAGGGACGGCATGCTCAAGTGGGAGAGGGACAATGGGCATGCAAGGAACACAAGAAACGCCAGCACACGTGTGGCGCAGGGACTGACGAGACATACTCCGCACAGGCGAGGTTCAGATGTCATAATACTATTGTCTATTGTAGTAGCATGGAAAAATATACATTTTTTATTATCAAACACATAGTATTGATGAAATAGAAAGCTTTCTATGACTGTAAGCTGTAACAGGGTCTGGAGGCCTATGAAGGTGTACATAATCTGTGGAGGCCAGAAAGGATGGTAGTAAAAGTGTGTAGAGCTGCAAAAGATAATAGTGAAGCTGCACAGAGCTTTTGCAGAGCTGCATGTAGCATATACCTTGTCTTTGGAACTTCAGCCCTGCAAGAATCTGCACAGACCTGCACAGGGCTGCATAGTCCACCCAGGGTTTGCTGATGGAGATACAGTTGCTATGAGGGCAAATATTCTAGAAGTGGATCCAGCCATCTTCTAGCTTATTCCTTCGGCGAAAGGCATCTCCTATATGTATAAGATATGGAAACAGAATACGAGAGGCAGTGTCCCCACGGTTCCAGTGTTAAAATATGTGCATGTATCATTTTCAGGACATGAAAAGGTATGTCTGTATCAGTTGACCTAGACATTTTCTGGCTTATGTATTTGGTACAGGGCACCTCCTATATGTATAAAATAAGGATGTAAAGGGTAATAGGCATAGGGCTACTGGTTGTAGTGTAATAAAGGTGCGCTTTTTTTCATTTTTTGACAGCTGGAGGAAATATACATATAGATTTGATATAAAGATCAGAAGCCCTATTCCTTTTGTAGAAAGTATACAATATATAATTTAATCGAGGATTGAGGATATGAAAGCAATCCACCCACCGGATGTCCTGAAATATGCTATTCCGTGGTGGATGTGGAGGCTGGATGGCCGATTCTGTGAGATCAATCTTACTACTTATGTAATGATGAGATTGATGTACGATCAAGGGTCCAATGTGCTATTTGGCTGGCATTACTAATACGGCATCAACGGCAAAAGGAGCTGGTCTGTCCCTGTTGCCATAGACCACAGACATAGCTGCTTGCTTTGTAAACCGCGGAGCACACCTCCTTGACCACCTCGCCTTCGCGGGCCTTCAAGGTGAAGTCTGAATCGGGGTGGTCGGAGAGGCCGCGCCTGGCGTTGAACTGCTCTGCGATTTCAAGATGGCCTTTTGTCAGGTCACAAGCTTCGCCGCCGCAATCATCGAGGACCCAAACGGTAGGGAGGTTGTCGGGTTTGTGAAAGGCTGCCTCGGCGGCGCGGAGGTCCAGGGTTTGGGCAGCTGTGGGGATAGCTTGAGCCGCGAGGACCAAGCCGGCGAGAGCCATGATCGTCTTGGTGGACTGCATTTCGAAGGAAGTGCTGGCGATGCTGAGATGGGCTGGAAGAGATATGGACGAAAATGCTTGTCATGACTCTATATACACCCGCAGACACAACAATTATCTGATGCCATCTGCCAGCGACCGACGCCTTGAATGTAAGATCGGATTTGACGCCTTCAAAGCTTCAGGGTTTCTTACTTCGAGTCTTATCGTGATCACCGTTCAGTACTTCAGTGTATACCCCCGTCTGTATTTTCATCCCCAGTAGGAATCGCCCTCGTTATCATCGATTTTCGTCGATTTCTATTCACGGGATCGAAGGAAATGAATCTGAAATGAATTAGTGTGGTATTCTGAACGATTGCCATCAATTTTAATTCATTTTTGTCGATGGAGTCGATGGAAATGAACAGCGTTGGTCTCCGAGTCATGTCCTAGCCTCGGAATGAAAGGAAATGCTTTTATTATGGTTGATTTCTTGTCGATTTTTATAGTTTTAAATTCAACCTTCTCATTTCATTAGCTGCCAGTTCGGGTTCATGCAAAAATGGATAGAAATCACCCGATTCATTTTGTTGGATATCATACGATTATAAGGACATAATGTCTGATGGCCACGAGTTCGTTTGAACGTTGATCAAGTTGATAGGAAGGCGAGCGAGAGATCGATAAGAGAATGTCGAGAGTGTTGTGGAGATTGTTGGTGAGAATGTCCAAGACAGTGCGGTAAACGGAAGTAGTGCTGAGAACGACGAGAGCGATCTTGAGAACGACGATGTTGAGAAAAATGTGAGATTATTGGCGAGAAGACCCAAGACAATGCGGTAAACGAAAGCAGTGCTGAGAACAATGCGAACTTGGGGAGCGATGTTATGTTGAGAATGATGATGCTATCAGCCAGCGTTGTCATGACCCGGGTCTGACAAGGTCACAGCCTGACTGTCGTCGAGTGACTTGACCTTGATTTACATAAGGGTCAAAGGAGGGTGTGAGAAATTTCCGTATGCCAGGGTGACCCAGCGTTGGTTTCGGGCGACGGGGACGTGAGGGCTGTTGGACAGGATGTAAACAGAATGTTCCATTCCGTGTGTTGAATACAGAATCCCATTTGGATCCACAGACGCCCAAATGTCGCCGTCGACCTGTTTCCACATTTCACGCTATGAGATATGAGAGACGACTTGAAGGTTGAACCGTTGAAAGTTCAGAACCAGAGGTTGGTTGTACTTGAGGGCTTTGCAGTGTTCTGTTGTTTCGGCCGTTATTGACGAGCTTCGGAAGAGGTCACGAGACAAGCAGTGTAGATTTGCTGACTTGAACTTGAAGGCATCATCCTCGAAAGACGAAACAGCGGTGGCAATTGGCAGGCCATTGCTCCCTTCTCTCCCTCGAGATAACTAGTCACAAACAGCCCTTTTTCAGTGGCCACCCACTCGAACTCGCCGTCAATGGCGTCACCACATACCTAAGCCATCCGAGTCCTTACCGCTGTTGTGACGGTGTTCCTCACGGACTCTCTCCCGGTCGTTCTCTACTGGATAATGATGCTCATTATGTTCTAGTGTGTGACCCGGAATCTACAATGAATCTTATGAAAAGAACCATGGACTTTTGAATACCAGTCTAATCGTCGTCCGAGTTGTCCGACTCCGACTCCGACTCCAAGTCCACCGTGACCTCTTCATGCATTGAAGCCTTGGGTCCGTGGCAAAGGTGGACTTCGACAATATCTTGAACTCCCAACTGTTCCTCAACATCTCGTAACTTCTGCAAAAACTCTTTCTTGAATATCCAGTCCGAGTCCAAAACTCTGATAACGGCAGATTTGATTCCAAAGGCAGCGTTTGGTACTTTCGCCTCGATGCCTTTGGACCACCGTGCCCTCAACACGCCGAGCAAAGCGTCCATGTGGCGACGTTCAACGGTGCAGGAGATGGATCTCAGTTTCGGGAGAAGTTCACCCCGTATCATCAAGTCCATTGCGGGTTCGGAAAGGATACTTTTTGAAGCCCGGATATCAGTGATAAAGGGCCAGTCACCCGCAAGGGTTCCAATGTCAAGCCTTCGTGAGAATTTTAGCTCCGACCGCTCGAGAGTCGGCGAGCGTGCCAGCAGGGTGGCGAGTTCACCGGGGGACCGCACATCCGACTGTTCCTGGAACTTGAAATCAAACTGCTCGAGTTGAGGGCAATCCAATGGTTGCAGAAACTCCGTTGGGAGCCCCTTCACCTGCTCAAGAGCGAGTTCGCGTAGATCGGGGAGACGGATGCTGCTGGGCGGATAAGTCTGCAGCGTCGCTAATTGATTCGGCTCGACGATAGCACCATCTTCGTCATTGTCGTCAATAAAAAAGTGGACTTCCCGGAGACTTGGACACTTATTCAACACCTCGTGTGCAACCTTCACATGTACGTACAGTGTCTTGAAGTTGATGCAAGTGAGTTGAGGCCAAGGCAGGTTCAATGGTAGAGGGAAAGAGGGAAATGGTGGCGCTTCAGCTTCATCCGTTTCCAGAGCGATGCGTCGCAATACATTGACGTTATCGAAGACATGAACGTCTTCAGCGGGCATTTCTTCAATTGCATCAGTTGTTAAAGTGACGTCCTCCAAGGCAATAAACGAGGAAGATGGTAAGGAAAGAAAATGCTTCATCGCTTTTGGCGCGAGATTGAGAGATAGATGCCTCATGCGTTTAAATAGTGGGGTGACGATGCTGGCAACCATGCCCCGCTTCGGATAGTTCAGGTCGGAAGCCTGAAAATCCAGCTTTAAATTTCCAGAGCGCTTTAGAACCTCCTTTAGCATAGAATCAGTGGGCTTGCTACCGTCGAAACGGATGCGTCTCCACAGGCGCGGCTCTCCTATCACTAGTTCTCGCCAGCTGGAGTAGACATGACTGAGTGACCATGGGGGTGGCAAAGTACGGCTTCGGGGTGCCGGAATCTCGACGAAATCGAACGAGAGCAGGAAAATCGAAATCAGCACATCCGTGGGGACGTATTTAGGAGGCGAAAGGGCAATGCACAAGGGCCGCATCTGGGCGAGGCATTGTGCATGTCGATCCTGGAGTGAGGTGAAATGCAATTGAGCTTTCGAAATGTCCAATTCAATGCTCTTCAGTTCGTTCTGAAAATCAGAAAATAGGGCTTTCGCATGATGTCTCTGCGCGTCAGGTAGAATGGCGTTCGTCGTCCCCAGTTCCGGGTTGAACGATTTAAGCTGTCGACTGAAGGTCAGTTGCACATCAAACGAAAGCGGGAGTAGGGATGCATGCACCGAGCTGTCCAAATCCATTTCTCCTTTTCATGTCGGTGGGGGTCAAATGCAAATAGGTGTCTCAGAGAGTGCGGCTACTAAGACATCATACGTCCGTAATGTCCTGTGGCGAAGCCATTCACCCAAGCTAAAGTATCAACTTCATGTCAGGCATCGCCGACTGCTTTTGGCAGGAAGGGGTTGGACATCGACCCTGACAGCGGGATGTTGTTCAAGGAGTGCGCGTTTAGGGTTAGGATTTATTTATTCTGTCCTTGTGATCCACTCATTACTCGAAAAAAGTATGTTACAATCCGGCTTGCGCACTTCCCGGCTGCAATCCTTATCACCCTATCTCATCTCCCTGCGCAAAATGTCATCCTCACCAGCATACATCCTTCCTTATGACCACCAGTCTTCATTGAAAGAGCTTGTGCCTGGCGCCGATGCCGCCCAGCTCTGGGCAACCACTCCCGGCGCCGACAAACCAGCCAAGGTCGGCACCGTGCGCACCTTCTACAACACACCGCCGAGCAAAGTAACGAGCGTGTCGTCTTTGGGTGAGGGATTTCCGCCCCAAAGTTGCAACGAGAAGCGGGAACTGCTTAGGAAGGCTGTTGGAAGCGCTGTGAAGGAGCTAAAGGCCATCGATGGCATAAAGGATGTCACGATCGACGCATCCGTAGATCCGCATGCTGCTGGTATGAGCCTTTCCTTATATGCGTGCCAGGTCACTCACCTGACGCTCGGTTGTCCAGCTGTCGCTGCTCACTTGGCCCTCTACAATTTTACCCTGAAAACCAACCCGCCCTCCCCGTTCAACCCGAACTTGGAAGAGCCTATTCCAGAAAAGCTTAACTTTACCCCCTTCATAGCGTCGCAAGAATGGGACCGTGGCGTCATCTATGCTAGAGCTCAAAACTTTGCGCGAACTGTGAGTCGCAAGCCGGAACATGCAATGGAATCTGATATACAAGGAACGAATAGCTGATGGAACTACCTGCCAATATGCTTACGCCGACGGTAAGTTGCATACCTCGCCTGCGGTTTGCATGACGTCCATCTCGCATAGATCTTCACCGAACGCGTCAAAGAAGCATTTGCCGGCGTCAAGAACGTGGAAATCATTGTTCGCGATGAAGGTACATCTCAATTGTCCCAAATCTACGCGTTGTCAAAATATCTGATCGTAACCCAGCATGGGCCGCTGAAAAAAACATGGTGTGTCTCTGCGAAATTTCAAACTAATGGCCTGATCTTACGCACTTCCTTGACAGAACAGCTTCCTTTCAGTAACTCACGGCACTTCCGAGCCTGCCAAATTCCTCGAAATGTGAGTAATTGGTCTACTTTTTACATAGCCCAGCCGGTCCTAATGACAATTTAGCCATTACAGAGGCGCTCCATGCAAGGACGCCCAGCCAGTTGCCTTTGTTGGCAAGGGAATCACATTCGACTCTGGAGGAATCAGCTTGAAACCCGGTGCAGTACGTCTGCCTCATGTTCACATAAATTCTGCGAACGAGGACTTACTTGACACACCTAGGGCATGAAATTGATGAGAGGAGATATGGGTAGGTGGATAGCTATCAGTCGAATATAGGAAAGGCGTCTCAACTTTGCACAACGTCAGGCGGAGCCGCAACGGTCGTCAGCTCAGCTCTCGCAATCGCTCAACTCAAGCTCCCGTACGTCCTCGAGTAACATTCAACAAATCCTTTTCCTCTGACTACGTGTCTCCTTCACCAGCGTCAACCTGGTTGTCACCACCCCTCTTACTGAGAACATGCCTGGTCCCAGCGCCACCAAGCCCGGAGACATGTGCGTCTCTCCCTTTACCTTGTCGGTAATCCTTCACGATCGATCTCTCTGCTTTTCCTAGCATATATGCTATGAACGGAAAATCTGTCGAAGTCGACAACACTGACGCAGAGGGTCGATTGGTTCTCTCTGGTAGGATTCGTCCGAGTATCATTGATGTATCACACTGAACTTGTCGCCCACCGCAGACGCCATCTACTATACATCGACGGAGTACAAACCCCACACCCTGATCGACGTGGCCACCCTCACCGGGTACGTAACTGGCTCCCGCACTGCCTTCAGACTTCCGCTCAACTCTGATCACCTACAGAGCCATGGACGTCGCCCTAGGCGCAGTCTTCTCCGGCGTCTTCTCCGTCAGTCATTCCTCCCACAAGTAGGCGCATATATACTCACCCAAATACCCATCTAGACCGATGATACCCTATGGGATCAACTTCGCGTAGCGGGCGAGATGGAGTATGACCGTTTCTGGCGCATGCCGCTCGACGAGGACTTTGGACCCCAGATATACTCTTCCAACGCGGATCTCCAAAATGTGAGTTTTTTTTTTTGCGACTTTCGTCGTCAGCTGGTTCTTCTGAAACTGACCTTTCATTGACCAGACTGGTGGCAAGTCAGGAGGAAGCTGCACGGCTGCGCTGTTCCTGAAACCGTTTGCGCACGGGATCGAGGGTGAGGATGGAAAGGAGCCGACGTTGAAATGGGCGCATATTGATATTGCTGGGTCGATGGAGGTGTGTTGTGTTATTCACATCTTCTTTCGTTGGTACTGATACTGGGGCTTTTTCTGTTAACAGTATACTCGACCAACGCCCTACCAGGAGAAAGGCATGACTGGGCGATCTGTTCGGTGAGCATGTGTTGGATGTGATTGAACGTGGATGTTTTTCGCTGACTTCGTGAAATGATATAGTGCACTCATCGAATATGTACGCAACCTCAAGAACTGAAAAAAGTAATGGTACTGGTCGATCTAATACTGGCGGATGTATGAGGTTGGGGGTGGAGGGAAATTTACGTTCATTTTACTATAACATCAGAAACAAAGTTATAAGAAACATCTTGAAGGTTGTGACAGAAGAACATAACGAATTATAAAATAAGCAACAGCAATGTGAAGCAGAAGGTGTTGTTTCATCTACGATGGCATTCTATTTCTAACAATGTCATAAAATTGGGGGATATATGGGTCGTGCGCATCATGCATTTTTGTCGTATGTGTTTAGATGTGATCCTCGTGTCAAGTTCAGTTCTAAGCCTTGCGTCAGATATAAGCCTGTTTCAGGCATAGTGTTAAAAGTAAACATGCCTTGATATCCTTTCGCCAGACTCCGTCCTTGCCCTTTCTGCGAACCGTGAAGCACGCGATACCGAGGAAATTGGTGATGTCGTTGATGACCAGCGTGCAAAAGCGTACGTAGACGAAGAGGGAGATGGCGAGTGTCGTCCACACGAAGTACGTCGTGTGTTTAAGCGAGGTCTGGATGAGTGGCGGTCTGGGCGGTGCATATATTGAGGTTTTCATCGAGGGGGGATAAAGGGAGACACTCACCGTCCGAGTATATGCGGCAGATTTGCGTCGACGGCGCCGAGGAAGCTCCATAGCCATATCCAGTCCCAGCGGGGGAAGGGCCCGCTCGTGACGTGCGCCAGTATCATCCTGCCGACCTGGTGTGCGAACTGCAGGCCCCAGGCGCACAAGAAGGGGACGAAGGCGGGGGAGTTGATGATGCGGGAGTTGTTGACCTGGGGCTGGGAGAGCCAGGCGATCTGGATGGATGCGGCGACGGCGAAGGGGAGGAGAAGGAGGAGGGGCCGGACGGAGGGCTTGTGCGAGGACTGCATGGCGCGGCGTACGTTGGCGTAGCTGGTAATGATGTTGAAAGCCATGCCGAAGGCGCCAAAGACCATGAAGGAGGAGTTGAGGGGGAGGTTGGGGAGGGAACGGAAGAGGGGGAGGTTGGAGAGGTGGAGCATGCTGAGCAGTTTTTGGTCCCAGAAGGAGGGACCTGAATTTGGGGGGAAGTGCGGTATTAGCTGGGTGGGGAGGTACTAGGAGGGGGAGGGGAGGGAGGTACCGAATAAGCCTGTGATGAGGTAGATGAGGACGATCATGATAATGCCTTCGACTGGGCCAGAGAAGACTCCCAGGTATAATATGCCTTTAGGGGTTCGTAAGTCGTTTGGAATGATGTGTCTCGAGTATCGTACCGGTGTGGTATTCTTCCCATGTCGTAAGGTAAAAATTGGCGAGCGTGGCGATTTGCGAGGCGACCGTCCACCAAGAGCGGCCGAGATTGAGGGCCTGTGAGGCTAGGATGACTTCCAACTATGCAAGGCCACAAGTCAGGTCTGAGGGGCCAAAACAGGTGATGAACCGTGACCTACGGTGGTGTTCAAAGCATCACATCCTTTGATGGACCCGAGGGTTTCAGCGGGTGACGGAATGACGGGTTGGGTGGTTTCATACCATGATCGAACATTTCACCCAAAGGCCCTGCCATCCCTGTCCGCCGAGCCTGTTTCCTTTCACCCAAACTCATCTCAGCCACGAAGAGGCGACGACACAGGCCGGGAACATGCAGCTTACCCGTCGATCGCATCTAGGCTCTGGTATGCGAACAATCCAAATGCCCATCTACGAGAAGTAGAAAGTAAAAGACGCGTTGAGAACAAGACGAGGACTGAAACATACGTAAAATATATCCAGTGTGGTACCGTCGCGCCCTCCTTTTCCGTGAGGTATAATGGGTCATAATAAATCAGAGTTGCGAAATTTATAAGAACAATCGTGAGTCCCGTTAGCGTTATCTGGAGCAACGATCAGCATCATGATGAAAAGGAGGGACCCGGAGGGGGGACTTGCGGTGTTCGGTGCGACAGATAGCGGCCATAGAGTGACGAGCCAGCTCCAGAAAGGACTGAGGACATATCTGGAGAGTATTGACCTATCGGAATCATCAGTATCTCTAGATGAAGAAAATAGCCAGCTCAAGGGACTGACTTATCGACACCTTTATAGGAATACTTGTGCAAGTTGTCGAGGGATGCTTTGGCGATATATCCCATGGCTGGCAGGTCGTCCAGGTCCCTGCGAAACTCGTACCACCGCCTCGACGGGGGGAAACGAACAAACGTCCAAGAAAAAGCTGTCAACATATTTCACGTGATAGTGTCGAATGCTGTTGTCAGGAGCACTCACTTTATAGATTCACATTGGCCTGATGGTCTAGTAGTATGATTCCTTGTTAGGGTGTTCACATCATTTCGAGGAGGTCCCGGGTTCAATTCCCGGTCAGGCCCAATGAAGTCACTGATTTGCCTTTTTGCTAGGCCCTCAGTATATATGCGACATTGTAGACCCAAGTATGCCTCGACGAAATCGCACAATCCAGCCATACCTTACTTAAGGAGAAAATTACATTATATTAAAACGAGGGATATGAGCTATACAAAACGAACGGATTAGAGTCAGAAATGCCTAAATGTGGAGTATGATGCCCTAATGCAGGTCCATGAGAAAATCCAGATGCATAAAAGGTCCCAAAGATGCGAAGCTAGATGGGTTCGTGACTATGATCAACCTCTGTCCTCAATAAATAAATCCATCATAGATAAGGCAGGACGCTCCATGATCCTAGGATGGCACTGAGGGAACCTACGACCAGCGCAGGCCATGCTCCCATAGGTAGCGTGGGCAGCTCACCATTGAACGGGACGTAAGGCGACTGTGTGTTGCTTGATAGATTGCTGAAAACGCCACCAAGACCGCCACCAGTCAAATTCGCGCCGTTCGGCTAGAATGGTCAAAAGTCAGGAGATGGGCACACAGCACGCGCACAAACGGAAGAAAAAAAAAGACATACTCCAATCGGTCGCGAATTGTCTGCGAAGGCGCAGGTGGTGGAGTTGCACATACAGTGCCCGGCGATGGGGTCCCAGAAAGGCGTCGAGCAGTTTGCGGGGACTGTAAGGGAAAAATCATCATAGGCGTGATGACGTCGTGTCAAAGGGGAAAACGTACGCCGGATGCGAGCATTCTGTCCGCTGGGCACATTTTGAGGGGGGTTAGGATTGCTCGGGGTAGGTCCACTCTGCGGGCAGCCGTACTGAATCGGAATATCAGGATTTACCATGATTCATCACCCAAAAAATACGTACGCATGTGTAGAACGGAAAATCAGGAAAATCGCAATGTGACAGCAGACCTTGCTCATTGTGCGGGATACCGTTGCAGACCTTCAACGACGTATCGACTTGCGGTTGTGAGCATTTAAGCGGACCAAAGTCGTTGAGCTGCGAAATCGGAACGGGGTTGCGCACCCATGCGAGGAGCTGTTCTGAAGAGACGATCCACACTGTTCGCGGAAGAAGAAACGTCGTTAGTCATCGGGATCGGGATCGGGCGCTTGTAAGTTGAGGATCGGATGACGTACCGTTCTGCTGTTCCTGTGCCCAATCTAGGAACGCGTTGATCATCGCGATCGTAGATTGGGGAGCTTTGACACCTGGGTATGTAGTCTACATGCCTGGCGGTGAGCAGTGAAATCGCGCAGGTGCATAGGTGATGGGAACGTACAGAAAGATGGATAGGATGTGTATAGAGGCCGATTGGCTGCCGGTTGTTGTTGTAGTGATCGGTGAAGGTGCTCTTCATGTACGCCAACGTAGCTGTGTCATTAACAGTAGACCTTCCGTTGGCGGTATCCCTTTCGAGAGATGGAGTTTAAATAACATATGACGAGGTGTGAAATGTTCAACTCACAGCCAAGGGTCCATCAGATGTGGGCCGCTAATGCCTCTGGAATCGAAGAAGGCGTACATGGGAATTTCCCAGAAGCCAGGGAGCTTGGGTTCGCCTTTGCATGTCTTCGGGACGGACAGGCAGTTGTTCGCTAGTCCGTAGTCCAAAGTATACGGCCAATACGCGTCGGTGTTAGGATCAGTGACTGGGATGGACGCTGCAGCGCTCGAGTCGTACGTGAATCGCGCCTCATAGAGATACTTCAAGGTATCGACCGAATAATCGAGGTATGGCGCGCGGAAGCCGATGATCGATTGCAACGGAATACCCGCCAAGGCGTTCAGAGCGATGAGATTCCCATTGATTTCGTCCGTGTTAGGTTCGCCGACATGTGTCATGCTGCCGAGGTTTAGCCGCGTTGAGCTTGGCATGCAGGGGAGGCTTACGTGTGGTCCGCGATCTCGTTACCCGCCACAAACCAATCTGCAAAATTGATCCATGAGCTTGAAGCTCTCAGGACCATGCGAAGTTACAAACCAGTGACGAGGGTATAGTTGGTATAGTTAAGAGACGTGTAATAGGTCATCTTGATGGGACAACCATTCGGGTTTTTACGTTGAGCGAGGAATTGATTAACGGCGTCGAGAGTATAAGATTGGATGGCATCGTCCGCGGTAAAAACAATAAATTGTGGCGTGTCGGACTGTCGAGAAATACCGATCAAGTCAACAGTCTTGTTGAAGGGAGAATATTGTACTTACCGGCTTCAACCCGCCAGGCGGGTTAGTGCTGGCACAATTACAGTTTGGCAACTTGCATTTGGAGGAGTCGCAAGAATAGCCTGCGGCTTCAGCACTTGATGTCGCTCCAGTAATTCCACCATCCTGAGCTATGGCGAGAAGGGGGGCGATGAGAAAAAGGGCGAGAGGAAGGATGGCCGTCGTGGATCGCATTCTACGTGGCTTTTTTTCCGGTTGTCGTCGGAAAAAGCGATGAAGAATGCCTGGGCCGAAATATAGAAGGGCGCTAAAAGAGTGGACGCGGAAGGAACCAACGAGTGGGTTTCGAAGTACAGGAAACAATGGAGACGACAGATGCTTTCCGCTTAGTCATATGTCGGCTCGAAAATATGTCAGGAAACTCAGGGTTTGATCTCCGGACATCGGCCAATTTTGAATTATCGATGACCCCGAATGTTGACTCACGTGAAAATCTTCCCCAAACCCATTCATTTGGAGGGTGAGATGATCATAACATATCATTCGACTAAAACTAGAAATGGCGCGCAAAGGAAACAGTTCAGAACTAGTTCAGAGGGGCAGAACAAGGGAATATGATTGATAGTCGACGGGGTGCGGAGACCGACGATCGCCACTCGTGAGATGAGGACCAGGAAAGACTCGAAAAAATGATCCATGTGACGAGGATACAGTAGAAGTCTGGTAACGGTGTCGATATGGCAAAAGGCACGAAACCATGCACCACGTGGCGCCTAACCACGACGACCGTAGCACCGCAAAGCGAAGCGGGGAGTGAGAAATCCGGGGAGCCAAGGTAATGTTTCATCCGAGACAGCGGCGATCAGTCGTCGTCTATTCCATCAGGGTTATCGCAGAGCGGGATCCCATCTCATGCAGCGGGCGGTGTATGTACGCCCGCAAACTTGGGGCAATGTCCAGCAAATATAGCAACTGACCATCCAGTGATGTCCTCAAAAATATTCGTTTTCGACTAATTCTATCCACTCCTCGTACTTTATGTGTTTGGGGTATCCGCCCTCGAATTGGAGTGAATACTGCTGTTGAGGGGGAGAAGCGATAGTCCTCGAGGTTCCAACCGAAATGGCGGAGCTGCGTTAGGCCTTCTATATGTGGCACATATTCATATGGGGTGTGCAACCAAATACAATCTCTGTTGCGAAGTTGCCGCGGACTTGGACAGTGTCACAGTAACAAAGAAGCGCCGGACGCGGTCTGACGCAATCCATGCCTCCGTCAGCCTGAGCTCGAGATCCTCAAGATCTGCTTTACTTGATTTACCGCTCTATGCTGTGGATAAGCAGAAATGGCGCATAATCGAAAGTGTGATATGTCGTGTCTTCATCCAAAAGATGGCCGTCTGAGTACATGAAAGTTTGAAGTACAGTATTATGGTTAGGTGGCAAGAGCTTTGTGGGGTCTCGACAATCATTTCTAATGGTATCCAAGCGCGCGGGATAAGTCGTAAAATTCCATCCGGTAAATTTGAGGATCACCAGTCGAATAACAAAAGCGATGGATTTTTACCCATTAACGAGAAACTACTTTGGTTCTGGGAAGGCTTCCAGGTTGCTTCCAGGCGAGTTTTAGATAAATGGTGCGGGAAACCCCAGTACGTGGCGCCTCCATAGACGTGGTGCGAGCTTGATGGAATCGGGGAAGACAATGTTCCACGTGGCCATGCGGCGAGGATGGATCTGGAGAGCGATCGATGAGGCTGACATGTGAGGAAAGGAATCGGATAAGTTAAAGAACTGTTGTCTATTAGGACCATCCATACAGAGCCAAGGCACGTTATGACCAGCGCCTCGACCTGACAGCCTTGACAGGATTACATGAAATCTGCAGAGTTTAGAAACTGCCATCATACTTGGTGGTTGCCGTCCATCACACAGCGAAGCATTCAATCGCTGCGGTGACCTATCACCTCCTGGTCGTCAGTTTTCATAGGAAGGATTGCAGGCCAATGAGGTTCAAATCCGGGAGTGTTCCACCCCGAGTCGTGGAACAGAAGAAGTCTATCGTTTGCCTGGGTCGTCACACGACCGTTCGGCGCTCGCAAAACCGACCAATGACGGAACACGACTGGTTCTGTGCTGGCGTACGTCCGCAAGCTCGGACAATGCGTGGCGAATAGGACAGCCGATAGGCGACTTAAGTCCCCGAAACTTTCGTTCTCGCACATATGCGTCCACATTTCCATCCACACCTCATGATTTGACTCCTCAGGATAGCCGTCCTCGAACTGGATTAAAACTGTCGTTGAAGGAAAAGGGCCACATTCATCGAAGTTCCATCCGAAGTGCTGAAGCTGCGTTAGACCCTGCACATGTCGCGCATATTCCGAGGCGGCATGGGGCCAGCTGCAAGACCTGTTGCGAAGTTGCCGCGTACTTGCACGCCGTATAACAGTCAGGCCTAGAAGTCCAGGAAGGCATTCGGAAATTTCGTCAAACAGGCGGAATTCCGCCTGCGCAAGCCCTTCGAGTACTAAGACCTGAAGCGGTGCGGGCTGCAGGGCCCGAATAAGTAAGACAGCGTCTTCATCGGGAATGCCTTCGTGAGTGTGAAGTTTGAAATGGGTTAATCTTCCTTTATCCTGTGCGAAATGGAGCCACTCTGCAAGATCAGGCAGCTCATGACTGAGGAGGTCGGTCATCGAAAGACGTTCGAGCGTCGTAAAGAAAGAGAATCTCTGCCACAGGTGATGCCTTGGCACTTCAAGCTCACCACCAGAACGTCTCGCAGAAAGCGTGCGAAGGTTGGGACAAAAAGTCAATAAACACCAAAGGCTCGTATCGCCGTCGCTCAAAAAGGATAGCCGAAGGTTGTAGACAGAGTTGTGGAGAGTCGTGCCAGGTTGTGTCCATTCAATCGTCGAGAATATCCGAACGTCAAAGCAACATTGCACGACATCGAGAGTGTGAAGGTGGCGGACGGCAGCAACTCCGCGTATAAAGTTCAATCCAAGAACAAGGCCATAGATTCTAAGGGAAGTTATATTGCAACTTCTCTCGAGAACATCGCGCATGCCTTTGTACAAGGGGCGGTAGAAATTATCGTCCAGTTCGAAGTAGCGGGATTTTACATAGTCTTGAAACCTCCACCGATCGTAGATAGAAAGGTGGCGTAACTTGTCCGTGAGGTCTGGGCGTTCAAGAAGGAAGCTGGTCACAGAGAGTACTTCTGCGCGAGCTGATTCTGCCAGCTGCATCACACAACCATTGAGATCCTCTGCCTTTTCCAACGCTTCCAGATGCTCGAGTTTCAAGTCAAAGGAAAGGGAGCGATGCTGGGGATCGAACGTAACGTCAGCACTGCAAAGCGAAATAAGGAGTGAAAGCGCAACAGACACTGAAGATATGGCGCTGTCCTATGTCGCACAACAGTTTACATGTCGTTGCAAGCAAACGCGCCTGAGGCATGGATGCATGGTGGAAAACGATGTCGAGAATTTCGTACGGTAGATCGTTCAAACAGAGCTTCTGAATATTTGAAGTGGGGAATTGCGCCATCGTTCGAAGCACTTGTTCTACATGTCTCGCTTACTATCAGATACAATCAATCCTGGCAAAAGCAATCACTCACGCGTATGACGTAGGAGGAAACAGAAGTCCAGATTTGAGGGGACTTTCCACCTTCGCTGGAAATCTTTCCAAGCCGTCTCATTCTTGAACTTGTAGCCCGTGTAGCGCGTCGGCTTCCCTCTCCAGTTTAAATCTTCATACTCATATTCTTCAGCGTATACCGTAAGGGCAAGGAAGTCCGCAACATAGCTATTCCATGTAGCTTGACACTCGGAAAATCGCTGGTAACAAGAGGTATATGACGTGAGCATGGACTGAGCCTATGATGGCATGCTGATCAATTACTTGAAAGTGCCGTCCAGTTAGGTCGAGAGATCCCTAGAAAGTCATGATCATTTGGCATCCGGTTGAGACAATGCATGTACCTACAGTGTAAAATCCTTCAATAGTATCAAAGAAACGCATGACACGATGAAATGCGACCAAAAATTTGCCGGATTCAAGATCCTTCACCTCGGCTTGACCACTTCGCATCTCCCGCCGTTTGCTCTGTAAGTGCGCGAAAGCCGACGCTTCCTCTGCGCCACGAAGGAGCAGAAATGGTGCATATTCGGAACTGTAATACGTCGAGTTGCTGTCATCCAGAAGATCGTCGTCGGAGTACATGATGAGAAATGTTGAAACACGCCTTTGGTGTGCAAATTGTTATGGTTTGTCAATGTTTATGATTCATACACGATGCCACTGTGGTCGCGCTCTACGCCAACGTGTCGTCAGAAGCCGCTGTAAGTCTAGTGGGCATTCTAACTAGATTCTAGTTTGCCTCCATGTTGAAGGAGATTTGCCGCTGCATCAACTGGAATCAAAAAATGCATGCAATTGTTGGTAAATTTGAGAACTTGAAAGTATACTACGAGGATCCAATACTATTCATGATTCGCGCTTTTGGTCCATTGACATATCTACACTGGTGGGCCAACACCCGTCATCGTCGTCCTATCCGCGATCGCTCCCTTCAGGAAGAATGTCAGGCCACTGGTCCTCCATATCGGTGTCCCATTTCCTAGATTCAAAAGAACGACTTCCACCCGAGCTCCTCTCAGCCGAGATTGCCTGACTATCTGAACGAGCAATGCGCCACTCCGGATCGAAATGGTCGTCCATGTAAGTCTGCAAATTTGGACAATACAGCGCGAACAGCATTGGCGTCCACTTTGCATCATCAAGATTCTCTTGATCGTCTGCGCTCTTCCAACCTACAATGTCGTCTCCAGAATCGACGAAGTCCTCCTCAAATCTGAGTAGCGGGGCAGTCGTGGGGGATGGTAAATCATCTGGGAAGTTCCAATAAAAGTGCTGGAGCTGGGTGAAGCCTCCCATACTCCGAGCATACTCCGAGCGGGGGTGCGGCCAAATGACAGGTCTGCGTACGAGCTGTCGGGTTCCCGCGCGACGAACAAGGGTCAGCCCGAGAAGCCCAGGAAAATAACTAGAAATCCTTGTCAAAAGGGCGGGATCCGCATGTGCCAGACCGTCGATGACCAGTACCTGCAGCAGTGCTGGGCGTATTGCAGCCAAAATAGCGAGAACGCCGCCATCCGCAAGCCCCCGCCCGGAGCTCATTTTGAAATGAGTCAGCCTCGTCGTATCGGGGGATAGAATAAGCCAAGCTAGAACACCGATGTTGTCCTCGAAGCAGATACCGGAGATGGACAGGCGCTCTAATGTGGCGAAGGAAGAGCCGCGTCCCCATATCGCGCGCGGAGGTTGCGGTAATTCATCCCTATGATTCGGTCCAGGTCTATACGCTGAAAACGTACGTAGCTCTGGGCACAGCAAGAACGAGTACCAAAGAGTGTCATCATCTGTACCAAGTAGGAAAAGCAGATGGAGATTGTAGACAGAAGTCCAAAGAGTCGTAAACTCCGTGGACAGGAGAGCTCCTTGCACTTCAAGGTCGATGTGACATATGAATAGATCGACCGTGTGGAGGCGACATAGGCTAGATATGCTTCGTACCAAATCCAAATCAATGCGCACTTTGTGTAGTTTGAGGTAAGTGAGATTGGCAGCGGCCCCTAGCACGTCATTGAATGCACGATACAGGGGCTGATAAAACCTATTATCGAGTTGCACATCCTGGCCCTCCTGGTTGAACCTCCATCCATCCGATAGAGTGAGGTTCTTTAGCCTGTCGAGAATTTCCTCACAGGCAAGAAAAAAGCTGCATTTCGAGAGAACTTCATCAAGGGATGACCGGGCCAAAGCCAACAGGTATTCCATTTTCATGTTTCTCCAGTAACCATCAGGTTGTGTGAACGAAAGCCAACGGGTCTAGACAAAGCAGACTATTAGGAATTTCGTAATAGGGCTGAAAAAGACAATACAGACCCGAAACACATGACGCCTCCCTATGTCGTTGAGATGTTTGCAGGTACTCGCGAATTTTCTGGCAGACAAATCGTCCATGGATAAGAAAACATAGTCGAGGATCTCAGGTGGTAAATGAAGAAGGCAAAGCTTCTGTAAGATGGGGTGGGGGTGTCGGACCATCTCTTGAACGGTCGATGCTACCAGTGCGGAGACGTACGTGAAGACGGATGAGAAAGCCAAGGTCACTCGGAACTAAGTCGATTGACATACCGGTGTAAGTGAAGAGCATCCCATAATTCCAACACGATGGGATCTTCCAATTCTTCTGGAAGGTTTCCCATACTGTTATATCATTGACTCTGAAGTCAATATATGGTACTCCTTGTTCACTGAACTCATCCGTCTTATATCCTTCAACGTGTGGAAGGAGATTCATGAAATCTGAGATATAGAGGTTCCAACGTATCAGATAACTTAAAAAGCGCTTGACAGCCAAGTGAGAAACCCGCAGTCTCGAGCTGAGATAGACTCACTTGGGGATGGCGACCCGTCAAGTCAAGAGAGCCCTAGATTGCGGTCAGCGGTCAGTCATCAAATAAGTAAACCGGTCAACGAATTAGGTCCGCGCACGTTATACAACCCTTGCATCACCTCAAAAAATCGCCGAACGCGAATCATCGCGTTAACTTCGCTTCTCAGGCTGTCACTGGTTCCCCGACCATCTCTAAGTCTGTATTCGGGGTCAGCTTCGCGCAAGGCTTTATCACTCTCGAGGATCAGCAGATATGGTGGATGCCAGTCGCCCTGTGAGACTTCATCTACGAGGTACATGGCAGAATATGCACTAGCCTGAGATGGATTTGGGGATCAATGACAAATCTGAATCATCAACACAAGACTCCTTTCCTTTTACGGCCACACAATGAAGCGGCTGTTATTGCTGTCAACTATCTCCTGCCAACCGTATCAGGTCCTACCCACCCAATCTTGAACAATTTATACCCAGTCTCATCTGCCCTCCCGATCCCCTCGAGCTTTCCCTTCTCCTCCATCTTCAGAACCCCCAGCGTCAATCCCACCCTAGCCTCCCCTTCCACTTGCGCAGCATCTGGGAACATCTCATACACAGTACTATCCAGTCCCTCGCGACGGCCAACTTCTCTCAGCGCCATGATCATCCAGAACACCCCGCCATCCGGACTGTCGATATTTGGACGGACCAGCAGTCGTTCAACGCATCCTCTGATCCACCGGGCATGATTGGTCTCATAAATTACATCCGCTGCGAATATGACATCGAAAGACGTATCCAAGGGCCCAGAGTAGACGGGAGACTCCCAGTCAAGGGCATGGACAGCCACAGGCGGCGTCCCGCAAACTGGAAAATTCGCAGCAACGTTCGCCATCAGATTGTCCAGCACATCTGGGTGATAATCCGTCGCCACGATCTCGGAGGAACAGGCTTGGTCGCCGAGAATTTTCGCAGCGAGAATGCTAAGTAAACCCGTGCCTGCGCCCAACTCAAGAACACGCAAATGTTTGCGTTGCCCACTGTCACTCAGGGACAGAGAAAACTCTGCGGGCGCGGCGCACAACCGTTCTCCCAGTCGGATGGAGCTCCCCCAGCTCTGAAGGCCTACAGAAGTATGGTCATCCTCTAATAACGGAGCGTCATTCAGATCGACCTCGATGACGGACCCATCAGGTGAAGGAAAGGAGAACGAGCGCAAGATGGCTTCATCTACACTCTCGCCCTCGTCCGAATCCCCGCTGAACGCGGCCAAAAGCGCGCTTGCCTCGTCCAAAACGCGTGTACGCGCGTCTGAATCCTCATCAGAGGACGCTAGCTCGATCCATGCATCAGAACGAGTGATGAATCCCGTCAGCCATTTGATAACAAACGCTCTTTCCAAGAGATCCGTGCGGAGAATATGGAGAGCATCTGCCGCTGGATCACAGACAGCAAAATGGGCGATGGCTTCTTCCAGGGCGAGGTCATCTTCATCTTCCTCGGCGGAGGCATAACCAGAGTCGGGAACTGAGTCGCCGTGAGTAACTTTCGCGGTGGGACGTTTCGGTAAAGAGATTGTCGCGGGCCGCGGAGGGGGTTTCCAGTAAAGGGCTTGTAATTTGTGAACGGCTCGGGCGACCTCCAGAGCGTTTCGGGACGAGATACGGTCGAGTGATGGTAGAAAAAATGTCGGATGCGCTGAAAATTCCGCGTCCATTGTCGTGCAGAATAACTCTATGAAAACCTAGGACCGTTATGCAAGAACCCAAGGGTATAAAATGAGAAAAAAAAAGAACTCTATGGTCTATGGGTTTCGTCTAAGTGATACAGGATCGGGTCCTGCGTTATATGACAAGGACAGGCATCGTGACGGAATGAGATGAGAATGAAGTTCATGCCGGCTACTTCGCAGACGAAGATAAGGAAAAAAAAAACGCTCGCACGTGCGTAGACACGTGCGCTCCGATACGGAGGGCGTCGGACAACAACCGTAAACAACACCGTCAATGTCGTCGATAACCATCAGCTACAAGCTCAGTCCGCCAGCACAAACAGAAGTGGGGAGCCTCAGTTCCTTGAAGGACATCGCGTTCCCGGTGAACGCCAGTCCATCAGATGGCCAAGGGAAATACTACCATTCACTCCAAAAAGCGATCCGGGGAGCGAAGGATGAACTGGGGAACGATTTGACAGCTTGGAGAGATGCTGTCGGGCAGGCGGAGTTGAAGAAAGAAACACCAAGGACGTTGAAGTATGACGAGGCAGGGGAAGAGGAGGAGGAGGCGGAGGAGGAGGAGGAGGATGAACAATGAAGAAGCCATGAGACTTCCGAGCAATAGCCATAGTTTTGAGGGATGTTGAGCGCGGAAAATATGGGGAGCGGAAGATAATTATGCTATTCAGGTTGCTGTCGATATAAGCGTCAATGAACAGGAAAGTCGATTTCTAGTTACGGCGTTTTTCCGACCCTCGTGGACGCTCACGAACAACCATCTTGTTACTGTTCTTCGGGCCCTTGGGTCCAGGCTTCCTGGTACGCGTACCTTTTGTTCCCCAGCCCCAGATAGAAACAGGATGTTTGTTCGACTTGGACTTTCCACGTCCACCACCATGAGGGTGGTCACACCTATAAGTTACATGTTAGACTACTCGTAGGGAGAGAAACCGGATGTACGTACGCGTTCATGGCCACACCACGTACCGAAGGCCGCCAACCGAGCCAGCGAGACCGTCCAGCTTTTCCTAGGTTCCGCTGTTCCCAAAGAGGATTGCTAACCTTCCCGATAGTCGCACAGCAGTCCTGGAGAACCTTTCGAACCTCACCGCTCTGCAAGCGAACATGGCTGTACCGTCCAGCCTCCTCATGAGAGACGATCTGGCCAAAGGATCCCGCAGACCGAACCAGGATCGCAGGCCCGTTTGGCTTGAGCGCAATGTTGTGAATGACGGTGCCGGCGGGGATCAACTTGAGCGGAAGGACGTTCCCCGGTTTCAAGGTCATAGTGCGCAGGATACCGATGGACAGAGACTGTGCGGTCGCCGCGTCCATTTTCTCCCCCTCCTCCGTCTTCTCGTCATTCCTCGGTAGGAAATCGTCGGGAATGCCCTGTCTGAAGCTCTGCACCTCGTCTCCCGCCCTCATCCCCTCCGTCGCGATGATGTATTTCCACTTGTGGGTGCCCTCAGCCTCGAGGTCCCGACTCTTTACGAGCGCGATGTGTGCCGACCGACCCGGGTCGTACTCGATACGGACAACGTCGTACACCCCAGGTTCCTCGCGCATGAAGTCGACGGTGCGTATCCGTTGCCTGTGTCCACCGCCACGGTGTCGGACGGTGATTTTTCCGTGTGCGTTTCGGCCACCGGTCTTGCGCTTGGCCATGGTGAGCAGCCTCACGGGCCGGCCCTCGTAGATATGCTCATTGAGCGGTAGTTTGAGGTGGCGGATACCGGGGGTTATGGGTTTATATGTCTTGAAGAGCGCTGCTTCACGGGCGAGAGCGCCCTTGATGGTATTATTATTTTTTTCGACTTGTGTAGCGTAGCCACGCGTAGAATTTGTCGAGAGTGCTGCCGGTCGCGCCCGCAAAATGAATGATGGCCTAGCTGTCGACGAGGCAATGCACGTTCGAAACAGCGGATTGCTGCTGTTCCGGACGGCGGCAGAGAACATGGAGGCGCGATGACAAGCCAAACCAAACTTCACGGTTTCGACCAAACACCTCCTTCCCCTTTCCCAGTCATGGTAAAGCCTCGTCCTCCGTCGTCTTCAGCACGAAACGTCAACTTACATTTCTCTAGGCCATGCAGATTTCGACAGGAACGTCCGAGCTACGCGACATCACAAAAATGGAGCGGATAGGCAAGCCAGAAAAAAAAAAGTCACGCATCTCAGACGCGATCTCATATATTTCCAGGTGCCCATTCACATATCCGAGGACTGGGGCTCGATGACCGGCTGGAGCCACGGGGAAACTCGCAAGGGATGGTGGGGCAAGCCAAGGCACGGAAAGCTGCTGGTATGATTCTCAAAATGGTCCAGGAGGGACGGATAGCAGGTCGCGCCATGCTTTTTGCTGGCCCCCCATCGACGGGAAAGACTGCTATCGCGTTAGGTTCGTGATGAAGGCTCCGTGATCCTCTAATGCTCTGACGAGCTTCTTATCCAGGCATGGCACAGACGTTGGGACCGGATGTACCATTCACAATGATCGCTGCTAGCGAAGTCTTCTCCCTCTCAATGTCAAAAACGGAAGCTCTCACACAAGCGTTCCGACGGAGTATTGGCGTTCGTATTAAAGAGGAGACAGAGCTGATTGAGGGAGAGGTAGTCGAGATCCAAATTGACCGAAGTCTCACTGGTGTTCGTGACTCTACTTTCGTTTCTTCGAGGGCTAACTGCGAGAAACATAGGCCACAAAAACAGGAAAATTGACGATCAAAACGACAGACATGGAAACTATATATGACTTGGGGAACAAGATGATTGAAGCCTTGTCAAAAGAAAAGGTCCTGGCCGGGGACGTCGTCGCCATCGACAAAACAACCGGAAAAATCACAAAGCTCGGACGCTCATTTGCACGATCGCGAGATTATGATGCCATGGGTGCAGATGTGTGTCCAACATTGTCCTTGCCGACATTACTTCCTACTTACTCTGATAACAGACAAAATTCGTGCAATGTCCAGAGGGTGAAATCCAAAAACGCAAAGAAGTCGTGCACACCGTCTCGCTGCACGAAATAGACGTCATAAACAGCCGGACGCAAGGTTTCCTCGCGCTGTTCGCGGGAGACACTGGGGAGATCAAGCCGGAGCTTCGGAACCAGATCAATACGAAAGTTGCAGAGTGGCGGGAGGAAGGGAAAGCGGACATCATCCCTGGGGTGAGTCTTAACAATTCCGGGCTGACGACGTCGCTCATCGTTCTGGTTTCATAGGTCCTCTTTATCGACGAGGTCCACATGCTCGACATCGAATGCTTCTCTTTCCTCAACCGCGCACTAGAAAACGAGCTAGCCCCCCTTGTCATCATGGCCTCCAACCGCGGCATGTCACGGATACGAGGGACCAAGTTCCGCAGTCCGCACGGGCTCCCTGTGGACCTCCTCGACCGCGTCCTCATCGTCTCCACGAAACCATACCTCGAAGAAGACGTTCAGCAGATCATCCAGATCCGGTGTGTACTTCTCTTTGGGCCTTGGTCTCCCTCTCTCTCGCTGAACCTCTGGATTTTTTCATGGTAGCTGCCAAGAAGAGGACGTGACCCTCACCTCCGACGCGATGAACGTCTTGACTTCCATGGCGATGCAGACGACGCTGCGGTACGCCCTAAATCTGATCTCTTGCGCTCAGATCGTTGCGCAGAAACGCAAAGCGGAGCAGGTCGGCGTTGAGGACCTGCGTCGGGCGTATACGTACTTTATGGATGAGAAGCGGAGTGTGCAGTGGCTGAAGGAGCAGCAGGGGTCGTTGGTGTTTGAGGAGATAGGACCGGATGGTGATGCCCAGATGGAGCCGTGATGGGGGCTTGCGATCTTTGGCGGCTTTGACATTTATGATGATGGCCAGTATCTTGTCTTCTTTTGTGGTGGTGATCCTTGTGCATGCTGCCGCACTGGTCTGTATTCTGTGTAGTTGTGGTGTTGGGGAATACCCCTCCCGCATAATGGAGCGCTGCCCGCGCCCAGCGTGCTGTAAATTGTAATGCAAGTAATTGTAAATGGAGGCCAGTGAGCAACCGTGACGTGTGATCGCTTAGCTGGCTCTTTGACGCTGTCCTCCATGTTCAACTCACAACCAGGATATGATCTTCCACTTTTTAGACGCTTCGGAATGTCTCTAGTTCAACTCCTTCTCAGTGCTTGCGTCTGATTTCTATTTGCTTTGGCCCCAGCAATTACCATCTGGTTCAACGGCACCCGCATAATTGTCCTGTTCCTTTTGGGCGTCTTGGACCCATTGTCAAAGCTGTCGATCACAGATCCGACTTTGTCTTCGATTGTTCTGGCCTCTTCCATCCCATGCCTATAAAACCCTCCTCTCGCGGTTTGTTGCAAAAGCGGCTGTTGTTCACTCTCTATGCCCCCACTGAGAAATGGCTTCCGCGGTTATTCCCCAGTGGGGTCCCCCTCCCCATGCCGCACACTACCAGCGGATCGACCGCACCCCTCTCGTCGAACGATTCCTCATTTGCCTGTTCAAATGTCCAGAATTCATCTCAGCCGCATTCTCAAGCTGCCAGCGAGCGGTCCAACTCCGGCCTTACATCTCAGAGGTTCTCCGGCTGGGCCCACAGCCCAAACACATCATCTACGGTGGCCTTCTCCTGCTCAACCGCCTCAAAGCGAAGCACCCCCACACAGAATGGAAATGGGCCATCCGGTTCTTCGTCCCGGCGCTGATGGTGGCGGCGAAATTCCTGGACGACCACTGTCCATTCAGACAAGCGAACTGGGCGTATATCGCACAGCATGTCCCGCAGAGGCAGCTGAATGAATGGGAGAGAATGTTGTGTCGGCTCTTGGATTATGACCTCGCGCTGGAGATCGACGGGGAGCTGTACCACTTCACGCTGCGCGTCAAGGGGGATTTTTGCTTCGATGAGGGGGAGCTCAAGGAATGGCCGATGCCAGCGAGGAAGGGCCTTTTGCGGAAGAAGGCAGCAGAGCCTCCCGCGCCGAACGTGGGGACCCTTTCGCAAACCACGACAATACCCGGGCTAGCGCCGTTGTCGTTGTTTCCACGGAAAAGGACAAAATCAACGCCGGCAGCACTACCGAGGAAAACGAAAGCATCCGAAACAACGCGCAGACAGAACAGTCAACCGGTCTATCCCTATCCGATCGTACCCCCAACCGCACAGCAATATCATGCTCCCGTCATCCCCAGCCCTTGTCCTCTGTTCGACGTCCGGACTCCATGTCCTCAGATCGTTCCAACACCCTGCCCTCCGGTGATCCCAACGGCATATGCCGCAGCGGTTCCCCCACCGTATCCTTACGTACCTTGTCATAACCGTGACGTCGTCCCACCATCACGATACTTGCCGCAGTCCGCCCCACCCCCGATCAGCAGGGGGTGTCCCCCGATTTCGTGGTCGCACCTTGCATCGCCGTACTTTGCACCATTCTAGCGGTGAGCGGGATAAATCTCGAATTCCACCTTGTATCTCTATCAACACGACATTACGATCCTTGATGTTTACGACTCTCTCTTACGGCGGTGGGCATGATGAGTAGCCAATTAGCTATATATGTGCAACATGTACCTTATCTGCTTCAAGTTGACAACCCACACTCCTTATATCTCCATTTCGTGTTTACTTGTTCTATCTGGATCGAAAAATAAAAACTGCTTGAATTCATCCTGCAAGCAATTTCGCAGAACACGGAGATGGTTGTCTAGAAAGTTTGCATAAGATGTGGAGAAGAAGCGCATAATGAAGGGAGATGATATATGTACAACCGAAAGCCCAATGATGTATCTGAACGAAGAATTTTACCGTCCTAGTCCCACGATGTACAACCCAATTAATCACGTTTGAAAACCGACCTGAAACCCGAAAAAAAGAAAGAAAAAAAAAAAAAGCAGATGACATATATGTAGAGTCGGTATTTGTGAATTCCACGACGTTGGCGAGGTATAAGAAATGCTTTGAAGAGTTCAAGTGGGTGGAGGACTCGAGGGTAGCAACGGTTTGCCTCCGTCTTGCCCAGATTGTGCATCAGCCACCCCAGCTATGGACAGTGTCAATGACAATGATTCCTGGTCATCCACAATGACAGGGTGAGGAGAGGACGACGCTGGCGTGCTGTTTGAATCATCTGGCAGGGCATCCCCCGATTCCTTTTCTTGGCTGATAGAATTGTTCCGCCGACGTAACAGCCCAAGGCTCCAGCGCTGGAGCTTCTTGGCGAGGCCGGGTGGTGGTACAGGGGCGACGGGTGGGAGCATCTTCGGATGCGCGCGGGTATGTTTAGGGACTACCGGCGGCAGTTGAAAGCTGCCGCGAGGGGACGCAGGCCTCAGAATTTGGGAGGAGGAAGAGAAGTGCTTCAACCCAGGAGAAGAGGTGAAGGAGGCTGACACGGGGGGAGAGTGGGATTCGCTGGGGGACAATGAAAGGTCGGGGAAGGGGTATTCGTAGGGAGAAGATTCGGAGGTGGTGAAGGGAGTTCCGACGATTTGAGAGGGAGTGCGGAATGGGATATCGGAGAGGACCTGGGGCATAGCGATAATATGGGGGCCAGGCTTTCTGATCGGCTAATTATATGGGGTCAGCAGACGAGAGCGATAGTTTAGAGGACGACCTACTTTCGCTATGACGTTGGGCTTGATCAGCTGATGGTCTGGCGATACGTCATCGATGCCCTTTGGTTCGTCTTGAGCAGGATCCATCGAGGACATGTGCTTGTATCGGTTAAGATCTGTTCATCGTTCGCTCAGCAATTGGAATGTCAGACTTAGCCTCAAATGGGGTGACGGGAATTGCCGACACATGCTTTGCGCACCCTTCCGCAATTCAAACGTCAAAGTTAAAACCATGTCTGCTGACCCGCAGTGATGAACACTTTCCATCATCACTGGCCCTGTACCTGCCTCTAGAGTCGTAGTTGGGAGTTCTAGAGCTCCTATACAAGCTTTGATCGCCGTCAACCAGATATCCTCAAGACATGTATACAAAACAAGAATAGAAACGCAAACGTCTCCCGTCATTCTGGACTTAGCGGACCTACCCACTCGGAGTTAAGGGGGCCGCACAAGCTCCGAGTCGCAGCTCTCGCCTCCCCTTCTCGGGCTGCGCGAATCATGTCCAACGCACTAAATCCCGAAGCAAAGACGCGAACATCACAAAACGTATACACCGTCCGTCCAAAATGCCCCCCCCCCGCCAGACACGAGCCTATCCGGAGGACCGGACCTTCCGTTTGCGTCTGCATGTATGGCCTGAGAGGTCAACTATGAGGGCCCCATGCGAGGCAGTAAAAACACACCACAAGACCTGTCAATGATGGGCCCAAAAGTCGACGTCGTCATCGTGATCAATGTTGGGGGGCGATTCAAGTTACTTACTATTTGGGAGGGTGGACTCATCCGCTGTTTTTTTTCTTTTTTTTTTTCTTTCGTTTTCCCGTGTGAAGCGCAGGGCCATAATAACACAATATAATATTGACTTGTCCGGCCCCGTTGAGGGGAAGTCTCTTTGTGTACTCGACGACAGTGATCATGATCGGCGTTCTCGAATTTGAAACTTTCTAAAGTCAAAGTTTCCGCTGGTTGAGATCGACGTAAGTAGTCTGCCGTCAACCTGCGACTCCATATGCAGTAGGTCACTGGCGCACGGCCTGTGTGAGGGAAGCAAGAGGGAGAAAGCCACAAGATCGAAGAGCAAAATGTCATATGTAAAACATGTGTATGTTTGACGCCTTGACTCGAGTTGAGATACTTACAAGCCACATATGCATATGTATGTATAAGGCGACTCGGAGGATTCATGAGGGGCCAGACCTGAACATTTGACCACTTTCCACGCACCTCAGCAGTGGATAATAACAGGAACGTGTCCTGGAAAGCTAACGTCAACCAACGCAGATGAATGGATCAGTGTGAAGAAATCCGATTTTTCATGTATGTATATGCGATGCGAACGAACAACAGGAAAAAAAGCAACCAACCGGACAACAAGCAGAATCATCAGTGACCCCCGCCACCAGTTATGTACTCTACTTCAACGGGCAGCTATGTCTCCATCCACAAAAACCACCGCCACCACCGCTACCGCCACTTCTCTACAACCACAACGAAAATACACACATATCTGTTCGTACACTAGTCAAAAAAAAAAAAAAAAAAGGGTGAGGAGGTCAAATGCATAAGCAAAGGATATCTATGACATTATATGCAAAAAAAAAAAGAGCAGATTCTGTTGAGGATGGAGCCTCAATCAACAAGCAGAACATGAGCTGTAAGAAATGGAGTAAAGAAAGAAAGAAAAAAAAACAAGCTCTCAGCCCATCCACAAAAAGCAACAGCACAACGAAATCATCAATCTCCGCCGCCGGCAAGCTCCAAAATGAGCTGGCACGTCAGGTCCATGAACAGATATGGCGAGACAACAACGTCTTCTTCAGGTATGACGCCGTCCTTCTCCTTGACGCCCTTCTCCGAGTCGCTCTTGCTGTTCTCGGAGAAATCGGGGTCGGGAACCGCCATAGTGAACCTCGTCGCCCCAGGCTCGATCGAAGCCTTGTACGACTTCTTGTGGTGGAAATCAACAAGGTAGTTGGTCGGGTCCACCTGGTAAAGCTGCAGGTTCATCAAAATCTATCAAACACAACCACAAATCAGTCAAAAAAAAACAAAAGACGACGGAAAACGGGAATGCAAAAAAAAAAAAATCAACATACCACAACATCCTGAACCCTCGCCCTCGTCTCAACGAAATATATCGCAGCCGCAGCCTTCAAATCGACATACCCCTCCCCATCCAGCTCACTCGCCCTTCCAATCGACGACCCGGGCCTATGCGACGCACGCCTCAACCCGCCTAGACCCCCCAAGCTCCTCTTCTCCTTCCACTCCATCCCAAGCGCCTTCAGCGTCCTGTATATCTCCAGCATCACCTCCATCGGCGGGCTGCGGCTCCGAATCCCGAAATGCCACTTCGTCTTGGGCTGGTTCCGCCCTCGCGCACCGCCGTGGCGCCGCGCAGACACGTACGACGTCAGGTGGTGCTGCTCCGGGAGCTGGTCGGGGAGGGACGAATGGAGCACAGCGAAGCTGCTTTCTTGGCTGTTGGGGGCGTCGTGGAGCGGGCCGCCCGCCGTGAAGTCGAGCTCATCGCTCTCGAGGTCTTCTTCGTCCTCGTAGTCGCCGTTGAACTCGGCATCGAACGGGTTCTGCTCGAGGTCGCCACTTCCAGGTGAGAGAGCACCTGGGGAGACGGCGTTGCGGGGCTGTTGGTGGAGTGTCAATAGGGGTGGGGAGTCAGATAGAGACGAGACGTACATCCAGTGCAGCGAGCTGGGCCTCGCGTTCTTGCTCTGCAAAGACAGCCACTAGTCTAGTGTTAGAAGATACCGACGATGGATATGAGAACCGGCTCACGATCTTGTCCCGTCCGACGCTTGTCCCGAAGTAACATATACGCAACCTTGACCGCATTCCCTTGAATGCCATCGTCCCGTCTCAGGCAATCCCAGACGTCTGCTTTCGTGACGCCAGCTATTGTCGATGTCAGCTCATCCACAACATCTACTTCTATCCTCCCAAGACCCTCGATAATCTCAAAGTTGAGAGCGACTTTGGGGGGCGTGACCAATGAGCTCAAAGTTCCGAGGACGGGGCCAGGTGGCGGGGGAAGAGGCGCAAGGTAGCGCGGGAGGTCAGTCGTGAAGAAGGCGTGCTGTGTGATTTCGGAGATGGTGATGCGCTTGACGGGATCCACCGCGAGCATGGCATGGATAAGGTTCCGTGCCTCCGGGGATACATGGCCGGGAAGGTGGTAACTTCCGTCTAACGGGGTGCGGATTAGCGTGTGCCAGGAGAACGGACTGATAGGAATCAAGACTTACGCATGATTTTGGTGAAGAGCCTTTGGACATCATCGTCCTCGAAAGGAAGCCGCCCGCAGAGCATAACAAAGAGAATGACGCCCGAACTCCACACGTCAATCTCGGGACCAGCATAGACACCTCCCCTGATGACCTCCGGTGCCGCATAGTTCGGACTTCCACAGCTGGTCGAGAGGAAGTCTCCGTCACTGATGACGTTAGAGAGGCCAAAGTCGGCGATTTTGACATTGAGAGCGTCGTCCAGGAGGACGTTTTCGGGCTTGAGATCGCGATGGACGATTTTGAGCCGATGGGAGTATTCGATGCCCGAGATGAGCTGCTGGAAGAACCGCCGTGCTTGAGGTTCCGACAAGCGGCCGTTGTTGACGATGTGGTTGAAGAGTTCTCCTCGTGCGTACTCGAGCACGAAGATGATATCTGTTGGTGTTGAAATCACCTCGTATCTGAAGAAAAGTCGTCAAGAAAGTCGGATGCTTGGAGACATCAGAGCGGTACGCACAACTTGATGATATGGGGGTGGTGCAGTGCCCGCATGTACTCGAACTCGCGCCTCACCCGAGTCTTGGTCCGCTCCCGATGGATGACGGCCTTTGATATGTACTTCATGGCCACAATGTGGCCGGTTATGATATGCTTCCCAACTGCACGATGAGGTTAGTCAGGAGAGATTCGGCACATAATGAGGGGTTTGAAGACGTACTTTTTACTTTTCCATAGGTGCCCTCCGCGATGTCGCCTGTTACCAAATACTCCCCGAGCTTTGAAGGCGGATGGACGGTGGGCTGGTCACTCATTTTGCGGTCGTCGGATGAATCCAAGATGGAAGCAGGGAGCACAGGGCATAATTCTTGTTTGGCTCTATTTACCTTTGTCTTCGACGTTCCACACATTTAATCACACTCAATTCTAATAATTTCCTCGTCGTTCTCGGTACTGCGAGGGCGGTTGCGTGGTGCTAAGTTGACGCGAAAATACCATCCTGGGTGAAACACAACCATCTGAAAATCCCACAGAACTGCGGTCCAAGAACAGAACCCCAATGGGTAGATATCTGTATCGAAGCCTAATTTGAGCCTATCGCGCGCGCTGCTGAAGCGCTGAAAGCCTAGGCCGGCCTAGTTCTTCGAGTGCTTCAGAAGCAAAATAAAACAACTGGGTTTGTCTGCGCAGCTTCCTGAAGCTTAAACATTTACGCTCAACAAACTTTTCATGTGATTGTCCTCGAATGTGCCGACAGAGCTAAATAAGTTAACTGCACATCTGCAGCGGAGGGAAAGAGCTACCCGAGATTAGGACCCTGGCGTTGTGCAGCTCGAACTCTTGGACCTTCGCTGTCGCCGTCGCCATGTTCCAATGCTCTGTTGAGTCAGCCGTCGAATGCAAAACTTGTGGAGCCAGCTCCTTCATTGTACAATGAACTAATCAGACGATGGGGTAGCTCCACAAAAAAACACTGCGTTGCCTCTCTCGGGATGGAGTGTGGGTCCAAAGATGGTTGCGATAACGGCGGGCCGCAACGCGGCCGCCGGCACGGTAACCGTGTGATACCCGACACGTGACCGTTCACTAGTTCACTCCACGCGTTAACCTCAACTCACAAGTTGGACAAACGTACCAACCATGAGACGCGCCCAGAGCGTTCGACAGCACACCCGCCCATCGCTAGCACTGGTAGCAGATGACCTCGGAATGCTTCGAGAAGGCGACGAATCAAACGAAGATGTCCTCAGACGCCAGCTTCTCGACAAAGACCGTGAAAACGACAAGGTATCGCGATCGTCTTGTCCTCCCGGGTTGTCCAATTCCTCATTATGTATCTGTTATAGCTACAGACTCAGATTCAGATCCTTCAAGCCCAACTCGCGGAACGGCCACCACTGGAGAAGATACAAGAGCTCGAGAAAGAGTATAGGAACCTGGATCTGCTGCTCCAGGGGACACAGCGGGAGAACGAGCGGTGCATGGCGGAGCTCGAACGGTACGTTTCCGTGCACTCTTCTCAGCAACATCGATCAACGCAAAACCTATCATCAGTGCAAAGACGCGTGAAAAGATGCTGGAACGCGAGATCACCAAACTCGCTGGCGAGAATTGGCAGGTAACGTCTGCCGCCATCTCGATCAGAGTGCCTGTCGCCTATCTGACCCCCCATACCAGTCCACGTTGGAAATCGCACCCTCCCCCGCTTTCACCAAGCGTTCAGGACTCCACAGACGCTCCAACACGATGTCGTCCGTCGCCTCCGCGGAGCTACCCTCACGCGCAGAAACACCTGCCGCACCACCGGCAACGCTGGCGCACATCGAGCAGGTCCGCATGCTTATCCTCGGGATGGAGCAGCGCCTGCAGACACGCGAGGAGAAGCTGTTACAGACGGTTGAGAAGGCGGAGAATGAAGGTCGGAAGTTTGAGGCGGGGAGGAAGGCTCTGGCTGTTGCGGGAGCGTGAGCTAGGCTCCAATTGGACCTTCGTATGCATTCTGCCTTTTCCTGTTGTGGTTTGGCTGGTGATGTGCACCTCATTTGACCATTGTATTATATACCCCCTCACGATCATTTATATCATAGCAATCGTGTATTCTAGAAAACACTGTTTTTCTTTCTGATGTATTCACACTGACGCAAGTCGTCAATTGCAGTCCTTTGACCTGAGATTTTTACCTGCATCATGATCATCGATCAAATCAGGATGATCACAACCGGCAAACAGCGGACAGCCGGCAGCGGAAGCGGCTCCCTTTCCCTTTGAAAGCAACACAGCCAAACAACCAACTTTTTAAGTATTAAGGGGGAGAAATTTCGATTTGACAATTAAACTGATGCTCGCCCGGAGGGCGCTTTCTCGTCCTCTTTCTCATCTTCGATACCATGCCTTGATAAATAGGCGACCAGTTGGCCCCAATTTATTGCCTCGCGCTCACTATTATGGCCGTCCCGCGACGGGGTTACTCAAAGGGTTACTCCCAAAAATCATGTTTAAACGGGACGGCACACCACGCTCAAGGATAAAGGGCCTCATAATAGGTCCGTCACCATCCAAGTTCATAACATATCTAGTAAATGATCGGGGGCCGTCACCTACCAAGCGACCCTCGCATCTGGAACCCTCCTCACGCTCTACACCGCACTATCCCTCATCCTCGAGCTCAACTACGTCAACTACGTCCTCAGCCTGCTCATCTACATGCAACGCGTCGACGCCGACCTGTCTTCTGTAGACCTCGAGGACTACCCGTCCACGCGTGCCTACTTCCTCCTGCTCGTCAACCCCTTTACCCAGGACAGACCGAAGGAGCTCGCCGACGCGTTCGAGCAGGCCGTACACGTCATACCGCGCTCTCTGCAGGACGAGGCACACCAGATTATGCGCGATGCGTGCGAGGGCGTGCACGAGGCTATAATGGAGAGCGAGGGCGCGGAGGCGTATGAGACGGCCGTGACGGTGCTGACGAAGGCGAACGACGGGCTGAACAGCCTGGCGCAACTGATATTGGAAGCGAGGGGGGTGGGGCTTTTGGACATTGCGACGTTGTCGAAGGCTAATGAGCACGTCGTCAAGAAACCGGCGGGGAAGGGAGGGGATTATGAGGTGGTTGGATAAATTATTTGGTGCGTCGAGCGTTCTTTGCGAAATGGTTATGGGGTTCTGACATTTGTTATTCGTGGTAGAAGATGTCGTTGTAATATACACTGTAGACGAATTATTGTCGTGGTAAAGAGCAAATACTCGATGGCCATCGTAAACGAGACTGTTGTTTGAACCTACACTCACGATCGGTTCTATGAGCGCTTGTACGACAGAGATGGAGTGCAGCGCTGCCCGCTGACGCACCTACGTGCCTGTTGTTACCGGTCAGAAAGAGAGGCCATTCAAGATTCGGCAGGGAAAAGTAGGTATGAGGTGTGGTTTTACGAATTGTGTGTCTCACATAGATAAATGTCGACAAATTATCATCACGTTCTTGAGCATCACATATGGCGTGAATGGGTAATTATGTGTAGTATATCTGTCGGCGTCGTACAATACTTTGAATGATGTGTACCCCTGTTCTGAACCGTTCAAGAACCGTCTCCTTGTCTCCCGACCCCGGCGTTCAATCCTCTGAAATGGCTATGTACAAGCTTTCCCCCGGTACCGCGTGCCCGCACCAATGGAGCTACATCAACCAACCATCATTCGCAACAAATCATTGTCAAGTGTGAGTCAGGACCCAGATAAGAACACTGAACCGCAAACCCTGTAAGGCTTGTCACCCCCTTCTTAACTCCATGTCCTCAACTTGTGACCCAGTCCCCGTAGGAGAACAACATGGCGTTTCCGACTCGAGTGCTACAGAGTCTACGCCCCTACTTCTCGGTCAAAACCTAGGTGCAAGTAAAATGAACATGTTCTGGGAAGAAATACGGACGCTATCCTTATACACACTACCTATCTTCGGGTCCGTCACGGTGTGTTTCGGTGTCCAAGCGATCCTCTACTAACCCCCACGCACCATTTTCGATCAGAGCCCAGATCGTGGAGTACAGTCTGATATTCGTTCCAGTCATATCAGTGGGGCATATCTCAACAACCGCTCTCGCTGCGATCAGCCTCGGATCCATGACGTCCGCCGTGACCGGCCGCAGCATCCTTCAAGGCCTCGCGAGCGCTCTCGATACATTGCTTCCCGCAACGTGGACATCTGCTCAACCACATCTCACGGGACTTTGGGCCCAGCGGATGTGTATGTTCTTCGTACCTTGATGATTGCACGTTCTTTTTTTGAGTCAAACCTCTCTCTTTTTTTCCGGGACAGGGGTTGTCATGACTGTCGCATCGATCGTAAGCTGTACCGTTCCACTGATCCTGCATCGGCAGTACTCACTCAATTATACAGCCAATAGCCTTCATCTGGTTCCATGCGGAACCGATTCTACTCGCTATGAAGCAAGACCGTGACGTCGCACGATTAGCTGCTGTGTACCTCCGTTGGTCTTCTTTGGGACTGCCAGGTTCGTAACAACGCCATGTCAAAAACGATGATTGGAATCCCTAACCGCTTTGCGACTAGCCTACACCTTCAACATCATTAGTCGGTATGTTTTGCCTTCCAAGTATCGTGCATGCCGCGTCGTTGAGGCCAGCCTCGTAAAGACGATATTTTCAGTCGCAGGGTTTGTTCTCTTTACAAACCTGGATCATAATATTCGTGGCTCCTATAAACGTCGCCCTTAATTACCTCCTCGGTGTGGCTTTCTCGCCTATATCTCTCCCCAAGAATCCACGTTCTGAAAATTCTCCACAGTTTGGGGTCCGGAACCGATTCGACTGGGCTTCATCGGTGCTCCAATCACCACAGTCATCTCCTTCGGTCTGGTATCGCTCATATCCCTTCTGTCGGGAATTTATTACGTGCCCCGCACGGGGTGGCATCCGATTTCCAGCCAGATGTTCACCAACCTTGGCGTTGTCGCACGTCTGGGAATATCGGGAGTCGGTAAAATCATTTACCATATCACACGTCACCACGATGGTTTCTAAAAGCGAAACAATCCCTTGCTAGGTCAAGTGGCCTCGGAATGGTGGGCTTGGGAACTCGTCGCATTGGCTGCGTCTCTGTGGGTGCCCCAGTTTTTCGTTAGTCCCACATGAGCCAAGTTTTTGACTCATGGTGCAGACTCGGTCCGATTGCTCTCGCAAGTCAATCCGTACTACTGACTTCGGCGGCGACGCTCTTCCAAGCGCCGCTCGGCCTCGCCATTGCCACCACGATTCGGTCAGTCATATCCCATTGCAGCAACCCAGCCCATCCCCCATCTCAGTATTTCTGCATCCGTACAGCGTCGGTAATCTACTCGGGGAAATGAACGCCCACCGAGCCAAGGTTGCGACGAACGCAGCTATCGTTCTTGGGCTCATGATGAACTTTGTCACATGGTGTGGATGTTTTTTCCGCCTTCTCTCGGTTCAGGTGTTGATGCGAGACTCAGCACTCTCCTGATGATTTTCCGGCAGTCATGGGCGTACATATTCAACGATGACCCAGGTTCGATCTCGCGTCTTTCTTCAGGGATGGGGCTAACTCGGACTATAGAGGTCGTTAAATTGGTGGCTGGGGTACTTCCCATCATCGCGTTGTATCAGATGGTGGACGGCGTTTCCTCCGTGACGGGAGGCATCTTACGAGTCAAAGGAGACCAGGTGAGCTTCAGCCTCCAGACAGAAAAATTCGATGAGCGTGTATTTACCCGCTTCGCAGCTGATCGGCGCCATGCTGAATGTCAGGTAAGGCAGCTCCAATCAATGTCAAAGAAAGAACTCCGGAGGATGATCATATACTTCCCGCGCCGTCAGTGCATACTATCTGATAGGTGAGCATCCGTCCGCTTTTTGGCACATCTCGTTCACCGCTCATGACGTTCCGTCGGCAGGACTTCCGATCGGCATCTGGTTGGCATTCCATTGGGGATTAGGGCTTGACGGGCTCTGGATCGGGCTCTCGATAGCCGTGTTGTATTCTGCTGTCATCGGGACGTACTTGGCTCTCAAGACGGATTGGGATCGGGAAGTGAAAAAGGTGGTGGGAAGGCTCGAAGAAGAGGAGAGGCTTCGGAAGGTGGCAGACCATGAGGCTGGCCTTCTGAACTGAGCAAATATTCTGGTTCAGGATGTTCGAGAGGTGGGGTGGGTGTGGGTGGCGAGGGGGCTTTCCTGACATGGGCTCGAATGTGGCCAGTGCCATGTCGAAGCTATCTGTATAATTCCACTTTGCTCCGTGAGCTGAATGAAGCCTGATAGGAAGGCGCATCAGCTCATGTGGTATTTACTTAGAGTAGTCAGTTGCTGCCAGAAAAGGAAAGCGACTGCAGTTTGACCATTAACGACTCAAATGAAGCAATGATAACACAGTGATGGGCGAGAGCAAAACGAGGTCCTTACGCTTTCTATGTCCCTAACGCCTTGCAGATGGCCGCAATCAGTAACCCTACTTGTAACTTGTTGGCACTCTGCGCTGTACCATCCCCTTTCAAGACGCCAGGCCAGCGGTCCAGAGTACTTACCACTACATGTACAACCTCTCAAGTGCCGCTGCGAGAACGACCGAAATTTGCGTCATCCATATTTACTTACCCGGGCCTAGCACCGTGAGTGTTCAGTCCGATTGAACAGGATTGAAAACAGGATTTCGCCACTGAGTCATACGAGAAACGAGAGAGCGGAAACCCGGGACAAAGTCACGCTATATGTGTCTTTTCGCCGGGGTGGTCCTAAAATTTGGCGTACTTTACGAGTACGTGGATTGTTGGACATCACGCCTGGAAGGAAATCACCCCGGCCCGAGACTCTGTGTAATAAATACTTTTGATGCTTTGGTATCTATCGCAGGCTGAGTATCCGGAAGACACGGAGGACCTGAGACGAAGCACTGGGGTTTTTGGCGCTGTGCTGCTCTGGAGACGGAGCAGCTCCAAGCTTGGGAGAGGTGATAAGGTTGGACCGGGGACTTTCTCGATATGGAATTAGAACTTGAAGAGCACTGGACAGTCGACTGTTTCGTCCCCCCACGGCTCTTGATTTTTTTTTTGTGATGTCAGCGATAACTTCTTGGGTGCAGCAGACTTCGCGATCGTCGGTGTAGCACCTGAATTGATTGATAATTCCTTATGTGCCGACCATGTGGGAATGCTCCCGGTTCGAGCTTGGTGACCGTCTTCCTCCATCGGTTGCCTCTTGCTTATCATACTGTATGTATGTATGTTTTCTGTCAATAGAACACGTCAACAAAGTTCCCTCCCAGTCATAACCGGCCAATAATCGTAATTTAAATTAGCTACGTATGCTGTCTGTATCTCCCACATAAAATAAAAAAAAACTGGCACCACAAAAAAAGCGTCCGACAGATCCAAGATAATATATATGACGAATAACATACATACATATGTAAAAAGATCTTGAAAGGATCTAAAATCCACCTAGACAACCATCAAGCGAAATGTCCATATTGCCTTCGACAACGTCACCGTGATCGTGCTCGGTACCCAGCATCGTCCTATCCATAACCCTGACTTTCTTCTTCCTACGCGGTGTAGGTTTCCCCATACCCAGTGGTATATCGTGTGCATCATCATCACGCGATGAAGCTGCGGTGGTCCTGCCATATCGGATATAACGCGCAGTGCCGGGTAGATTGCAGGTGATTGGAGGGCGTGGGGCCGGCTGCCCCACCTCAATATACCCGGAGTCAGAATCGGTGTCGGTCTCCGGGCCCGACGAAGAGGAAGAGGATGAAGGGGAGGAGGAATCATGGAGGAGCAGCGGTGGTGGGAGGAGGAAGATGTCGAGGGGGGGAGGGGTAGGGGTGTGCTGGCGGTGGTAGTGGTGGTGGCGGCGTCTTTCGAGCGAGGCGTCGCGTTCGCGCTCGCGTTCGTAAGCTTCGAACGCGCGCGGGTGGAAGTAGCTCCCCTTTGGCTGTCGGTCGGATGGGGGGGATATGGTTCGTTGGGTTCGTGTGCTGCCCGGACCCCACGGTGTGAGGGGGGGCGCGGCGTAGACCCGCTCTCCGCGGCCGGGGAGCTCGCACGTGTTGGGTGCGACGTCGATTGGAGCGCGGTCGTATGTGGAGGGGGAGTGGGTGATGCGGGTGCTGGTGAGGGTCGGGGTCGGTGGGAAGTGGACGTGTGGGGAGTGGAGGGCGTGGCGGAAAGGGAGGGCGGAGAGCGGGGAGGGGAAGTAGTCGTGGGAGGGGTCATGATAGGTCTTGAGGATTGGGCGGGGACCCATTAGAGGTTATGAGAGGGTAGGGAGTGGGTGTGTCAGTATGCAAAGGAAAGAGTGAGAGGACTTGGCCCAGGAAGGCCTACTGGCCCTCCGGGCTCGAGAAAGGTGAAATTCAGAAAGAAGCGGGGAAGCCGGGTATTGGGTATGAGATTATCGTTAGAGGCAAAGCAAGAGGGTTCAGTGAAGCAGTATATTGAGTGAGAGTGTGGGGGGGTGTGATACTTTTGAACCGGAGACATACTTATAGCCTACGTGAACACATAAAACACGGGATCAGAACAGCCTGCTGCGTGGTATCAACGGTCACAAGGCAAGGGGTAGAGGGTTGCTGAATGTGTCCGAAATAGGTGTCGGCGACGGTGAGTAAAGGGAATGTGCCGCAACAGTCGGAAACAAGAGTCACCGAGAACAAGATGACCCTTGATGAACATCTGAACAGCAGATATGATCTGGCTGTGCACTACGGACTGGAACGTGCGTAGGAAGGCAGGCGGACGTTGATTGGATGCTGCGTGTTGAAAGAACGTAACAGTCGGCTTGGCGAGAGGTGGGTGGATGCTGCGTGGATATTGCTGTTGGATATCGCTATTCTTGTCACAACACAACAGGACACAACGTGTTGTTCTTTACAAAATTTTTGAATACTTACCCATGAAATTGAATCAACGATAAAACATCCCTGTCATTGTATCAAAACTTAAACGACAATACGGAACCTTGTCTTATCGATCTATCTTGTCACGTAAGGAGAATGTTCATTGCTCCACTCGAGCACGGGGGGGATAAGAAATGACCCCATCCATATTCATGAGAGAGACAGTGAACGAAGGGAAAGCTGCGAAGGGGTCGTTGGGAGACGGCGACGCCACCGCCCCCTTGCGGAACGCTTTTCTTTGGGCGGGGCTAAGCATCGCCATCTCCGTGAACCCACGATACTCTCTCTTGCGGGGTCGCGGAGACCACAGGGAACCATCCTGATTCCCAAACATGAGAGCTGGCGACTTCAAACCGTTGCCCACGGCAGACAAAGGGGTCTCCGCCTCTTCCAATGTCACAGCCTTCCAAAAGGCACTGCTGAGGTGCGATTCGGACCTTTCCACGAGGTTCAGGGGAGCCGGCTTGGCAGATGTTGGGCCTGGGGACTCTGTGACCGGGCTCAGAAAGTCCGTCGTGTGGGGGGTTTGGCGGCGTTTGGACTTGCTAGCATTGATGTCCAGGGACCGGGCGCGAGAGTGGGCGATGGCTTTTTCTGGGCGGACGATGGTGCGGCCGCGGGGGTCGGCCATGTCGAAATCTTCCTCCTCGCTTACAATCGGGGCAGAGGGGTAGGGAGAGCGCGGGTAGAAGGAGAGGGCTTTACCCAAGTCTTCGACTGCGTGGTTGCCACGTGGGACGTGGAGAACGAGCTCCTCGAATTGCACACCGGAACGTGGACAGTAGGGTTTCGGAGAGCGGGGATCCACGAAGGGAGAAGGAGGCGCAAGGGTGTCCCGAGCAGCAGGGGCGGCCGTGGGGACATTCTTCTCCTGTACTGACTTGCGAGCTTGGTAGGGCTTTGGGGAACGAGGGTCCTCGAATGAGGGAACTGTGAGCATGTCTACAGTGGAAGTGCGCTTGGGGGGCTTGCCCAATTTGAACGTATTTGCCGACGGCGAAAGAAGGCGGTTCGCCCATGATGAATGCTGTGCGGATGCCGGAGAAACGGAGATGGGCGCCCGGTCATATGTTTCAGCGGAGAATGTGGCGATCAAAGGAGACCCCGCAAACCGTACATGGGCCGCAAACGGGAACGGGGTGCTCGGTGACAATGGGAGGGGGGCGGGGCGCTTGAGAATGGGCTTGGAAGACATGGGCGTCATGAAAGCCGCGCGTGCGCCGGGGGACTTGATGCTGTTTCTCAAGAGGGACGCCATGATAGATCGTAAAGGTCGTAAAAGTCGTAAAGGAAGAGATCAACTCTAGGGGTGTTTGTTGGGAGATACTGTCTTGACCAGCAGGGCAGATCTGGATAATTTATTAGAAAGAAAGTGGAGTTGGGATGTAATTGGGCATACCTTGTAACTGAAACAACGTTGAGGGCAGTGGACACAAGCCTCAATGATGGACGGATAAATCAAGGAATGACAAGTTCAAGCTTTTTATATGAACCACGGTGTTGTTGTCATAGTGTTATTGCTGACACGTGCATCAAGATTCAAATGTCACAGATAACACAGCTCCCAACCTCCCTGGCCGTGCAGTGCACACTTGCCCGGTGAGATCCGACCGCACGCATCGCACACAGGCGAAGAGTTCTCAAGTCAAGTAAATGGGAACAACCAGGAACTATATCCGAATAAAATAAAAATAAAATAATAATAAATAAAAAATCACGCCATGAGGTGCATTGGCATGTGACCTCACACTCACCACTAGACGTTATGCCCATTGCCCCCATATCGCCCAGTGTCTTCGATGACGATGACGATGACGGATGGCAGGATATGCCCGTCGTCCGAGAGGATACCTCTCTGAGCGGGTTCGACGAGGAAGACCAGAAAAAGTACCACTACTTCCCATCTGCCAAGGGCACGCGAGCCGCCAATGCGACCGGAAACCTCATAGATGTCGACGACTTGGGCAACGAATGGCGCTCAAAAATCGACCAGAACGAAAGCGAGTACACCAGGCTCCGGGTCCGAGAGGAGGACGATGCTGATGAGGTCCATCTCCGGACAAAGTATCTCTTTGACGAGGACAAGGCTATGACACCGCTCAGTCAGATGCAGGCCACCAAGGATCTCCTCACAGAGGCTCAACGCATCGCCTACGTCGGTCTTTGCGCCTTGGTTAGTCGAGAGATGTCACACAGTCTGAAGATGACGAAGAAGAAAGAGTTGAAGGCAGCTGCCGAGAACATGGAGCTCTGGGCGTTGAAGATCATGGGTCGTCTGTACTATCACATGGAGCTGGAAACGCAAGGTAAGCCATTCACCCAATCTTTCAAACCTTGACAACTGAAGCAACTTATCCCGCAGAACAAAGGATGATCGAAAGTCTCGCAGAGCATGGTGTTCTTCCGACCGACCTTGTTCCTGCTCTGATGACGACCCACACCGTCGCCAATCCTGAATACGACCCCGAAGAAGCCCGAAGACTGGCAATCGAGTCTGTACATCAAACATCGTCCCTACCAGATGATGATGATGATGCCTATGCCCATTCTATCTCTGATCGGACTCTCGTAAACGAGCCGGTTTCCCCTTCCACGCCGAAACACGATGACAAAACGGACTCACGTACTATCACCGGTCCCACGACCAGCCCAAACCCAAGCCATTCCCGCAATCCTTCAACAAACCCCGCCGGAGCTCCGGCGACACACCAGACGACGGCCAAAGTCCTCAGCGACACGTCAACCTCTGCCATCCCGGGTGTCAGCACCTCTTTATCCTCCGCCGACCAAAATGTCACTCTAGACATCCGATGGACGGTCCTGTGCGATCTCTTTCTTGTTCTCATCGCCGACAGCGTGTATGATGCGAGGTCGCGAGTGCTTCTTGAGAACGTCGCAAACAAGCTAGGTCTTGGTTGGCTGGATGTGGTCAAGTTTGAAAGTCGCGTGACTGAAGCGTTGGAGATTCAGGAGGACGTGGAGACGTTGGAACACCAGGATGTCATTGACGGCCAGCAGAAAGCGATGAAGAAGAAGCGGTATATGATGCTCGGACTAGCAACACTAGGTGTGTCTTTTTCTCCCCTGTCCTCATTCGGCATTTCTTCCAACGATCATATTCTTTGACAGGTGGTGGCCTCGTCATAGGGCTATCAGCTGGTTTGCTTGCACCCGTCATCGGTGCTGGTCTAGGAGCTGCTCTGACGACAATCGGCATATCGGGCTCAGCAGGGTTTCTCGCCGGCGTCGGTGGGACTGCTGTCATTACCACAGGAGGAGTCTTAACGGGGTCCAGCATCGCCGTGCGAGGAATGGCTAAACGCACACAGCTGGTCCGCACCTTCGACATCCTACCCTTGCACAACAACAAAAGGGTGAGTTGCGTTCTTACCGTTCCAGGGTGCGTTCCTCCCGAGCTCGTCATTCTCATTTACCTGACTTATAAACACTTTTCCAGATTCATGACTGGTCCGCAAGATGATGTCCGCCTACCGTTTAGTGTCTTGGAACCGCTCGTTGGCGACGTGTTCAGCGTTCTCTGGGAGCCTGAAATGATTCAGGAAACGGGAGATGCTCTGAAGATCCTCACAGGGGAGGTCCTCTCCCAGATTGGACTGACCGTTCTCCAAGCGACCGTCATGTCCGCGTTCATGACTGCCCTCCAATGGCCCATCAGTGAGCACATCCTATTTTATATATATATATACCCCTTTCCCCCCACACACACAACTTCACTCACAGGTTTGAATCTATGACAGTTCTCACTAAACTGGGCTATCTGATCGACAACCCTTGGAGCAATGCCCTCGACCGTTCCCGCGCCGCCGGGCGCGTCCTCGCCGAAGTCCTCATCCAACGGCATCTCGGCGTCCGCCCCATCACGCTCATTGGGTTCTCCCTCGGTGCCCGCGTCATCTTCTACGCGCTCCACGAGCTCTCCAAGCAAAAAGCGTTCGGGATCGTGCAGGATGTGTTCCTCCTAGGCGCCACCCTGACCGTGTCTGCCCGAACATGGTGCGAAGTGCGCTCCGTTGTCTCTGGGCGGTTTGTCAATGCCTTTGCGCGGAACGATTGGGTGCTGAACTACCTGTTCCGCGCGACGAGTGGTGGGGTGGGGACGGTGGCGGGGCTGAGGCCTGTGCAGGACGTGCCTGGGCTGGAGAATGTGGATGTGACGGATAAGATTGCGGGGCATATGAGTTATCGGACGTTCATGCCGCTTATCTTGGATCAGCTGGGGTTTCCGGTGTCGGCAGATTACTTTGATGAGCCTGAGGTATGTATGCTGATGGATTCTTTTGTTTTCCAGGGGGTGATGGTTGCTGATGTTGGTTGTGCGTATGTAGGAACCGGACTTTAGTGGGGACCGGATTGTGGAGACTGAGCAGGATAGGGATAAGCAGAAGGGCTGGTTTTCGAGGAAGAAGGCACCGTCTTTGAGTGAGAAAGCCTCGCGGCTACCCACTGCGTCCGGGTGGACGAAGCCGAAAGCGGGGTCGAACGAGGAGGAGTCACCTCCACGAATGTCGTCCTCATCGCAGCCTGGAGAGGGGAACTTGACGACGACGACGACGACACCCACTGCTTCACGCCCTCAGACGCCTTCACGAGAAAAGCCCAAGACAGCTGTCGGCAGCCCCGCGCCATTGGCGAAGGAATCGACGTCGCAGCTGCCCATCCATGCTGGGTTCGATCTGAAGGCGATACAGGAAGCATTGAGGGAGGTGGAGGCGAACCCGGAGGAGCTCAAGTTTCATTCGCAGGAGGGAAAGGTGTTGCCGGTTCCTCTGGTGGTGGAAAGGGCGAGTTCGGAGCCGGCGGGGATGGGTGTTGGTGTAGGGTCAACGTCGAGTTTGGAGAGGAGGAAGACGTCGTTGGATGGGGAAGGTTCGGTGGTGAAGGGAGGGTTGAAGGATGATTTTGGGAAGTGTATGAGGGATGAGGAGGAGGATGGGTACGATGATTATGAGGAGGATGAGGAGCAATATCAAAGAAATGAACGTCCGACACCGGCCTCGATGCCGTCGTTTGGGAACGCTTTGGATGCATCGACTCCGCGATTTGGGAGCACTTTGCCTTCGTTCGTTGTGGATGACGTGGTGGCATCGTCGTGGGGGTCGGGGGCCCTGGCTGGTCCTTCCGCTCCTTCTCCTTCTCTGTTCAGGGCGACAACATCACCCCTCGGTTCAGCCTATTCCTCTTCCTTCAGTTCGAGCGCTGCAGCCCTCTCCTCACTCGGCTCTTCGTCGTCGTCTTCGTCCTCCCCAACATCCTACTTCACTTACCCTCACTCCAACGCCTCCTTCACTGCATCCCCATCATCATTGAACGCCGCAAGGAAAGGGAGGAGCATCCCACCATTTTCTCCGATAGATGGGGGGAGTGCTGGGATGTCGACTAATTATAACACGTCTACACCTCCACTCACAACGAAAGGAAGCATACCATTGGTGTCTCCGGCAGATGCGGGGGGAGCCGCGATGTCGTTTGGAGGGGTGGGTGGGTCGATTATGTCGTTTGGGGGTGCGGACGGGTCGATATCAACGGATCCTGATCCGTGGCAGGTGCCCGGTGGTGGGCTAGGGAGGGGTGGTGGTGGTAGCTTGAATGCGAGGGGGAATCCGGGTGGGGGTGGATTGGGATATGGTGGTGGTTCCAATCCGTGGTCGTGATAACTGTTTGTGTTTTAGTTGTGGGAGGGCGGGGGTGTTCTATAGGGAATATGGTTTACTGTAGCATTTACATGTGGAGAATGGACACCAAGGCGGTAGAACTACATTCACAGGAGGAAATTGAACTCCGATATTCGTGTATGACCCTCCCAGCCGTTATCGCCAGCGGTTCCGATGACGAGAACTCACCCCCAGCAGGCAGATCCGCTTCCACACTCTTCCGTAAACGTGCAATGGAACCTGAACCCGTTGAACCCATCACGTCTACAAACAAGCGTCCGAAAAATGCTCATGGTTACACGAAACACCCTCGGTTTTGGGCAGACGACGGAAACGTGTTGATTCAGATCGAGGAAACCAGGTTTAACATTCACCGCAGCCGGTTAGAGAATCAATCTACATGGTTTCGAGCGCTCTTCCGAGCAGGAAAGAAAGGTGGCCCGGACTCGGAGGAAGAGGTTGAAGCTCACCATGACGTGAACATAGTTCCAATTCAGATACACGACGGGCGGGCAGTCTACTTTATCGGTAGCACCGGCGTCCATGTCATGGACTTTGAAGCACTACTTTGCGCGATGGACGATGGGATGTACGTCTTCAATCATCCTCTTGCTTTGCGCATCATGCATAACGCTTTCTCTTCAGTTCTTATGCACAAACCCGCCCATCGTTTCAGACCCTTGCATCCATCCTTCGCGCGAGTTCCATACTCTATTTTTCCAAAATACGAGAATACGCCGTCAACTCCTTGAAAGCCATGTACCCCAACAACCTCACTCGAGTAAAGGAAGAGAGCACTGCGGCACAAGTAAGCCAGGCTGCCGAAGCAATCGTCCTCGGGAGAAACCACGATGTTCCTTCCATTTTGAAACGAGCGTTCTTCGAACTGGCTTGCACCAACCCGGGCCTGAATACGGCAGAGAAGGATGGTAACCCCGCAGCCGTTCTTGATAGGCATGACCTGTTGAGGCTTATACATGTGCAAACGCAACTGGTCCAGAGGTGGCACAAGGCTACAGTACTGGGTGGCGTGAAATGTCCGTTATGCTGCAAAATCTTGATGGAGAGTTTTTCATGGACAAAATATCTCTTCGACCCGATCCGAGGCCTTCAGAAACTCATCGATATTGATTGGGAGGAACGTTGTTCAGAACATGCAGGGGCTCAGGTGACAAACCTGAAGAATGCTAGAAAGAAAATATGGGATGACTTGGATAAATTGCTTACAGTAACTAAGGGGAAAAGTCTTTCAACTTCGTGAATTGTATTTGATGGCAGTGTTTCACAAATTTAAAGAAGTTGCCAAAATGTCGTCAAACTCACGAAGCCCTCCACGCAATGATACTCGATAAATTTTCAAACCAAATCCCACTGCAGTGCTGTTAGAATCCGCTGATTTTTTACCCCCATATTTTGAGGGGCAAGAAACAACACAACTGAGACAAGTGCTTGTGAGCACAGGCCTTGCGTATTCATAGTGCTGTTTTCATGTGTCGGAGCAGAACGAGCATTTCCTCGCCTACTTCCCCGTTCGTGTTCTTTGGGCGTTCTTCCTTACCCTCACTCAAGCATCGTTCAGGACGTCGTGGTCTCGTATCAACTTCGTCGTCGTGTGTATGTTCAGTCCTATCGATCTTTCCTACCCTTATTCAAGCGTTGCAATCGTCTGTCGTCTTCCAAACTTCACCTTTTGATCCTCCACTATACCATGTACGTTCCTTTTCCTACCTTTGCTCACGACCATGTTGCTTCTCATTACCTCGCACTATCGTCTGCTGTCGCCCTACTAGTCCATTCGTGCGTATCATTTCGTAGCCCTTCCTCCCCCTTCCTTGCGTCGCATCATCTAGGACATCTCGCCATGGACCAGAAAGCCGCTCTCGACGCCTACATTGTTGAGACTTGCACAAACCACGAGCTCTTACACTCGAAGGACAAGAACTACCGAGCTTGCGTCTCCATCGGGACGGATTACTTCGTGAAATTTGGCGACCCCGACGTTCTTTGGCCTGAACTCCAAACCCAGGCATACATCTTCGACTATGCAAGGTCTAACCCTCACCCTGATGCCCCTCGCATTCCCGAGGTAGTGCACCAATTCGGAGACAGCAGGACCAAGTATTTGGTCATGGAGTTCATCACGCTCACGGCCGCCCCTATCGACCGGACAGCACAGGCTCTCGTATGGCTCTCGAGCGTCCCACCATGTGATTGGTTCCTTAGGGGCCGGTCCAATCCGTCATCAATTCTTTAAGGACTACAAGGCACCTCTCCTTTTTTCAAGCGTCGAGGCCCTCCAACGGTACATGCGCAAGGTGCGTCCGTGCTTTTGTTTTCTCGGGCATCCATCGTTCGCTAAAATGCAATCTGGGCCAGGCGTACACGTTGCTCTCGACCCAGGCCCAGACGCAGCTGTCTCCCGTCGAGATAACCGGTGATCGCCTCATGTTCACCCAGCCCGACATGCACCCCAGCAACTTCGGCGTTGACCAGCACGGGAAGACGGTCCTGTTGGATTTCGCGGAGATAGGGCTGTTGCCCGAAACCTTCGTGGCGCATACCATGTCGGTGAAACGCCTCGCCCCTATCGCCATCGCTTTGGGATTGTCTAGTAGTACCAATGCCTCGATGGCCGCAATCGCCTCGCTTTTGCGGATGGTGGCCAGCCCGAAACTAGGTGCGGCAACTTGTATCTGATATGGGAAAGGCCCCGCAACGTCCATGAAACAATCGGGCCTACTAACGTGCAATCTGGTCCATCACGGAACTACAAAGACTGCGGGAAACAATTGAGTTTCGGGTTAAGCCCATGATGTACTACCGCACACTATATTAGAGAGCTACATAGTACACATCTATCAAAGTTGACGCCGCGACTTAAATTGTGGCAACGTGTATGTAGACCTTTCCCAGCCACGGCAGCGGGCATGAATCAGACTTCAGGCTGTATTGCAATCGACTGATGCTCAAGCTTGGGTTCTGTTGGTATATGTATAAGAGCTAGAGACGCGACCGTAATTCTATCCAAACAAAGTCAGAGCCTACATAAATACATCAGGACTTGATCACTGAACTTTAGATGTCGAGCATTTCCTCGCCTACTTTGAATAAATGTACATCGTCCTTCTCGCGCTGGGCGAGGCCATCATCAAGGGCGTATCTGTGAGCGGTGCGTCGATTTCAGTGGGTAAATTATCGTCCGTCAAGGTTGTCCATTATACTGGGGCCGTGTCCGAGGCAGAACAGGTGTCGTGACAATAAACCTAACACTGAAATAAATCCATCCAAACCTACATGAGTATAGCGCATAAATTACGAGCAAGTGACGCAAACCAACCCATGCCTCTCAGTGGCGCAGCGAGCTCTCCAGCTCATCCCACGCAGTCTCAATACCTTCTTCCACCCTCCACCTAGCGCCACCCAACCACTTCCTCACCCTCTCCTCATCCTTTTCCTCCAAATTTCTCTGCCTTTCCTGCCGTTCCTGCCATTTCTCCCCCTCCGCATCATCCAACACACCCTTCCCTGCCTCCCCGTCCCCCGACACACCCAGCACCGCCCAACCAACAACCATCATCCCCGGCGGCCTCTGCTCCCCCACGCTCTCCATCGCGCCGACGACGTCGCGCAACGTAGACGTGACAACGCGCTGGTCAGGCATCGACGCACGCTCGATGATCGCAATGGGGAGGTACGGCGGGTACGGCGCACCGCATCGTCGGTTCGTCGCACTCTCGTCTCCACCACCACCACCACCACCACCACCGCTCTGCTCCAGCAACGCACCAACCACCGCCCCCAACCTCGCCACGCCCATCAACACCACCGTCGTCCTTCCTCTCTCGTACCCAGGCAGCCGCACCTCCTTCCCACCGCGCCCCACGCCCGTGCACACCACAACCGACTCCGCAACGCCCCGCTGCGTGATCGATATCCCCGCAAACGTCGGCCCCGCAAGGGCAGACGACACGCCGGGCACGATGAGAGGGTCAATGTTATGCTGCGCACGGAAGAAGAGGACTTCTTCTGACGTGCGGGCGTAGATCTGGGGGTCGCCTTGTTTGAGCTGTCCCCATACAATTCATTAGCATGATAATTGTATTCAACGGATAGAGGATGTAAAGAGAAGGGACGTACCCGGATGACGCACAGGCCGCTATTGACGGCTTCCGCGGCCTCGCGCATCATCTCTTCTTGCGCGCCATCGGCGTTCCCTGGGAACTTGCGCGCGATCTTGATGGGGACGTGGGGAGGGATGAGCGCGAGGACGGCAGCGGGGACGAGTTTGTCAGAGAGGACGAGGTCAGCGAGCTGTGTGAGGGCCGTGTGGGTCGCGAGGGTGAGGAGGGAGGGGTGTCCGGGGCCAGAGCCGACGAGGAGGAGCCGGCCGCGCCGCGGAAGGAGTGCCGGGGGTGGGGAGAGAGCGAGGGCGTGTCGGGAATCGGGCGAATTGGCGGAGGGAGGAGGAGGAGAAGAGTCGGCGGGGCCGGTGGTGAGGTCCCCGGAGAGGACTTCCGCCATTTCAGCGTCCGACATGTAAGCAAGTTTGGAGAGGGACCAGTACTCGCTTACTTGCGCGACCCAGTTGATCTTTCTCTTCGTGCTTTCGGCCGCTGTCTCTTCTAGTCCGGCATACTTGGACGGGCTCCGGGGAGGCACGGGGCGGTTCGGCGTCGTGGCGCTGCTGTTCTCGTCAAGCTCATCCTCGTCTTCCTCGGGACTAGTGACAGCACTTCCAGATCCAGATCTCGCCATCCCCCGCATCCGCCCCACTCTCTCCACCGCGAGCCCGATCTCCTTCGGCAGCCGGGCCACAATCTCTCTCTTCACCCTCCCCGCAAGCCGGCACCCATGCCCATTCGTCGTTACCCCCACTTGGAGCGCCGTTCTCCGCCCGGTCTCCGGATCCTCAAACCGATGCGTTGTGGTGAATGTGAAGTCGCAGAGCTCAGGGATGTCAGTCGTGTTGACGGGGATGTTCCGCACTCTGCATGCGAGGTACACCTTGCGCGCAAAGGAGCGCGTGCGTTTTTGGGTGGTGGAGAGGGTGTCGGTCATGCATACGAAGCGGATGGGGTGGGTCGTCGTCGTCGAAGTTGTCGTGGAGAGGTAAGACTCAAACGCCTCGATGTCCCTCTCTTCCCCTGTTTTGGAGGAGGAAACGGGGAGGGTGTCCCAGTCTATGTAAGTCAATTGACCTTGTGCAGATCTCCATTGAATCTCGTCACATGCAACGCTGAGAGTGCCTTTTGCCAACACGACGACTTTGGAGTTTGCTTCCAAGGCCGCAAATGCTCTTGACGCAGCTAGGGGCCCTGAACCGAGGACGAGTGTGGTGTTTGTGTGCAGGCGGAAGGCAAGGACGATGGAAGCGCCATCGTGCGGGGTTGGGTATTCCTCCATGTCAATAATGACAGAGAAAGGTGAAAAAACGTTCCGCACACCATTAACGCCGTTATCGTCGTCCGGATAAGCAATCTGGGGAGTCGGAGATTTCGACCGGATCGGTTCGGAACTCCGATCCTATCATGGCACGTGACTGATAGCTGGAAAAGGAAATCAAAATGAATCGCGACTCTTGTGTTGGTCCGCCATGCTGGAGTTGGTGGACAACGATACCGTCAGTCTTTTTCTTCCTCTCCTGCTCTATATTTTGACTTGATACCCCCGCCTTGCAGTTCATATTACGATTAAAATCCTTGTTCGAAGACTCAAAGGATCACGGGACGGTATGGCTCACTCATAAACGACGTACGCGAGCCACAACATCGATCCTAGATTGTAACCTGATCATAACCTCTACCAGTCACGTACGGATCCGAAGAAGACGACGCGACAAGAGACAGCTTGAAGGACAGCGAGCGAGAGGACACCACCGAGTATCCATGCTTATTGCGCGCGTCTGATGGGGGCAAAGTCAAGTTCTCTACTCGGGTACGATCTCAACCCCATTCACGCTTCCTCCTTATTAGTAGATAAACTCCACAACAGATAAACCCCTCCGACCTCCCAAAATTCTACGCCATCTATGGCACCCTCCTCAAATCCACGCTCACCCTGTCCCTCCGCAAGCGCGACAAGAAGCGGGAGAAGCTCCGCGCCGAAGAAACCATGAAGAGGAAGAAGAGGATGATTGAGGATGTAGTTGTGGAGGGACCGAAGAGGGGTAAGGGCAGGCGGGCGAGGCAGAGGAAAGTAAAGGCAAAATTGAGGCAGGAGGAGGGGAGGAAGAAGTGGAGGGAGAGGGAGGAGGCGGCAGTAGGGAAGGTGCTGGGGGCGGCAGGGGTGGGATTGGATGGTGTCGTGTCGTAAGGTGAGGGTAGGAGGTCGAATTTCATGAGAGGATAAGAGTCAGTCCTATAGTTTGATATGCCAGAGGATGCAGTCGGAGTACTCTGGAGGGCAGCCGCTTCATTATGATGGTTGGGAGGGGGTGGATGGATCATCGTTACATTCTGCACACGGCGGTGCTACTAACCAATACTGATTCGAATGAGCGGCGTTGACTGACTCCGAGGTTAGAACTTGGTGACCATTGAGTTGTCGGGTAGTGAAGCTCGACTCGTTCATGTTGAAAGTGAAAGGCTCGACCATTCCAGACTGAACCAATGATGGATCTCACGACTTTGATAGCTCAGCTTGACGAGCTTCACCTCATCCAATGCTCTCTCCTTCCCGGCGAGCAATTTTCTTTCAAAGAGGACGACGATACCAACACATGGAGCAAACTCCTCGAAACCCACCTCGCGATGGGGAACAACACGACGGCTGTCCCAGAAAGTCTCTCACCAGCCTGTATCCAAGTGCGCCTCATGAGGCCGGACCGCGAAGTATGTCTCGAGGTACAAATCCCCATTCCATACACAGGGAACCTCGGGACGGTACTAGCGGCCGCCGCCCTTCCGACCTTCACCATCAAGGGGGACCAGATCTCTAGGCTGGACCAAGAAAGGTGGAAAGACATGATCGAAAAAAAGTTGCAACAAGCCATCGATCAAGATACCGAGTACGTTACGCACTTTCACCACCCAAATCTTGTATGTTCAAGTTGTTACACTGCTTATATGCAGGTTCCCGGTCTACCAGCTCATCTCGGGCCATCTACTTCCGCTCTTACACGCAGAACTCGATACGAAAGCCTCTGATCACGAATCATCATCAGCAGGCGACAGTTCTTCCTGCCTAGTAGTACCACACCAGCCTTGTCTGTACCACGCACTTCTCACCTCACATCACCTCATATCCCCGAACAAACGACGCTCCCTACAAAGCTGGTCTGCCTCGCTATCGATCACCGGCTTCGCCAAAGTGGGCCACCCCGGAGTGATATACGCCCAAGGTCAGAAAGAAACCATCGAAGAATTCATAACGAACATCAAAGCAATGCAATGGCTTGCATTACGGGTACGCTTCGTCGAACAATTGGAAGACAGCACTGCACCAACCTTGCAGGGGAACGAAAGAAAGTGGTCCGAATTCCAAAAGGTAGGCGACGTCGTCGACGAGATGCGAAGACTGGGGCGGGAACGATTCGTTGTGGAGATGGGAATAGGGAGCGCAGGAACGAAGTAACTGCAGCCGCGACAGAAAAATAATGTATATACATACGTGTCTAAACATGAAATGAGCGCCAAACCCACCCGCGGAAAATCAATCCAGACGAGCCTCTTCCTCCACTGCCTTCCTCAGCTTATCTTCCTCCTCCAGCCTTTCCATGACCTTCTTCACCTCCCGATTCCAATCGGTCGTCAGGCATAGGTAGCTCCCCACAGCAGCACAATATACCAGAGCAACCGAAAGACCGATCCATAGACCGCTAAGCCCGAATCCAACCCAAAATGCCAGCCAAACACCGATCGGAAGACCTGCATGAAGATCAAATCTGAGCGTCACAGAGTCGATATGCAAGGGGAGAGTATCTTTACCTATAACATAATACGCGCTTGATACATATAATGAGTATCTCCAAATTTTTTTGTCTATTCGGATACAGCATTACCTGATATTGAGCAGGGCACCAAGGAACTGGGATGGAGGTTAATTTCAAATCCAGTGCCCTCGAGGTCTCTTGGGAGGGGGGGTCCACGCACCTGATCTCCTTTCGCTCGTAAAACACCTGCCGTCACACAAGCATTTCCGTCTATTATTTGGTAGAATGCTATGATCGGGAGTACGCCTGCCACCGTTTTGACGACCTCTGTACCGCATAGCGTTCAGAACCAGTGTGACTTTTTGTGGATGGTTCCACTTAAGGCGAAAAGGAAACTAACCTGGGTCATCGTTGAACATGTAAGCCCAGGAATGTCGGAAAATTACAAGAATGGCACTGATTCGCAGCTCAGGTGAACGTTCATAAATAAATAAAACGGACGTGGCAAATTTCCAGACCATGTTATGGAGCTGACGATGAATGCCAAAGCAATGGCTGCATTTGTAGCAACCTCCGCCCGTTTCGCTTTTTTCTCACCCAATAGATTACCAACACTGTTCGAATGCAATAATAATGTCGAGGAAGGTTGGCTGATTGAATCACATCGACAAGGATGACTCACCGAATTGCCGCAGCGTTGGAGAGACCATACGGCGCTTGGAAAAGTGTCGAAGATGAAGTGAGGAGGATCGATTGGCTCGCGAGGGCGATGGGACCGAGGCTATGCCAAAGGTCCGCATTTATAATATAAATCGGGAAACTTACAAGGAAGCAGCTAAGGCGACGAGTTCCCAAGCCCACCATTCCGAGGCTATTTGGCCTAATCAAGGGCTCATTCAGAAATTGTAGGAATAAGTAACTGATACGGGGAATCCATTACCTATCCCTGAGAGCCCTAACCGCGCTACGACATCAAGATGGGTGAACATCTGGCTGGATATCGGATGCCATCCTGTGTGAGGCACGTAGAAGATGCCGTATATGAGTGATACGAGAGATATCAAGCTATAGGATACAGCCGTCGCGACTGGGGCGCCGATGAACCCGAGTCGGATTGGTTCTGGGCCCCAAACTATGTAGCGCAAGATGAATATATGGAAAGAGAAAGATGGCGATGAAGCCGTACCAAGGAGATAATTGAGGAATATATTGATGGGAGCCACGAAACATATAATCCACGTCTGTAAAGAGAAAAGTCCCTGCGATTGGAAATACCGTCTTTCAGAAAGGTGTCAAATGAGCTGACCACTGACAAGCGGGGAAGAAATATGCATACCGACTGACGAGATTGAAACCGTAAGCTGGTTACAATTTGTCAAAATCCGGAATCTTCTCCTGCACAACTGATAGTGACGTACCGGGTAGTCCGAACGAAAAACAACGCAAGTATACAGCCGCTAAGCGAGCGACATCAGGATCTTGTTTGAGCGCAAGCAAGATTTGTTCCGCGTGAAACCAGACGAAAACTATGGGCTGTATAATGTAACTTGAGCATGTCACGTCCCTGTCATCCAAATCAAACATACATACCACCATTGCAGATAGTAGCACGACCCCTTTCTCCGAGAAGGTCCGCATCAGCTTTTCGGGTTTGAAGGATGGAGAAGGGTGGACATACACATGCGCTGAGCCCAGAGTCCCATTAGATGTGGTTGAGGAGAGGTCCAAGTTGTTGGAAGCAACGTGTCGAGCGCGCTAGAGAGCCCTTGAAGCATGCTGAGACCCGTCACGGCAGCCGTCATTGATCCTAGACTGATGGCTGCAAGAGCGGTCGTGGAGAGATGGCCGACGGAAATGACTGGGACGAATACTAGGCTGTGCTCCACGACCTGCGCTCTATGGAAAAAGAGGTCAGCCTCCAACCATGAGTTGGTTGGATCTGATGCGAAAGCGTGAACGAACCCGAAGACTGGGAGAGCATATGAGAGTATTGTCTGCAATTCCTGCCGGAAAATGGTGGTTTTATCGACATCTTCAGTATTATGTGTGAGAGAATCTATGCATTGTCCCCGCTGGAGCAGAGGTGTCGACTCTGTAGCGCCGGAGGTAATGGCGTTGGGTGCTGACTCCAGGCCTCTTGTGGTTTCTGAACCGATTTCGACGAAGACTGAAGACATGGGAACCAACTCCGCGTCGTGAAGTGTCCTGGGTCTAAACCGATACCCTCGATAACCCAGCGGTTCAGTGTCGGGAAACCTCGTGGTTGTGGGTCACCCCAATGAACGCAAAGATTGCTTTGTCCGACGATCTTGATCCGATCCTGATCCGATCTCACACTTGCTGTACTTACGGGATTGATCCCATTCCAATCCCGCCACCCGCCAAAATTGCACCAAATCGTTCGGTTTCCATCCCGTATCGAGTTGGTAACGCAGGCGACGGGATTGATACTGGGCCTATGCGGGTTCCTGCAAAATAGCAAGTTTGTACCACTCGGATGGTCATGAACTGGGCCCAGAAGATGTTGGTTCACATCGATAACAATCACTTGGTTGTCATTGGGATGGAGGCGTCTCTAACTCAAGCTGGCGCTTGCATGGCCTCATCCTTATCAGTTTGTATTCAATTTCTTGTTTTGCTCTGCGTCAGGTCAGTCAAGTGGTGCCTTCGGATTCGACTGACGACCTAATTTTGTGAGTGGGAAAAAATATCACTTGAGAGCAAATACAATTGCCCTTCCACTCACGCAAATGCGACTCTACTTGGTCAAGGTACATCTCTTCTTGTTTGACAAGGATTCTTAGTCTTTGCTCAAAGTCTGTTTATACTATAACTTATGAGCTATTCAGATTCGAGTAGATCAATCCACCACACACTACGGCTCTGATCCACGCAATTGTCTTTATCACGCTAGTCGACTAGTCGTTTGTAGCACTTCTGAACAGCAACTGAAAAGTGTAGGGCGATAAAATGATTTCAACTCTCAAGTGGCCTCACTTTAGTGCTCTTGATCATCAACTGTATTTACATGACAACGGATATATATCAAAGTGACGGCGCGGGGGCTCTGAGTATTGAGGATGGAATCGAATGCTTACTCATCCCGTGGCACAAGATTTGCAAGTGTACCATTATGGTCGCGCCTTGGCATAGCTACCCGAGTGCTACCCGTCGTCGGGAAGCCCATCCGTCGGTTTCACCACACATCCGCGGATATTCCCTCGATGACTGTGCTTACCCATGCGCTCGGCTCTGCAGTGATTTCCCTGCTTTCTCGCCTCGTCCAAGTCTCCATTCTCAGAACAGTGGCCACCACGACAAAGCAAGCCTCAAGGACATTCGACAAGACAGCATTGCCTCGGGAACGCATTTCGGAATAGCAACGAGGTGACGAAGTGGTGACGATCAATTCTCTTGGGCAACACCTTCCTTCCTGGGAGCGATAATCCTTCATGCACATGTGCCAACTTTCAGTCCCGCCTCTTCTTTATTTCCTTGACCCAGAACGACCAGGATAGCCCAAGCAGCGAACTCGAAATGCGGGGCTGTGGGGCTGCGGTGACCTTAGTATTCTTTGCATTCGGCGTTGTCGATAGCGCAGCCGAATCCCGTATTCCCCTTCGGTGCGTACATTCTTCAGCATCCACTGTCAAATATTTATTGACAATGACCTTGTCCAAGTAGTCCCCCGCCAGACATTGAAGCGCTCACTACAAATCCTGGTACCCTCCTGTAAGTATCCCCCGATCTGGCGTGGTATTTCCACCTGTTTCGTGGCGAAGAGCCGCTTACTGTCCCCTGCAGACCAACTCCTTCCTCTCCTTTCTTCAATCCCTCTCTTTTGGCTACTCCTTCACATTCAACGGGTCCTTCACCTCCAAAAAGTACTGTTCAAGCTTCGACTGTGGCTCACGACTCCCACCATGATCAGGATGAGCGTTTGCCATTGACAGTGGGGCAGGTCGGCATAATCGTCGGGATTGCGGCGTCAACTGTGTTCATCGCTCTGGTCGGTATCTTCCTGCGGCTCATAACGGGGAACTGGGGGGGTCCATGGCGTCGCAATTCGCAAGTCGACATCGAGAGTCCTGTCGGTAAGCCCTTCTTTCGCTCCGGCCTGCTCCGTCCCTTCGAAATCAGAAAATAATGTTCACTTCAATATAGTTGGCAAAGAAGCCATGATGGGCTTAGACCCGTTCATCACCGATGCTCAAGCACGAGGCATGGGCTGCGACCTCTCACGGCAACCAACGCGACGGATAGAAGCCAAGTTCGCGCTTAAGGACCAACTCGGGGTTTCGAAAAGTCATAAGAAGCCACCGCCTATTCTTCTGATGCCCATGAGGAGCGATGTATCCGTCGATTCGAGCTGCGCTCTATCCGACGACGAAAGCTCTGAGGCTTATGACACGGGGTTGCCTGTGCTTGGGCGCAACGCCCCGCCTTCTCATGCCGTCGGCGGGACGGTAGATGTACCATCGCCGAGGGCGAGCCTTATGCAAAACCTCATTTCGCAACTTGAACCTCACCACCCCACTCAACGTTCGATTCCGACTCCCCCCCCTGCCCTTGGCCGGGAACTTGACGGAAGGTTTACGGCCCTTTAACCTTCTTTTGTATAAAATTGTATTTTACCGCTGAGCGTTTATGCTAACGCCCCCTCCGCGATGCGAGCACCGCACTTCGTTGTTTATACTTCGTCGCTGTGCAGATTGTTGGACTGGATGTAGAGTGTCCTGGAGGAAAATGTGTTATGTACATTGTCGTCAGTTTCGTTCTGCGGGGGGTCCTTGATTCCTTGAATAAATCATATATCATGATGGCTGTTGAATGTTGAGAAAATTATGTGGAGCAAATGCCATTTCGGGCTAGGATAGGTAGTATTCAAATGTTGTTGTTAAAATGATGAACTTGATATGGAAAGTTTACAAGTGCGCATTGGAGTTTTGACAAAATACAAATTTGATTGGTCACAAGGCTAAAGTAAACTCTTGATAGAAATTGACCGTAAGCTAAACAATTATGAAAGTGACAGGGGTAATTGTAGGTACAGGGTGGGAGAAGTAGGGAGTATATAAGTAATAATATGGAGGGGGTATGGGTTCGTACAGCTAAGCAAAGAATAGGCAGCGAGGATAGCGTATGTATGTATCAGAGAGGTAAACATATGACGAGGCTGCGAGACAAGACAGCGAAGTATTAATCACCCGAAGAAAATTACCACTGGAAAACATATCCTTCGATGCTTTCAAACTTGTAGCCGCACTCGATAGCCTTTTTCTTCTCCTGCGACGAGGTCGTATAGAAATGCTGGCAGCTCTTGGGGTCGTACAGCCTAAAGAGGGGGACACAGCCGCAAGACTCGTCGGCGAAGATGAAGCCCGCAATGTCCTTCGATTCGTACCCCTTGTGTGCGATCGCTTTGCGCTTCTCTTGCTTATCGGTGGTGTAGAAGTAGTCTTTCGACTGCGAGTTGTAGAGGACATAGAGGGGTACGGTGTTGTATACCTGCCAGTTGAAGAAGTAGCCGATGATAGAGGCGGCGCCAACGCCCTCGGGGTAGCACATGCGGTTGAAGGGAACGGCGTCTTTGCGAGTGGGACATTTGTCTTTGCCGTAATCACCGTGTTTGTCGTAATCAAAGTCCTTGTCGTATGATTTGTGGGAATCATAGCGCTTGTCGTCGTACTGAGACCCATCATACTTCCCAGGATACCATGAGCCGTCATCATACTGGGATCCGTCGGGGTATTTGCCGGGATACCAAGAGCCGTCATCATATTTGGAACCAACGTCATGCTTTGTAGAGTGCTTGTAACCGTCATCGTAGGAATAATCATCACCTCGAGCCTGAGCGAAAAAAAAAGGTTTGGTGTCAAGACAAAGAAAGAATGGTCAAGACGAACCTCAAGATGGCTACCGTATGATTTGTGGGAGTTGTAAGGCTTGTGGTCGTACTTTCCGGGGTACCACGAGCCGTCGTCATACTGTGACCCATCCGGATATTTGCCGGGATACCAAGAGCCGTCATCGTACTCGTATCCGACACTGTAATCGCCGTATGAGTTGTCATCGCGGGCCTGAGCAAAAGGGATTAATTTCAGGATTAAGCATAAAATGAATGAGACAGACTTGGAGATGGCTACTTGTCGCTTCATCAACCGCATCAGGGCCTGGGGCAGCGGTCGAGAATCCGAGGAGAGCGAGGACGATGAAAGATGTGAGTTGCATATTGAAAAAGGGTAGGATAGTGGAGTGAAGTGCGTTAGGTAGATGAACCTGCCAACTTACCAAAAAACATGCTGGTATTTATACGCCCAAGAGATAGGGAGATAACATTTTCTCATGATAGACATTCCTCATTCCTAGGAGAAAGTATCCTCAAAATGCCTCGTGAAAACAAAAAGAAAAGGAGATCGTGAATGACTCGGACATGTTTTTCTTGGCGAACTTGTGGCAGTGGTGGTATCACGTGAGTGTCATTTTCTTCGTGTATCCGTCACACGGTCACGACCATCCCCCTTTTCCCGCCGCCCTTCCTGCACAAAAACGCCAACCTCAACGATGTACACCTCTGCTGCAGCCCAGAAGGCAAAGAGACGAGCTCATGCGCGCCCAGAACTATCAGATGAACAGAAACAAGAAATAAAAGAGGCTTTCGAGCTGTTCGACACGGACAAGGATGGCTGTGTCGACTACCACGAGTTGAAAGTCGCGATGCGCGCGTTGGGATTCGAGATGAAGAAGGCCGAGGTGCTGAAAATACTCCGGGATCATGACAAGACGGGACATGGGCTCATGGACTTTGAGGACTTTGCGAAAATCAGTGAGTTCCCAAGCATGACCTACGCGCTTTTGTTAACGCGTCATGCTTGCAGTGAGCGAACGAATATTGGCGCGTGACCCTATGGAAGAGATAAGACGTGCGTTCCAGCTCTTTGATGACGACAACACGGGGAAGATCAGTCTGCGGAATCTGCGGCGGGTAGCGAAAGAGATTGGGGACCGGTTAGAGGACGATGAGCTGTGCGTCCTGCGTCCTTTTGATTCTACCTTTGCCAAAGTATTTGACAACCTTTCAAACCCGTTAACCTTAGCCAAGCCATGATTGACGAATTCGACCTGGACCAAGATGGGGAGATAAACGAGCAAGAGTTCTTCGCAATCATGACGGACGATGCATAGCATGCCTGCTGTTGTGTGCTTGACGGGCCTGGTTGCCTCCTCCATCTCTCTCAATCTTGGTATTCGTACCTCGTCCATACCATCACGCGCCACTTGTTCCTTTCTTTCCCTACCTCCACTCTCTCTTCTATCTAGTCTCGTATGTCCTGCTATCTCCTCCCATGTCTTTCGCTGACTGTGGCATTTATGTACTAGATCCAAACTCTGCTGTTCATTAGATATGTCGGGCCTGTAACATAATGATACTATCATGAACTTGAAATACCTATGCAACACCTAATCATGATACTCCCATGCACCATGGTACTGCTCTGTTCGAGCTTCTCCGTCACTTTGTAGCCTCTGAATGCAATCCTTGTCAGGAACTTCTTATATCCCAATGCACGCAATCGCAATCGCAAGCACTCCCTTCGCGCCTGCAAAGTACTCTTTCCAATGTATACGGTTCCTTAGGCCGACCTCCGCAAGACCTTGTCATCATCCTGCTTTGACTTTGACCCACAAACCACAATGGTAGACTCGTGATGCCTAGAGTCTAAGTATTCAGACTGAGTATCGTTTACAGAGCATCATCGTTGTGCGCGGCGCACTATGCAGTATCAAAGATACCCGACATTTCGCCGCCCCCGATTCCTCCGCCGAATCTCGATGATTTACCTCCCTCTGAGCAAGGAACGACAACACATGGCCCACGAAGCCAAAAAGCCTAATATTTTAACGACACCGCTTAACGGCTTCTATGGATGAAGTGGTGCTTGGGTGGTGGCTATGCGTTCCGATGACCCATAGGAGTTTTTGACCATATCGAGCTGGGGGTCCACGACAATCAATTTTTTTTTTTTTGGCAGTGCTATCATGTGCGCAAGAAAGGGGAAGTAACGTCGCGGAGATGTACATAGAACCGAGACTTGCGAGTAAGTAAAAATTGGGAGGCGCTTCCAAGTTATTTATTTATATCGCACGTCCATGGGAGCGCGGCGATGGTCATATTCTGCAGTGCGTTGTGGCCATATGGGTAGGTTTCTTATCTATGCCAACTTAAGGCACCCATAATACAAACGTACATTAGATACGGCTGGTCATGTAGTACTGGCAGGTCCACGTATACGAAGGTTGCAGGACGAAAAGAGAGCAAAAAATCGATGCAGGCGAATTCAATTCACTTCGGACCTGGATCCAAGATGAATAAACTCTCTCGAACCCCCCACAACCGCGCGGCACGAAGCATGGAAGCACTTCATTCAAGTCTGATTACACACGGCTGCTCGTCAATCTAAACCCCTCGGAGGGTGCAGGTCAAGTTACGAGAACAACTTGTGAGAGTAAAACCAGGGCATATATGCACGTGTTGTATAATAGAGCGGGAGGTTAAAGTAGAATAAGAGTGGGATAGTTAGGTACCTGGGTAGGAAGGCCGCGAAAACACGATGGGGTATCAAAGCAAGGGATTGTGTTGATACAGAACTTGAGCTTGGAACCATAATGCGGAGCTGGTGGTTGGACTTGATGAGGGAAAAATGTACGTGATGAGTAATAAGGTGGTGGGGTAAGGTAAAGAAAGAGCTTGGGTTGGAGTAAGTCGAGGAAGAGGAAGAACCTGGTGCCCGAAAAACCCACATGGGACGGAAAGAAACATGTGTGCATGAATAACAAAGTTAACGATTGTCCATGTCGAGCATTTTTCGAATGATTGGGATGTGATGAGAATGTAGAGCGTGAGTGTCGAAAGACGAAAGACGAAAAGTCCCTGATCCTGGCCCGAAAAGAAGAAATATAAAAATCGTATATAATATATAATGATGACGAACGACGTGGACGACGACGACGACGACGACGACGAAAAAAGTGAGGTGAGTGGTTTGTTGGAGCATGTAGCATGGGTAAACCAGAGCTGGGGCGAATAAAAACGGAAAAAAAGGAGGGCAAGACACATAGAGACGAAGACACACATATCCTCCGAATTGTCCCCGGCATCCAATCCTCATATACATGGTATTGGCCTTCTTCATCACCGAGAAACATCGAGAACGAATTTCCAAACGCAGAAGATCGACCAGAGAGAATTATTCTGGCTTCTCCAAGCTTGTGGCCTCCTTTGGGGGAGGCACATAGTCCTTATGCACTCGCATATGTTGCCCGAGGTTATCATGTCGACTGAAATCCTTGCCGCAACCCGGATACGGGCACAGATGAGCTACAACGCAACAAAAGAAAACATGTCAGACAGCAAAAACAACGAGAACAAGCAACGCACGCTTCTCGTAAGTATGTATACTCCTTATATGCCTCTTCAAATGCTCCCCACGCGCAAACAGCTTGCCGCAGCCATCTACGCCACACGTATACGTCCGCATCCCGGTTTTCCCTCCTGCCGCGCCACAACCATCACCTATACCCCCAACAGACACGGGCTTGCGCCGCACGCCAAACGATGGCCAATCATCCGCCTGCACCTGCATGTCATCGAGCGTCGGCACGCGACGCCCCCGCGACTTTTTCGTCAGGTTCGGCACGGGTATTGGAATCGGCAGCGAGCCGCTCGTGTTCCCGCTGCCCTGACGCAAGCGGCGGCGGTTTGCGTTCGCGCTGGGGTTCGGGTTCATGGGAGAGGAAGGGGCGATGGAGAAGGTGGTGGTGGTCGATGAAGCGGACAAGGGTAGTTGGGGACAGCTCACGCTGCCAATACTGCTGCACATCGAGATGGGGGAGTACGGCTCTGAATGGGAGGGAGAGACGGAGGTGTGCGTGTGCGTGTAGGAGCTGCGGCGCGCACGGAAGTGGGTGTCGGTGGAGGAGGATGGTCGAGCGGAGTTGGGTGAGGTGGGAGGATAGGGGTTGTATCTTGACGAGCGGAGGTGCCGCCCCGCCTCGCCAGTTTCACTGCCATTGTACGACGAAGACGAGGTGTAGGTATGCCGGCGCGGCCGTGTGCGGAGCACAAAATCGGGGTCTCGCTTATCATCACGTATGTCTCCATCACTCTCCGCGCTGCGTTGGCAGAACTCCTCCGCGTCTTCTTCTTTGATGACCACAACCCTCGAGGTCTGGTGTTGCACGAACTTTTTGCGCATCCCTGGAGAGGGGGAGGGACGCTCTTGCACAGTGTACTGCGGCGACGCGTATCCTTCGAGGTCGTCTTCTCCCTCCGCATCGGCGTCAGCGTCATGGGCATATTCGCCGTTTGCTGGCACATGGCATGGCCTCCCCTCCACATCCCACATCTTGTGCTGGAGACCCGCACACTCCTCATCGCGAGAAGCCCTCATTGCATAGCGGGGGTCACAGACGTCGACATATTCCGATTCCACCGGGGTATACCCGATACCCGCGTGCGCAGCTCCCTCTCTCTGCTGAGTAGCCTCCCCGATGTACCCAGCCGCCGCCGCCGCCTCTGTGAGCGCATCAAATCCCGATCCAGAAGGACCCATCCCATTCGCAGAAGACGCTTGAATCTCGGCCGCGGCGATAGCAGCAGCGGTATACGCTTGACCATCCTGGATGCGGAGATTCGACAGATTCAGATCGGGAGAAGCTGAAGGGTGGCCGGCTGCTCCACGTGAATTGAAGTAAGGCGGCATCGAGGAGGATGACGCAGCGGTTTGCGCGGCTTGGGCGCTTGTGCTGGCCTGATTTGCAGCCGATGACACGCTGAGATCGAATGTGTGTGTCTGCTGATGCAGGTCTGGGTGCTGCGCCGCGGCGGCGTACATGTCCAGGTCTTCTCGTTTGATCCTCCGACCTATGCTGCTGCCGCAGACGACGTTGACGTCAACATTGGAGGAGTAATCTGCCATGCTATTTGTGACGACAAAGGCCGGGGCATTATACGCCTCCCTCAGTGGATGCGACTGGGGATAGATATTCATATGTTGCTGCTGCTGATTTATATCGGCTGAGCTCGGCCTCCATTGGTCAGTCAAGTTGTCGACGGAGAAATAGTGGTCGCCCGACTGATGCTGTTGTGAGACACGTCTGAGGGCGTGTGTCCGTGGAAGATGCGAGGCGGGGAGGGAGGTCGAGGTTGGAGGAGATGGGTCGTATGGAAGGCTAGATGCGACGGGGATAGGAACGGGAGAGTAGATGACGGTCGGAGATTGTTGATGCTGCGGAAAGATAATCGGCGATGCTGAGGGGATATACAGCTCCAACGACTTTGAACGATCGAAATCGGCTGTATGGGCCGACTGAGACGGCTCGGACCGATACGCGCCATGGGGCTGCTGCTGGAACTGCTGTGGATGCGGCAGAGGATGCTGCGGAGGATGCCTTTTGACTCGTCGAGTGACGTCAGATGAAGGCCAGTTGGACATGGTGTAGTCAAAGTTGGGTGAGGAGGGGTATCCCAAGTCGTTGTACGCCGAGAGAGACGTCGAAAGTGGGGTGTACCCGTTGCGATAGCTGTCCATGGTGTCCGTTTGGTGGTGGTGGTCTGGATCCGGGAGTGATTCAAATGCCTCAGACACCGGGCTATGGGTTAGGTAGGAGGCACTGGAGCCAGAGGAAAAGGGCGAAGGAGAATAAGAGGTGTAAGTAGGGCTGATCGGCGAATTCACGGTTGGGTGGCACGCGGCACGCGGGGACAGGTCGTCCTGACCAAGGGTGACGGCCAACATTTGGGGGTGGTTGGGGGCGTGGCCGGGAAAATAACGACACTCTCGAGTGGGAAGCGAGCCCAGGGCTGGAGGGCAGAGAAGAGATCGAGAAAACGTTGAATGAAAGAATATGTGATGGTGTTGAATGATTAAACAAGTCTGGATTGGAAATGGGGTTTGTCAGATCGTGACTCGGGTGTGATCGAGAAAGCTCCGGAACCGGATTGTGGAACTGGTGCGAGCAATGGTGTCGTGCTCCTCAGTGTCACCAGCAGCTACTAAGGGTTGGGGAGCGCGGGCAAGTACTTAGTACGGATGATTAGCGCGTAATATGAGGAGACGCGAAACGGTGATAGATTAATATGGCGATCGATCTGAGATCACCGCTTAGGCACCTTGCAAACCAATACTGAACAAAGGGCAGCCAAAGTAAGATTAACGCAACACCAACCAGCCACGTATCCATCGCTGTAAATGACACCCTGCTCCTTCAAGGATTTACGCCAAGTACCATAGAATTCTCGTTCTCTCGTCACGTCTTTCTGCCGAATAATATCCATTTTTAGACCGGGAAAGCCCTCCGTTCCCATGGTTCATTTTTGCCTTTTTAGGCCGTCTGGCCTCACCGCCACCCGGTCCGGACCACTAGCTTTGAAACGTTAATGGGTATCACCGGAAGACCGAGTCCAGCCTCCTCACAGAGGACCTCACACTTCCCATCTAACAGCAAGGCAAAAGGAACAACAAATCCGATTATTCCGCTACATTTGTCCTTGGTCCACCCAAAAGTTGCCACGCCGAAAATTCTTTGCACCCTCGAAAAAAGCTCCATTCATCCCAATAGCCCGAGGTTGGGCATGAGCTTTGCTGTATTGCGACCTGATCGGTCCTCAATCTGTCTGGCACACGGCTGTCCGCACTTTTCAGGGCACCATCCAGAAAATGACAAATTCATACCCACCAAGCCCTCCGGTCTCCGATCGTCGGGCAAGAAAAAAAAAGTACTTTGGCGCTCCTACGTCGGGGTTCATTGATCATTTGTCGTGCACCCACATGTTACACTGCCGATGAGAATCCACCATGCTCTCGCACCTCTTGAGATGGGCGGTTCTGTTATATCGCAATCAGCGCGGCCTCTCTTTCTCTCGAGCACCGACTCGGACACAGGCATGGAAACATTCCCTTTCTTCTCACCTTCCTGTCGTAACAAGGCCCATATCTTACATGCTGAAATAGGCCGAAATTGCCCAGCGACCACATATCTCCACATATAGGGTCCGACGTGACCCCACATCGATTCGATTTTACAAGCTATTCACATTCCCAGTATATCAGGAACGCATGTGGTTGAAACTGGGCAATGGCAACCATCACAGGTCATTGCATTGGTCTTTCCCTCGATCTGAGTATTTTCGGACATTCACGTTATCACTACCCGGATTTTGTGCTTCAAGTTCATGTTCTCTTCCTGATTTCCTTAAAATAAGCGTGGGTGTTTATTCATTATTGAAAGACCCCGGGGGTCGTTGGACTGGAGCACTCGGCCCAAAAACCCACGAAGTGAGTGCTCTATTTTCACCGATGTTCAAGTTATCCCCGCTAGAATTTCTTTCAATTTCAGAATCATGCATGCGACGTACATCATACAATACATATATCCAAATTCAAAAAAGCGACCTCCGCGCATCAGAAATTTGGACATTGTACCTGCTGAAGTACTATCTCGAAGGCAAGGTACGTCTTACTTTTTATCTCCGTGGGCCGGAATCGCGTCATCAAGTTTGAATCATCGTTCTCGCGTGTTTTTACTTGACTGGGTTGATCCCACATTCTCGTTTTCATTCTACATCCTCATTCTCCATCCGTTTTCATCCGCTGAAGCTTATTGACCAAAGGCACGTCTGCAGTCTGGATCAGACAAGGCAGACCAAGGAGGCAATCCTGTCTCCTGCTCTGATGGCAAGTTTATTTTCCAATACTGATTGACTTACCGCCAGATGCGTTACTGATTACAGAATGAGGACGCAAGCGCCCAATCTCCTTGATTTTTGTTTTATCCTACTCGAAAGTCCACTATCGCCACCATCTCGCACTTTAGCTTTGCTTTGCTTTGCGACTAGTGTCAATCTATGGAAGCCAAACGCCTCGTTGTCTTTTCCTCCTTTGGCTCGACAAATGAATATCATCTCGTAACCAGCCGATCCCGCCATCCTAACCGCGTCAGTCAATCAGGCAAGCTCATCCTGTCCCTTTCCCTTCCATATCCATATTGATTCAATATTAAATCCCCCCTCCCTTCTCTTCTTTCGCACAGCGTAATCATTTTCATTTTCCATCTGCTCTCGCGAGAACGTAACGTAAACTGCGCCATACTTGCGCTTCTCTTAGTACATGATATCGATCATCATAAAATCTGCTTCCTTGGCCCAAAATTTCTCGCCACGACACGGTAAATGGAAGTACTGAAGTAAGTCTTCTCGGAGTCTACCCGGATTTCATTCCCTTGCGGTCTTGGATCGTTCATGCCTTAGCACAGCGTCATTCTTTTCATTCGTCTCTTCTGCGCATGAATTGTTCAAACTGCGTCACACCCGCACTTCCCCCAGCCCAAGATCATCACGAACGGGCTTCCTTCCCCAAGGGTCCTGGTAACTGAAGGTTCTATTAAATTTTTTATTTTGGGATAGAACCTGGTACTCAGCTAGCGCGACTGGGACCGATGACTATTGGCTCCAATTTTGTCCTTTCGGCCCGTGGTGGGAAGGACCGTCGCTGTTCTCATGGCTGGGGATATCAATCATCTTTCCATTAAACAAGGCCTTATCGCTTGCATCATCCGTAACGTACGTACGCCACGGCACGTACGTACACGTTGATCGCCATCGATTAAACCCATGGTCATTACAGTATGAGAAACAGTCATCTTCTTCATCCGTACAGCCGTGAGACGACCACGACCACGAATCCAACCTTCCCCTCCGCTGTGTTAATTTCCGACTCATGAACTCACGCTGCTTCCGCTCCTCCCGTCCCTTCCGATTGTTCATTAATCATCGTCCAGCCGATACTCTCCGCACTCGGCTCGTGCTCTCGCCTGGACCGCGTGTTTCATCTCTCTTATGGAACATTCATCAATCCACACCGGCTAGTATGGTTGGTCCATGTCCGGGGCCCTTCGCCTTGCGACACCGTAATCATAATTATCATCCGATTCGGATTTCCCGAGTCTCCACCACCTCGGTCATGGCGTATCGACACTTGGAATCCTTGTCAACGTAACGACAGTTTGCATCGTACCAAGCCAAATATTGACAGGAAACGTCATCCTTTCATTTCCACTTACCCACCCACCCGACCACGATGATAAGCACTCGAACGTCACCTTCGCCGTGGCCGTTTTCGAGCCATCGACTCCAATACACGTCCGTTACCGACCCGTAGTTCCCCGCACTCGCGTCGTGCTCTCGCCTAACACCGCGTGTTTCATTTTCCTTCGAACATTCATCAGTTTACGGTGCCACTGGCAGGCAGCGCGTCCAACTGGAGGCTAAAGTACCGATCCAACCGCCGATTCAAATTGCCCGAGTTTCCACCCTCGCCCAACGTATGTCAAAGGTGTCTAGAATCCAACGATCGATATCCCAGTTGATCTCCCTATGTGGCATGACCTCGGACATCACTGCGCCTTGGCATGTGCATCATGGCATACTGTAAGTAGCTTAGTTCGTCCGGGTCGGTTCTCTGAACATCAGGAGACTGCAGGTTGGCCTTGCCATCGTATCGCTGGGTCTTTCGCTTGGATCTACCATAATCAGTGTTCAGACAATTAATGTAAGTGGACAATAGTATTCAATTCAGATGACGACATGCCAATTGTATTACAGGGTCCTTAAGGTTCTTGGTGACCATCCTTGTTTCCTGCCCTGAAAGGCTCGGTGTTAAAGTGGCCTTTTGGGTCGGAAGAAGATGAAGAGGGTATTAATGTGATTTAATATCACATCGCGGCCAGCTTCCATTGTGGGCGTCCGTCCTCAATTATCGGCGCGGCCTTTTTTCAAGCGCAAGTACCAGGCTGCCACTTCGACTCGAGAGCCTCAATCCAATAACTGGCAGAGAAATCATACCCGCATGACATTCCTCATTGCTTGTAACTCGACTTGATATGTGGACACGCGGGATCGCCTCGTGCCGTGTCTGTTTCAAATTTATCCATCCTCGCGCACAAGGGACGTCGGAAATAATAAGACTTTTGTTCAGATGGACCGTGATGTTAGTAGAACAAACAGATGCCAATCAATCCCTAGCGGACGGCGACAATAACATACCATGACTCTGGATCCTGCATGAGCGGCGATTTTTCGGAGAGCGGAGACATGGCACGAGACGACTGTAATTTGTCAGAGGTCGGAATGGTCTGGTGGCGCGGAGTTTGACATCGGTGTTGCGAACAAAAGGACTTTTGTTCTTCGACAGATCTGACATGATACAGCATGTCAAGATGAAACGGTGTCACCTGAACGAGGGTACCGAATTTCTCTTCAAAGGTAAGCATTTTATGGAGGAGCTTTTCAGAAGTAGACTTCTTGACTCGCGAGCTCGCCGTTGTATCCTCCGCTCTTCCACCGGGAAAAAGAAATTTGAGGTATTGAAGGTGAAAGATGAGATATTGCAAGAGATGATGATGTTAAACACATGAGGTGGACTCATGATATGGAGCTCACCTCATCTAGGTACCAGATCCCGATCACACCTTCCGTACTCCAAGTCTACTGCGGCCTTGCCTGTTTCCATTGTTAACTTGGTGGCGGCCTACAATCCGTTGCCCACCCTACTAAGTACTGAGAAGCTATCGGCCACTTGGAAGGAGGTGCACACCAGCGCCCGCGCCCACGCGATCATTTGCCAGGGAAAATCCAGACCGACCCTCAAAGAACGATACACAGTGCATGAGTTTCACCCAAGCTATCCTGGCACGATGGGACCACTATTCGCCCTCCAAGAAAGATGTAAAATCGACCGGAGGGAATGAGAACGAGAGAACTGACAGACAGGTGGACGTAAAGGGTGCTCCGTCCAAATGGTTCCTAAACCGAAGAAGGGGCTGCCCCTTCTTCGCCTGTACTAGTGTGACCTGATTGACAGATGGGACGACGGAATAATAGATGGAGTGTGGGCCCTCCACATATTAGGCGTGATACGTCTTCACCTGGCCTATTACAGTTATCCGGCTTGCTATTTACTCACTTTACAAGAACGTCTTTTGCGTGGACCGGGATCGAGACTCGGTAAAAAAAAATCAACGCCCGGATGGCGGAGAAGATTGGCCGTACTCGTGATGCCCACTCAACGAGGTTGGAAGGATCCGTCTGGACACGGTGGCCGTTTGTGTGAGTATAGACGCGCACATGTCCTCGGAGGAAGGCTCCTCAGCAGCGAGCTCTTCAGCGCTTCTTGGAGAAGAAGAATCGTCACATCAAGACAGATCGATGGACGCACGTTTCATGGGTATGCAGAGAGGAAAACGCGGATATTGCTGATGAGTCATAGTTCATTGGCACCACGGGAAGGCAGAGGACCACAAGAAGAGTCCACTGACTCTTTGTTCTGGAAGAGAAGAACAGTTTACGGCTAAAATAAGAATGAGATTCGAATAAAGAATACTCTGGCATGAACGACCAATAATCCTCTGATATGCTATTGCCGATGATTTGTGAATTACAGAAGATCGAACAGATAAATTCCAGGATATACTCCGAGTCCCTTGCAGAGTCCTCAAAAGTGGTTCGCTAAAAAAGAAGTGTTGGGCGATGTTTCAAAATTTGTCAATGCTTGAGTCAGAAGGAAGCCTTGGCGAGATCGAAAACGTAGTGCCCATCGATGGCACGCTGTCAATGATGAACGTTGAACGTAGAACGTTGAGTTGAGTCAGTGGTGGATTGATTGTTGAATCGGAAAGGTGCAACCAAATAATCGGCGGCTCCGCACTCTGCCACAACAGTGAGAGCCCTGTTATATTTCCAACTGTCTTGATAGATGATGTCCAGTTACGAATTGTCTGTCTCTGCGATATCCCTCCAACACTTTTGATCAGCCTCGTAAGTCATAAGCGTCCTCCAAAAACATGGAACCTAGTCTTCGCAAAATCGACTTCCATAGACTCGCGTTCTACAAAGAAGTCTGGCATGCGATCATATTTGACCTTCACGCCCGTTCATTCATCTATGTATGTATCTCTTACCTGGTCAATGTCCATCGGACCTTTCAGTCGAAGGTCTTGTTGACCTTGCCAAGCGCGCAGTCCAAGGACCTCGCTCTTGGTTACCCTCGAGGGAGGAAGGGGCTCTTGGGTGATCCAGCCATCGCATCAGGTCCAGTTGAAACTGGAGGTATCTTAGAATCGGCATGCCAGTGTCCCAGAAATCTTGCGTTTGGACTTCGGCACTGGAGCGTCAAACAGCCTCTTCCGTCGTACTCGCTCAAGTCAGGATAGCGACGGTTGCCGCTCCCGATGCCCCCCCTATCGCTGGCGCAGTGGAACCTGATTCTGCGGCGGGACTGAAATCATCATCTCGTCTCTCTCCTCTGCAGCCAAAGACATGGCAGGTCGGGGGGAAGGAATGGCCTGACGACCAGTTATCCGTGTACAGGTTCAATTTCACGCATGTCCAGCACGGACCCCCCCTCAATATCTCCGGTCACATGGATATGGGTTTCAACTGCCCTATACATCCTGCCATTTCCTATGCTGGTTGTTATTCCGCTCAGTGATCGGTCGGTCAGTATTTGGATCCCCTCTCTTCATGATGGTTGTCAGTTTCCTTGCCCTACTGCGTTTTCTGGGAATGTCGAACATGAGGACAGGACCTTGACGATTTATATCTGTGGCACATCTATACTCATTGTGCCGCGCTCGGGCCCAGTCTAGTCAATTATGGCAAGTAATCGAAATCTTCCCATGCCAAAGCTGCCGCAGTCTCCATTTTATTCTGCGACATCCAGGATGAAGGAGGCAAAATGATCCACCGCAACTTAAGGCCTCAGGCGAAATCGTACGTTGTGGCAATAGGGAGCAAACAGAGGTGTCTGGGTTTCCCCCGTGCAATTTAAATTTACCATAGGTTGAACGCTCTAGTACTTTCACTGTCGCTGTCGTTCGCGTTGCGCGTGATCCTGATAAAGCCTCGTTAAGAGAACAACACGCGTTAGGAGAGTCGGTATCGAATCAAATGGTCGTGATATCTGCTCGGCTGGCTCTATCACAGTACCTACTCGAGCTTCCCATCCAGAGGTCTTCCCCCGGATCTGACTAGCCAGATCTCCCAAGTGCACGAGTACTGTGCACTCCCACTTCCTCGCAGACTTTCATCGCAGACTCAGGCCATTTGAAACGATACGGCAACGGTTGATCTCTCAGGACACTGCCAGTTTTGGGGGTAGAAAAAGCTGCGGGGGATACGTTGGAAGGTTGCCGTTGAGTAGATAAATCGCCATAGTGAAGGATAAAATTTCGGCATCCCTGGTATTTGGAATGGAAGAAGTGTGTGGACGGCGAAAGTGAGAACGCGTTCGATAAAATGGAGGTGTTGTGACGAGTGAGATTGCGAAAGATAGAATGGAAGTGTTGTGATGAGTGACGAAATTGAATTGCGAACGCACTAGTAGCGCTCTGTCCGTGAATTCCACAGAACTCAGAAAGGAACATGGGTCGAGCAACGAGGGTTACCCTTCTGGGTTTCCGCCGGCGGTGTGATTTGGCGTGTTGGGATTCGGGGAATGAGTGAACGCCCTTTGTCTGCGGGCCAATCGAGATGAAGAAAACACGTTGTTGCTCGGAGATTTCATATCAACGGATTGAATGTTGTTAGCCCGTTTTCGAGGGACAACGCCCCGAACGACTCTCCGAACGACAATCGAGAGGTCAGTCAGAGTCATCCATGACGTCGAGTTCATCAAAAGCCTGAGCCAACAAGAAACCATCGGGAAGGCATTAACGTTAGCAGTCAAACTCGTTCAAAAAAGTCGAATGACGACACAAGGGACGATGGTGTCCTGTCGATCAAGAAGGAGTCTAATCATAATACTTGTGCAGAAAATTAATGTGAATGAAGGGACGCACGTTGATGACAGGATAGGGCATCTTCCATTCTACAATATGTGACCCAAATGGTCTCATGCTAACGTTAAGATTAAACTCTAGACCATCTGCCAGGGTGGCCATGGGCGCCGATTGATCTCCATACGATGCAAGGTCGACAGAGATAACGGATCCAACGTTCTGTGATATCGATACCCTTCATTAATCCGAGTTCCCTCGTGGTCATGCGGGATGAGGTTATTGAAATGAGAGACCAAGCCGCCTGCTGCCAACTCAGTTCAGATGAGAAAAATGACAACAGCGTAGCCTGCGAAACCAAATTATTTCATAATCGACGATTATACCATAGGCAAATAGAGGAAGTGAATCAGTACTTGCCATGGGTCTTGACGAAGATGACAGGGGCACGAGGTCTAGCTTGCGAGAACAAGACAAAGGCTAACAGAGCGACTGGCATGGGTACTTGCGTTTTAAAGCACGAAACAACGCATGGTCATTGACCTAGATAGTCTTCGCGGGAGAAAGGCGCCCAAGATGGCTGTTGGGAAGGGCGTGCTCATTACGATCTGCTCAAAGCCCTCGGCGGCCAGAACTCGGAAACGGATGACAGGAAAATTTATCCACAAGTTGGGACTATCAAATAGTGGGGGAAAAGCTTGATTTCGGGCGGGACTCGAAGGTTTGATCAGGTCCAAGATGTTCAATAGTCATGAAGTTTTCAAAGTAGACTTGCCTGTGATCAGCTGAAAAAAATTATCCACAGGTCGGGGCTATCAGATAGCGGCGCTGCGGGGAGGATGTTTTGATGCGGCCCTAGATACTTAGCGGTTATTTATTTACCGTGACAATTCCAACGCAGACTTTCCTGTGATCGGCTGGCAGTATGTGAATAAATAAATCTTTTAAGTCGGCGACAATTGCTTGAAGTTCATGAGCTCCGTCCATGTTCCCACCAAATAGTGGGCGATTTGAAGCGCGCATTGGCTGCATCCACGGCAAAGAAATATTTTCATCCTAGCTCACCGCTCATGGCACCATCCTAAAGAAAAGTAAAGAATCAGTTAAGAAATTCACAAAAAAAAAAAAACAGAGCCGAAGAATAAACTTAGCCCAGGGAGAAGAGAGTTCAGGATGTCCAACATTAAACGAGACACTCAAAGATTCACCCAAAGGCCCCGGTGAGGTCGTAAGATGTGGCGACAACGCTGGCAGCTCGTGCAGACACTAACCTGGTAGTGTTTACAGAAAATCTGGTGGTACTTAGTACAGAGGCAGAAAGAGAAGGCACAACGTAGATGATAAGGGCGACGCAGCCCTGGAAGAAGGGTCGGATGAGTAGGAATGTTCCATTGTTATCTGTGAACATGGCATGGTCAGGCCTGAAAATTCAGTTTGCACTATTACTTGAAGCGAAGAATTCCCAGAAACAGATGGCGAAGAAGGCCTTGGAAGGTGAGATTCTCAAATTCAAGTTTTTGAGTCATGCAGCTGCCTTACTGGGGACTTGAAGCAGGAATGTCACGTATTATGATAGTTGAGGTCTACTTGGAAGGAAGACACCTCAGGTCAGTCCCTCGGTGTGCATCCCAGTAGATGTGTCCGAGATCGAGAGACGTTTGACGTACTACGGTCTCAGGGTTGCTAACGGTCTATCAGGGAGAAGACGCTCAGGTCACGCGCTCGGTGTGTATCTTACTGACAATGATAGGGTCCGGGAATGTTAGTGTTGTTCCACATATTTTAGTAACAAAAATCGACTTGCCTGTAGTCGAATGCAGAGGACATGTTTGAATCCAGCTCCCGGGAACTTGAAGGCAGACGAAGATGGAGAGACGCCTGGTTGACTTACCCAGGTCTCTCAGGGTTACTAGCAAAAGTCCAAGTTAACGTTAGTCGAAGACTTGCATCTCCGACTCGCGAGTCGCGTCAACTTGGCTGCCGTACTTATAGCTCCGCGGACTCCCAAGTGCGATTTTTTTAATTTGCAGTCGTTGCGCAAAGGATGAGTCGAAGAACAACCGACTGCCACTGAGAGCTTCGCGTCCTAAACTTCAGCCTTGTGAGGTCTTGTGCAGCTTCTCTGATAAAAGAGCTCACGAATTGTGGCCGCCGGAGCCGTGATGATCCAGCATGTGTTTCTGTCAGGCGAGCTTCGGCTGATTATGTATCCATGTTTCGTGAGCGTTTAGGATGACATTGAAAATACACTTACGTTTGATATATTGAATGACGAGGTTCTTGAAAAGTCCATGATTCTAATTTCTGGGTCTTCGTGAACCAAAATCTGGACCTGCGTTGCAGGCTGGGGTTCCGTGATGAAGATGCCGATCTTGCGTGGGGGCGAATTGAACTGTCCGCCGCCTAAAAATCGGGATCGACAAAATTACGCGTTGTGACACCGTCGAGAGCATTGAGTATTGTTCAATCGAGTTGAGGATAAGGAGTCCTTAGGTGTTAGTTTTACGTTCAATCGTTCAAGTGAGAAAGTTTTTTTTCAAGAGTAGTGGTTGTGTTCAAGCCTGGATTTGCGCAGGGTTGGCACGTGGTGCGCATGAAAAAAAATAGGTTCCGTGGCAAGTTCCCCCTCTCTATTCAGGGGCTTGTGGTCTTCAACTCTTCAACTCATCCTCCTCCCGTTCAAGAGGACACTTTTCCCTTCAGAGTCTCAACATCATTCTATTGCCGTTTTCCAAACAAACTTCGCATTTGCATCCGCTGCTTCGTCCAGTGCTTACACAGTTAACCCCTGTCACAAACAGTTGCAACCCAGTCGGCCCAACACCATGGTCTCTATTCCCAGAACGAGGCGGAGAGAGGAGGAAATCACAGAGGCGGGCCATGTTGAAGAGGCGGAGGGTGTACTTGACCGAGACAAAGAAAGCTCTGTAGGTTCCCAGCGACACTCGAGTGGCATCACCCGAATTGCTCACCATCCAAAACAGTTCACAGTCCAAGCAGAGGGCGGATCGGCAGCCCAAGCAACGCAGGACTCACCCCGCCGGCCTCTGACCCGCTCGCAAACTGGCCGCGTCACCAAGCGCCGTCTACGGGACGACAGCCCGCCACCCGCACAGGCGGAACCGAGAGCCAGGATCACGCGTCCCCGCAAGAAACACCAGCCAGGGCCCGAACCTGACTCGGCCCCAGTCACCGCCCTTGCCCCTGTCTATTCAATCACGACACCCGCCGCCTTCGCTACCCCTGCGCCGTTGCCCTCTCCGCTGACCTTCCTTCATGACGGCTCCTCCACTCCATCCTCCTCAACCGACACCCTCGATATTACTACCAACCTCCCCACCTCCAAAATACGGGCCAACCTTCCTGTCCCCGTCCCCAACCTGACCAAGAAAAGCCGCGGTCGCCGCGTACCGACAAAGCTCCCGACCACCACCACCAGTGGCACCCACACGATGGAATCGCGGATGTACATCTGCGAAGTCGAGAACTGTGGCAAATGTTTCCACCGCGGCGAGCACCTCAAGCGGCACATACGCTCTATCCATACGCACGAGAAACGTGAGGCCCCGCTAGTATTGAGATAACGTAAAAGGCTAACCCCCGCCCCTATTAGCCTTCAAATGTTCGCACCCCCTGTGCGACAAGCACTTCAACAGACACGACAACCTCCTGCAGCATCTCAAAGTCCATAAACAGGCTCGAAAACCGTCTTCCGTAAAGGACAACGATGATGATGATGATGATGATGATGACGACGACGATGACGACGACGACGATGACATGTCACCACCATCACCACCACCACCACCACCACCACCAACTGCGCCCACCTCCAAATCAAAATCAAAACCGCGACAAAACCGCACCCAACGCTCCCCTTCGTCCTCACCCGTGCACATCCCCCCACCTCCCCCTTCCATCGCTCCCCACCACTACTACTCCTCCCACCCGAGTTCCCACCCCTCCCCACACGAAGCATACGAAGCCTCTCTCCAACACGCCCGGCTCTCTGCCCTCTACCCGCGCCACCCGCGCCACACCCCGCTCTCCTCCATCTCGTCCTCGTCCTCGAGCTCATTTCGGACGTACGCCACGTACGCCACGGAGGAGCCTCCCGGCTTCGCGGCGGCGAACATGGCCGTGTCGTCTTTGCGCACTGAGATCCCGCAGTCGCCGCCTATGTTCCGGAGAGTCTGCGATGAGCGGGCTCGCGGCGACTGATGATTGCAGGGCTGGTCTGCTTTTGCTTGGATATCATGGACGTCTTCTGTTTTCTTGGATACTGGTACGGGACCGACAACATTGCACATACCACGCACGACATGACCATGCACAAGGATTATATACACCCCTTCTCATCGCTTTTTTATTATCATCATCTTTTCCTTTCTGCTTTCTTACTCTCCCCTCTTTCGTAACAAAACCATTACGCGTATCCATACATACCACATGCTTCCCCATTTTTCAAAATACATCCATGCACACAGACATATGTACATACACCAGATTACTCATTACAGGATACAATGCACGTCTCTTCTTCTCCCTTCAACTTTTAATACGCACCAGCATACTTCCACCGTTCTCTTACTGCACGTAGCATACGTCTTATGCATATACAGACTTGAATAATCTGAGCATCGTTTTCCTTTCGTTTATACTGCACATAGGTTCCAGTCCTGCCGCCATCCTACCTTGAAATAGAATTGGAAGGTGGCGGTCGCGGCGACCTTGAGGGGAGGGGGCGACAGCCAGGCCATGATGAAATCAACCGTGGTTACGCAGTGGGTTCCTGGACAGAGGTCCCGTTTCACAATGGGAGGCTATCTCAGAACCCCCCGAAATTCTGACAATACTGTACAAGTGATACTAATAACGAAGGCCAAGATAACAATACACACTTTCGAACAAAACAGAAAGACCTTCACCCCAAATCATACATGTGTCGATTGATTTCGTTCACTCTCCTTGGTTATTCTTTTCAAATGCCCAAAGATCTTCCAGCAGGCTGGCTGATCCTTCCAGCTGCCCCGAAACCTCGATTTCCGGTCATGAGATCCTTGGATGGGCGCGCGGACTCGGCCTTTCTCTGCGCGAGCTCCTGCAGGTGCCGCTCGGCGTCGGAGTCAAGGTGCTTCTTGTCTTTCTTAGAAGGCATGTCCTCCTCATGAGCGGGAGGGGGTTGGTGAGTGGTGTGTACGTCGGCATGGGCGACGGGGCGCGGGTAGTCGGTGTCGGTGTCGGTGGGGGCGTCGGGATTGGACTCGGGTGGCGCAGGCGTACTGGAGTGGGTTATGCTCTGCGTTCCAATGTTTAAGATTTATGCGTACGAGGGAGTTTGATTCTTGTGAGGTCTGGAGGACACAGAGAGACGACGGCCACCGACTTTGACTTGGTTTATTGAACATAGTGAGTGTTTCTGAATGGATGATCTATCAGTGTTACACACCTGCTGGTATGTGGTGTGCTGCTAAGACTTCCGCCATTACGGGCAGAAATTCGAAATTCAAGATTCAGTATCGATGGCTATGAGGCGAGGTCAAGCTGGAAGCTGGGGTACGATGATCCATTTGATGTAAAAACCACGTGGCCCAACCACTCACCACGCGTCATAAGTAGGATCTGGGGGCCTTGCTGCTGGCAGCACATCGACAAGAGTTACACAATCTCATCTTCGGCGAGCCCCATACAACTAGTCCAATTCCTACTGGCAAGAACGACCTCATGAAAGAACCTTCGAGCTCGACTGTCAAACGCGAATTCCGCAAACGACACCGAAGGAGGTACCCACACTCGCGCCAAAACGCGAACCCGTCCACAAACTCTGGCTGCACCAGCAGCGAAAGCTCCTCAAACACTGACAGCAGCAGCCGCACAACCGCCAGTGTGAGGGAGTGGGACAAAGGCAAGCGGGACAGCGTGGAGGACTTTTCGCAGACGCCTTGGCTTGGTTGCCTTACTTCGAGGGCCTACAATGGTATCGAACACAGGCGAGGCGAATTCACGTCCCGCCGTTTTTAAAACTCACGACGCATGAAAGTAGGTTGCACTACGAAATCCTCGCCTACACATCGTACATGACCCCTACCTCACGCGAGCTCAAATTCCGCGAAGCCGCCATGACCTGTCTCCGCCGAGTTGTCCACGGGCGATTCGCCAACGCCAAAGTCGATGTCTTCGGGAGCTCTGCAACGGGGCTTTCTCTTCCTGACAGGTAAGGCATCGCGAATTTCCTCTCCCCCAGGAAAGTGAAGTAACCGGCGCTGCTTTCTCTTCTCTCTTTGTTCTGATAGTGACATCGACGTAGCAATCACTCTCCCGTACAATGCAGACAAGAAGGAAGCCCTGTTCAAGCTCTCACAGAGCGTCAAGCGGTCCAGCTTCGCGTTTACCAACGTTTTCGTTAACCATCGCGCATCAGTGCCCATCATCACGCTGAACACGCGGGAAGACTATGGTGGGTTCTTGGGTCCTTTTCAACGTCGTCTTCTATTGGTTCCTCCTTCGGGTCTCCTCCTACCTCTTCTCTTTCCCCCGACGGTTCGAGCTTCTGATATCTGTTCCAAATTTTCAGGATCGCTCAAGATGGACATCGGCATCAACAACCCCCTCGGTGTCCAAGGCGTCGACTTTACCAAAGCCCACCTTGCAACGATGCCCGCGCTCCGCCCGCTCGTGCTCATCATGAAAGGCTTCCTCCGGCAGCGCGGGCTCAACGACGCGTCCAAAGGCGGGCTCGGCAGCTTTGCGGTCATCTGCCTTTGTATTGCCTTCCTCCAGGTACGGTGAAAATCACGAACGTTTACACAAGCATCCGCCGGATACTGACCTCATCACATTTTCTCTGCAGCTCAACCCAGGCAAACGACCGCCTGAGTTCCTTACCGACCCGAGGGGAACAGAGTCCCTAGGCGCACTCCTGACGGACCTCATGTTCTACTATGGACTTGAGTTTCCGTACGAGACGGGCTGCATCTCGTTGACCCAGGCCGGCCCGAGTGAGATACTGCCAAAAAGCGACCCTGGGAGCAAGTCGTTGTCGATCTGTACCCCGCTCGATCCTGGTATGTTTTTCCTTGCCCTCCTTTTTCTGCGCTGCGGAGGATTTAAGTCGGGACAACTTTTTACTTTGGGGGGGTGATAGCACGGAATGTTGCAAAGTCGGTGGTTCCGGCAAAGCTCGAGGCGTTGAAACAGGCGTTTCAAGAAGGGTACGCGACGATTTTGCACTTGAGGGTTGGGGAGGAGGATATGTTGGGGCAGCTGGTTCGGGTGAGCTCCAAGGTTTGTTCGTTTGTTTCTTCTTGTTGTTCTTGTGATGATTGACTCCACGGTGTTGGGTATGTACGTTCAGATGGTCCGCGGCCGTATGCGTTGAAACCTCATGGGTGGGTCGTTTGACTTGGGGGTGCTTGGTATGCACAGTGGCATCGGTGGAGGGGCACCGCATATTATAGATCCTAGGCTTGCGGACTATAACCTTTTTGTACATGTACATTTTATTCTGACGTCTCTTTACGAGGGTCAAAAAAAGCAAGATTCGTTAACTTCTTCAGCTGGGGGTGAATATTTGGAGCATGATACTTGGATCGACTTATCATCTATTTCTCCCCCTCCTCCTCACTGACCTGTATGAAGCTGGCAGAAGCCTGGGGATGTGACCTCTAATATAAGCATCGTGCCCGACATAAGTAATATTTTGGACTCGGAAATGTTTCCAGGCTGAGCTACGGCAATTGCCCTCGACATTTTCCCTATTCAAGACTCATCCATCCCTTGTGAACATACAGTGTTCTCCGCCAGCAAGCAAACTGCTACTGATTGCCCCACCCATCTCGGTTTGAGGAGCCGGAGCTAACTTTGAAGTTCGCGTGGAAGACGGACCTCGTCGACATCGCGGCATGATCGAAGAGGTGTGATTCATGTAGGATTTACAGCTCTGGCAGTGAAAATAATCTTATTTGTCGAGTATGATGGGCCGAACCGCCATGCATCCGGATTGTCTTCGTCAGGAGGGTCCACGGCGGATATACCTGATTGCAAGAGTCAGTAGTGATTAGGGGTCAAGAGTAGTGCTCACTGCGGCCAGTTTCGGAGTCGGAATTATCCTTGTTGGTGTCTAGTATTGCTGGGGTGTCATCACCAAGGGTGCGAGTTGATGAGGCAATCTCCAGTGGAGAGCGATCTCCGGGAGGAACACCTACATTCCAGTACGGTACCGGGGATGGGCGAAGCGCCTCACCGCTTCGGTCACTGCATTCATCACTGTCCCCAGCCCCGTCCCCAGCCCCCACACGTCGAGCCTTCATTTTTGCCTTTTTGGCGGATGGGCTACCTTCGCCACTGGCGTTCTTCCTCTTAGACTGCCTCCTCTCACCTTCCCTTGACCCCCCATCATCGCCTCTACCACCGCCACGACCACCGCTTAGACCACCACTAGGGCGACTGCCACCAGAACTTTTCAACATGAGATGTCCAACAATCCTCCTTGCCAATACGATATCTTCGCATTCGGACAAATCATAGGATAGTCGTGCCATCAGCGCAGCAAAGATACTAGCCCCTGCGAAAACTGGAATCCGCCAGTAACGTTTCTCCTCGAATGCTGCGACGCCAGGTGCAAGCGGTATTCTGCCAATATTGCAGGGGGTATCCTCTTTAATGTCCAACGAGTCAAAGATGCGAGCGACGTTCTTAGCAGTGGCAGAAGTGTTAGCAGGGGCTTTTTCGAATTTCTTTTTACGAATGATGGATAGGGCTGGTAGGTATGGGGTAATCAGGTCATTTTTAGCTGCTGTAGTTGGATCGAGGGTAACCAGCGTGAAAGCCCTATGTATGGGATGATGGCGGCAGGGTTGGGTAATCCCACTGATGTCCCGTCCAAAGCATCCACCAGAAGATCGAAGTGGTCGTCGAAGCCTCAGTTCAGCGCGGAGACCTGGACGGAGAACATGACGCACCTCGTGTAGCGGTTTCACAACAGACTTGCGAGTAGAGCTGACGTATTTTTCGAGGTACTTGAGGACGGGGATCGGGAGAGACAGGACAACCTGATTTTTGGCGAAGAGGGCGTGGCAATTTGGGCAGTCTACAGCCTGAGTGATATCCTATCTATCCAGAAAACACAGAATACATTTATTCTTCACTTACAAACAGCGCCATTCATTTCTGCATTCCTTTCAAATCCTTCATGTAAAACACCAAGTCTGACTGCATCGCGAAGCTAAGGAGCACTAATGTCAGAACTTGGACGATACTATACCATGACTTCGCTACGAACCTGAAGTTCCCCCTGTGTAGCTGCGTCAAGTACATGCACGCATTGAGTCGTATTGATCCAGGCCAGGCAAATCACACAGCGATATTGGTAGGTCTCGCGAATTTTGTTCTTCGCCGAGAAAGATGCCTGGGACTCTTCCGCCATTGTTAGAGGTTCTGATGGCAAGCAAGCCTGAGACGATTGAACAGCTTTGTCAGCACTCAGTAAGTAAATATTACGGGATAAACCACAAAAGAAAAAGCGAAGTAAACAGCACCGGTGGAGCACCCGGCCTCCTGGTTCTCGTTATCTCGTCATCTCCACGAGCGATTACTCGTAGGCGGGGGGTGGGTGCCTTGTCCCTTGTCGTGGGCCATCCCCTCCTCGTCATCCCCATCGCCTCGTCATCTCCGTGTCTCGTCGTCATTTCTACGAGGGTATGACCCGTGCCGTATGGCGCGGGCGTGAGAAAATGCGCCATATGGCACGGAGGTTGGTGTGGTGTGAAAAAGTAACTGTTTGTGTCCATAATTGATGTATTATAGAATTATTTTTCCAAAAAATTGCATCACATGTATGTCTACTGCACTCAAGCCTCCTGCCTTTCTGTTGTTTACCCGTTGCTTACTGATTGCAAAAATCTGGGTTTTCCACTAAAACTGGTTGGTAAGTCCAATCACTTTCTGTTGTTTACCCATTGCTTACTGAGTTGCTTCAACAAAATATTTAATACTGACAAAATGATGGGGGAAATACATTCCACTTTCTGTATCCTTGATTTGTGCATTTAATGAGTGAATTTGACTGGAGGAGTAAGGGAAATAATGTTCCAATCAGTCATGAAACCCATGTTCTCCCCATTTTTCTATATTTCAACAAAACACTGAATATAAGCAGATCCGTGGAACGGATCCCTATTGTCTCTTTTGTCCCTTGCATTATCCATATCATGGATGATTTTCGCCGAATGAATAAGCTGGGGATTGCCTATATACAGTACACACCATGACCCCCTCTTTTCTGCTTATTTTCATAATATCAGCAGATCCGTGGAACAGATCCCTATCATCTTTTTTGGCCCTTGCATTATGCATATTATGGATGATTTTCGCTGAAGGAATAAGCCAGAAAGTCCCTACACAAATTGTAACAATTCTGCAGTCTCATCAGGCAAATATCTTATTTCTTTACAGCCATTCATGGTTATTTTTATTTCACTCCATATTTTGTTCAGGTTACTCAAATACATGCTACAATACATGGCCCACATAGTATACATACCTTCAGTGAAAGGATCCAGAATATTCAGTGAATTGATGGCTGCATCAATGGATTGATGGGAGATTGATGGAGCCATGGCTCGTGCTTTGCACTCGTCGGACAGTACATGGGAGGGATTTTGCTTAAGTAAGACTTACCAATCCTGACTCAGCTTACTAAGATTCATCAATCTTAGTCAGTTCTGACCAATCTTAGTCATCGACCCCCCCCTCCCACTTGTTATAGACGAGCTTATTAACCCGTGCTTCACTACGGCAGTGAGCTTCGCACAGGTCACAGCTTGTTGGGGGCTGCCGCCCCCAAACCCCTGCTGCGAGTTTTTGTGCTCACCAAGGCTCGCCATATCCTATTTCTAGGGTTCCGTTCATTGAACTTATTCTCTTAACCTTGGCACTCGCCAAGGCTCCTGCTTGTATAAAAATTTTATGCTCGCCAAGGCTGACAGAGAAAATATCTTTATACAATGTGTTATGGCGCTCAGACCTGCGGCCCTCGCTTGTCTGTTCAAATAGTAACACTTTATGCAATGTGTCATAGTGCTCAGACCTGCAGCCCTCACTTGTCTGCATTAACCCGTGCTTCGCTACAGATCACAGCTCCTTGGGGGCTGCTGCCCCCAAACCCCTGCCGCCGTATATATTCTTGTGCTCGCCAAGGCTCGCCATATCCTATTTCTAGGGTTCCCCCCCCCTCCAGGGGGAGGGGGTGGCGGATGCCAAGGCTCTTGTCTGTATACAAATTTTGTGCTCGCCAAGGCTCACAGAGTAAGTATCTTTATGCAATGTGTCATGGCGCTTGGACCTGCGGCCCTCACTTGTCTGGTGGAATTTACACAATGTGTCATGGCGCTCAGACCTGCGGCCCTCGCTTGTGCAGCAGTAACATAATATGGTCCTCAGATCTCCTGCCCTTGCTTGTGTGCCCAAGGACTCATCCAAACAACCAAAAAAGCGCCACATGACAACCTTGATGGGAGAAATGCAGCCCTTGCATGGCGCCAAGGCACAGACCCTGAGACAGGGCTCCATCAAAATCAGGAAAAAAGATTCGCACTCCGTGCTCACACAGAAAATAAGGTTCGTGCTGCGCACTCACCCCATGGGAGGACAAAAAGCTGACCAATTTCTTATATAAGACTTAGATAAGACTTACCTAAAACTTACATAACTTTGTTGCATTCTTGGTCAGAATTGGTCATACTTTTCTCACTATTGTCAAAATGTCAAACAACCAGATTCCCACCTTCCCTCCCATTGGTAGTATAGACGAGCTTATTAACCCGTGCTTCGCTACGGCAGTGAGCATTGCTCACAACCGTTGAGCTTCGCACAGGTCACAGCTCGTTGGGGGCTGCCGCCCCCAAACCCCTGCTGCGAGTTTTTGTGCTCGCCAAGGCTCGCCATATCCTATTTCTAGGGTTCCATTCATCGAACTTATTCTCTTAACCTTGGCACTTGCCAAGGCTCCTGCTTGTATACAAATTTTGTGCTTGCCAAGGCTCACAGAAGAAGTATCTTTACATAATGTGTTATGGAATTTTGTGCTCGCCAAGGCTCACAGAGTAAGTATCTTTATGCAATGTGTCATGGCGCTCGGACCTGTGGCCCTCGCTTGTCTGGTGGAATAGTAACACTTTACACAATGTGTCATGGCGCTCAGACCCCCCCAAACCCCTGCCGCCGTATATATTCTTGTGCTCGCCAAGGCTCGCCATATCCTATTTCTAGGGTTCCATTCATTGAACTTATTCTTTTAACCTTGGCACTTGCCAAGGCTCACAGAGTAAGTATCTTTATGCAATGTGTCATGCCGCTCGGACCTGTGGCCCTCGCTTGTCTGGTGGAATAGTAACACTTTACGCAATGTGTCATGGCACTCGCCAAGGCTCGCAGAGTAAGTATCTTTACACAATGTGTTATGGCGCTCGGACCTGCGGCCCTCGCTTGTCTGGTGGAATAGTAACACTTTACGCAATGTGTTATGGTGCTCAGACCTGCAGCCCTCGCCTGTCTGGATTAACCCCTGCTTCGCTACGGATCACAACTCGTTGGGGGCTGCTGCCCCCAAACCCCTCGCCAAGGCTCGCCATATCCTATTTCTAGGGTTTCCTCCCCCTCCAGGGGGAGGGGGTGGGTGATGCCAAGGCTCCTGTCTGTATACACATTTTGTGCTCGCCAAGGCTCACAGAGTAAGTATCTTTATGCAATGTGTCATGGCACTCAGACCTGCCGCCCTCGCTTGTGTTGCAGTAACATATTATGGTCCTCAGATCTCCTGCCCTTGCTTGTGTGCCCAAGGACTCACCCAAACAACCAAAAAAGCGCCACATGGCAACCTTGATGGGAGAAATGCAGCCCTTGCATGGCGCCAAGGCACAGACCCTGAGACAGGGCACCATCAAGGGTCCATCAAAATCAGGAAAAAAGGTTCGCACTCCGTGCTCACACAGGAAATAAGGTTCGTGCTCCGCACTCACCCCATGGGAGGACGAAAAGCTGACCAATTTCTTATGTAATTTTACATAAGACTTACCTAAAACTTACATAACTTTGTTGCATTCTTGGTCAGAATTGGTCAGACTTTTCTCACTATTGTCAAAATGTCAAACAACCAGATTCTCACCTTCCCTCCCATTAGTAGTATAGATTCCCCACTCTTTACCCCTGCCATCATTCCCATCAGCACCCATAATCCATCCTACGAGCAGTGGCTCTAAGGCATGGGAGTGGGTGCTGGGTGCTCGTTGTTGTCTTGGAGGTGGTGACAGGGCTGTTAGCACCCGACCCACCCTGCGAGCAAGGGCTCGCAGTAGTGAGGGACGGGTGCTGTGTCGTCTCATCCTCCTCGTCTCCCTGTGCCTGGCGTGGTACCCGAGCTGCACCCGCGATCCCCCCTATGAATGGTTGCTCGTGAGGCTGAGACGGGTGTGGTCGTTGTCGTTGGGTTGTCGCCCCCTGCCCACTGGGTTGATGTTTCACGCTGCGGGTGGGCACAGAGAGGGGTGGCACAGAGAGGGGTGCTTAACTGACGGGTGTCCCCCTCCACCGATCCCACCACCCCTCCGTGATCTGCCAAGCCGAGACCCCTCACATCCCGTTTGGACGGGGGAGATGGATAGTATAGATCCTACAAATGAACAGTTAGTTGGAATGAACAATGAAAAGGGACATAACCTAGAGCCCAAACGACGGCAACCTGTCGTTTGGGCGTCCGGAATGAGTCGTGGTAGCCAAGGTTGGGTGGGGGTTGTTGTCTCATGTCAGCATCCGTCGTTACTAGTAGTATAGATAACAATACAATTATTTAGTGGGTAGAAACAAGAAATGATAAAAAAAAACATACCTAGAGCCCAAATGACGCAGTCGTCGTTTGGGCCCGTCGCATCCGAGATTGCTCGTCCGCCACCACCCACAGCGCTTGCTTGGGTAGAAGGAGTGGTGGTGGTGGTGGCAGAGGTGTGAGGGAGGGAGGTGGTGGCGGTGTCAATGGTGGGCAAATGATGTTGATTTTGTTGGAACAGCATACGATCACATCAACACTGGAGGTGATCACAGTGGATGGGTCGTCGCGCAGTCCAGTAGTACTCTAAGCTACGCGCTACAGATCGTGTATCTACGATAGAGAGAGAATCTTACTACTAACCTTGAGAGGTGTTTGCAAGGTGGGGGTTGCTTGTTAAGAGCGTTATATTGCACAGAGAATAAGGACAGTCTTATATACTAGTCTACTTATCCTGGATGGCTTACGACCTTTTGGCGGGGTGGGAAAGTCTGACCTGTAAGCCGCCGAGCGATCACCGATCGATCAAGGGTCCCGGCAGGGTGTGATGTGATGGGACCCTGATTATGTCAGACACGCGGCGCGTCGTTCCGTCTGTCGCGCTGGCAGCGCGTGCGCACTTCGTGCCCCTCGTGCTCGGGGAGGGGTCTGATTTGGGGCAGGGGGAGGAGGAGGAGGGGGGGGGTTTGGGGTTGTCACACATCATGTAAGAAATAAACAAAAAAAATGATATTTTTATTTCTAAGTAACACAAAAAAATCGGCGATGGGGGGAAGGCTGGCAGTGTTGGGCAACTGGACGGGTAAGGGTCGAGGGAAAAGGACAAGGTGGTGGTGGACGCCGTTGGGCGCGAGAGAGAACACCGTTGGGCGTGAGTGGCGATGAGAGGACACTGTGGGCATGAGGAACGCTGTTTGGCGTGAATAGACACGGGTTGGGCGGGAGGAGAAGGCTGTTGGGCACAAGAGGACGCCGTTGGGCGTGAGCAGAGATGAGGGGACACCGTTGCGGCAAGAGGGACGACGTTGGGCGCGATTGGAGGCCGTTGGAACGGCAGAGGAGGGAAAGGGGGAGTGGTGAGTGAAGGGAGGTGCAGGTAAGCATTACATACCTCCGGGACACCCCTCGCTGCCCCCATGGCGGCGCCCTGAGCTCCAAGCCGCCCAGCACCCCTCCTCCGACATGCTGCGATCGTTGACCCACGATCGTGCATCCCCGAACGGGCTCCTCGTTCGAGCCATTCCACGATCGTGGACGCCCGATCGTGGCACCCGTTCATGCATCCCCCTGTTCGTGGCACCCGTTCGCGGCTACCCGTTCGTGCATCCCCCGCTCGTGGCACCCGTTCGGTGGCGTTCGGTGGTGTTGGGTTCTAGGTTTGCGTTCGGGGGGCTCTTGCAGCCGTCGTTGCTGCTCTTCGTGCTGGGCGGTGTCACGGATGGCTGGGTTCGGGGCGAGGTTCATGGTGGTGGCAAGGGAGAATGTCGTGTCATGTCGTGGCAGTGCTGTGACATGTTAGTGATGTGATTGATTTGATGGCAGATATAACAAGGCTCACCTGGTTCAACTGGATAAGGCGAGCTGCAAAGGATAAGGAAGGATAAAATGCTTATCCGGGTTCGACTTACACAACAAGCTGCTTGACTTACGGTTTGACTTACGGCTTGACTTACGATGAGCCGACCTCAGGGTACAGATCCCAACATTTCACGGCATCCCATCAAACCGAAATCGGCTAACCTTCCATCAATCCCGCTAGCTCCAAAAAGCAAAACTCACTATATCAAGGTAGGTGCGAGAGATCCCCAAACAAACCCCGGAGAGCAGAGAATTTGGAAGTCTCTATCACATTCCGAGTTTTTATTTTGGGGTACAGAGGGTACGTTTTTTATATATGTTTTTTTATATACTTTTTTTTTTGATGAACGAATTCGGTTGCCATCAAACACCCATCACGGCAACCCTTTCCGCTCATCATCCAACCCTCTGCGGCAACCAGATCCCCCGAACGAGGCATCACGATCGTGCACCGCCTGAGAGATCTGACTTACGATCCCCCGTAAGTTCGACCAAATAACTGTACTTATTTGTACACTATTTGTACGTCATGGGGTTGAGCACATGGCGCGTCTAATGGAAGCGGAACTCGTTCAACACTCCCCCTTGATGTGTATACATCGGATTATGAAAATGTCAAGCCTAAATGTTGGCGACATCTTTCAAAGAGTTCCTGACTAAGATTTTTAGTTAGCATATCTGCGGGATTGGATGTGCCTTCAATGTACTCTACAGTGATCAATCCAGGAGAGATGTACTCTTGGATGACATGATATCTAAGATCGATATGCTTAGTATGGTGTTCCTGTACAGGGTTGTTCCCAATAAAGATTGAGCCATGATTGTTGGCATAGATCGGGACATTCCGCATTAGGAAGCCAATCTCCTGGAAGAGTTGGATTACCCATTTTACTTGGCGGCCGCAATCGGACATCACCATGTACTCTGCTTCAGTAGATGAGTGAGCAATGGTTTTTTGTAGACGACAAGTCCAGCCTACAGAAGCACCTGCAAGCTTTAGGAAAAAGCCGGTGCAGCTTCGATGCTTAATTTCGTCGGATGCCCAGTCAGAATCCGTGTAGGCATGTAAGCCCACATTTTGATCACCGGAATACATCAGTTGGTAATCAGAAGTGCCCACAAGATAGCAGATTATATACTTCGCTTTATCAACGTGTTCCTGGGTAGGATTTGCCGAGAACTGTGATAACATAATCACGGCAAAGGCAATGTCGGTCGTGTACCGATCATTAAATATAGCAGAGACCCTATGATCTGCTGAAATTGTGATCAAAGCGCAGCAGTGGCAGTGCCAGCATTTGCTGTCGGCTTGTATCCAGTAGGTAGAGGAGTCTTGGCAATCATTGCATTTGTCATGCCGAATCTCTCTACAACTTTCTGTAAATGGGCACATTGATCAATCATGATCATATTCTTGGTACGCATGATGCACATTCTCAAGAATTCAGTGGGTTCACCTAGATCACGAGATTCCCAAATAGCCATGAATTCGGCTCTTTTAACAGTTGTAAGCTTAACGTCTGGTCCCATGAACATTGCGTCATCGACATAGATTATAGCTAGTATGATGGTTCCGTTCGGGGAATAGAAAACAAAGATTCCAGCGTCAGATATGACCCTTCGGAAACCTAGTTTCTTCATGGATTTCTCCATGGCATGCCACCATGCAAGTCCAGCCTGCTTTAAACCATAAATTGCCTTATGTAGGCGCCAAACAAGAAGTTCTTTGCCTTTTATTTTGAAGCCTTCAGGTTGCATCATGTATAACTCTTCCTGGAGTTTCCCATAAAGGAAAGCAGCAGTTATGTCAAGTGCGAGAATCACCCAACTCTCAAGCGTGGTGGTAGTGAGCATGAGACGTACTGTCTCGAATCGAACTACAGGAGAGAATACCTTGTTGAAATCGATTCCTTCAATTTGCGAGAACCCTTGAGCAACAAGCCGAGCCTTTTTACGGCCGTCCGTCTTTATGTCGAAGACCCATTGTGAGCTGATGGCCTTCCGTCCGGTTGGTAAAGGTGTTAGATCATAGACATCACGCCGCTTGATGCTATCAATTTCCTTACGGCATGGGTCCAACCACTCATCCTGGAGGTTTTTCGGCATTTTGGCAATGTCACGAAACTTCATCTCCCGGATATCACAGAACTGTGAGAGATTAGATTCAGAGTGAGGAACGGCTGATGCAAGTAGCACGTTCAACTCAGCAATCTGTTTCGTGTCTCCCCCTTGTTTCTGAACAAATCGTTCTAGGTACAAGTTAAATGCTTTTGGACCTAGCTCCACATCTGTTACGGACTCTATGGTATGAGGACCATGTCATATCTTTTACTTATCAGCCCGACTCGGCGCCCTCTTACGAGCTTACTATGTCTATGTTATGCGTAACAAACCGTTCCAAGGTTCGGGCAGAGTATGCAGGAAGATGGAAAGGCGAAGAGCAATGTGATTGCTAAATCTAAGGAATGTAGCTATGGTACATGAGGTTTATATAGTACTGACTATGAGCGGTAGCGAATGAGTCAGTAACTGCGGAAGGCAGTGCGCATGAGTAAGGCGACTGCGGAAGGCTATGCACTAATGAGTAAGCTGACTGCGGAATGAGTCAGACAGCTGCGGAAAGCGAGTCAGCGCGGGAGCGAAGTATACTAAAGGAAATAAAGTATAATACGATATGTGTAAGCGGGGGCCGATGAGTAAAGTGAAAAAGTAAGCGTATACGTCTGTAGTCGTTAGTTCGTAACATGTTCCCCTCCTCAAGGTCTGTGTCCTCACAGACTACCTACTCCCATCCATCGTTGCCATTTGGATCGGCCCAGGCAGGGTCAACTCGGTTACCCCAATCCTTTATCAGTTCATCGTTTACCGCCGTGGCAAACTCTAAACCTCGAACGGCGAGGCGAAGGCGTCGATTCTCGACAGCAAGGGTGTTGGTATAGTTTTTGAGGATGAGCTTCTCCTCAGCGGTGGGGGCGGTTGGTAAATCGGAGAGGGTATGAAGGCGGATATGCATCTGCCGGTGGAGGATGTCAGCGATGGAGGTTTCGAGCGCATGGATCTGGTCGCGCATGGAGAGCGCTTCGCCGATGAGGGTGGTGATGGTGGGGTTGATATCGGAAGCATCGGTGGAGGCGGCGGTGATGTTGGACATGGCAGAAATGATGTTTGAAAGGTATAAGAAGAACGGCGTGTTGGGCGAGAAGAGTTGGAGCGGGGAACTCAATGTGACAGAAGTCGATGTGGAAAATGGTTCTCAAAGTTTGTTCTTTTATCGTGGACGCGATGGATTTTGCCGATGAAAATCTCGGATCAAGTCTTGAGCGTTCTGAACATTAGTCTGAGGTTCCCACGTGTTCTCTTCTGGGCCATACCCTTCCCATTGGACAAGGTACTGGATCTTTCCACGGAATTTCCGAGAGTCCAGGATCGTGGAGACATGGTATTCTTCTCATCCTTCGACGATGATCGGATCAGGGGCTGGCTTCTTTTTCTGAATGGCATACTTCGGGGTTTCGTATGGCGATAACAGGGTCTCGTTGAACACAGGGTGGATCATCTTCCAGGTTTTGGGAAGATCAAGACGGTATGCGCTAGCTCCTTTTTTCTCTAGGACTTTGAATGGTCCGTGTCGGAGGGCGTCAAGTTTCTTTGAAGGACGATCAGTCCTGATGTTAGTCCCTTCCAGCCACACCTTGTCTCCGATGCGGTAATTCCGAGACGGGCTTCGTCGTGTGTCAACTGTCTTCTTCATCTGATCCTGGGCCTGTTTCAGTGCTGCGTTGGCTTCTTCTCGTGCCTGTTTGAGTTTTTTCAAGAAGTCGTTTGCCGCTGGATTGGTGTCTTCCAACACAAGTTCTCCCTTCCAAGGATGCAGACCGTAGTTGAGATAGAATGGTGTGTACTTTGTCGCTTGATGTTCTTTGTCATTGTACTGGAATTCTGCGATTGCGATCCATTCCGCCCAATCATCTTGTAGATGGTTGACAAAGTTTCGTAAGAACACCTCGGTTTCCTGATGCGATTGTTCGGCTTGTCCATCAGTTTGTGGATGGTACGCAGTGGACAGGTTTCTCTTGATTCCCAACATGCGGCAAAGTATCTCCATGAACTTCGCGGCGAACTGTGGTCCTCTGTCGCTAATGATCTTCTTAGGGATCCCATGAAGCTTCCATATCTGGTCCCGATAGATCTTGGCTAATCCTTCAGCCGATAGTTCCACGGTTGTCGGGATGAGATGAAGCATCTTTGAATGTCTGTCCGTGATGACCAGAATTGCGTTCTTCCCATCAGATTCTGGTATCGGTCCCACGACATCAATCCCTATGTCTTCCCATGGTTGACTTGGCGCGGCGTTAGGGTGTAGAGGGGCGTGTCTCCTTTGGTGGCTGATCTTGTTACGTTGACAGGTGTCACAACCTTTCACATACTTCTTTACGTCATGTAGGATGGTGGGCCACCAGTAGGTGCGAGTGAGGAGTTCATGTGTTCGATATTGTCCTGGATGTCCTGCCACTGGTGCGTTGTGCGCTTCAAACATCAGTTCTTGGCGCAATTGTGGGTCTGGTGGAACATAGACTCGTTCTCCTGCGTAGGTGATGCCATTTTCCTGCTGGTACCAGTGAGGATTCTTCTTCAGACCCTGGGCTACTTCTGTCTCCATGCGATTCGAGGCCTTGATGCGTGCGATCCATGGGTTTTCGATGGTTGTGATGTTTCCGATTTTGATGGAATCAGATGTTTCACCCCCTTCAAAAAATTGTTCCTCCGTGAACATCTCCATTTGTATCACATCTTCTGATTCCAATCGTTTCAAAAATAGCCCCTCCTTGAGCATTTGGTCGCTGTCCTGCGGCTCGAGTTCCGTCTCATACCAGGGTAAACGTGACAGGATGTCTGCTTTCGCGTTTGTCTTCCCAGGTACATGTCGCAGTTCGAAGTCATAGTCTTGTAACTTCATCTTCCAGCGCCTCTGTTGTTGGTTTAGGTCCTGAGGACGCCGGAAATACTCCAGGTTTTTGTGATCGGTTAAGATCTCGAAACGTTCCTTGGCTTCAAGTAGATAATGTCGCCAGTCCTTCAGTGCTTCCATGACTGCCAAGAGTTCCTTGTCATATATCTCGTAATTCTGTTCGGCCGCGGACATGGTCCGCGACAAGAACGCGATAGGATGCCACTTGTCGTCTTGTTTCTGTGAAAGTACCGCTCCAATCGCATAACCCGATGCATCGGTTTCGACCCTGAACTGTCCGTCCGGTTTGGGCAATGCCAAGACTGGTGCCGTCGTGATTGCCCGTATGAGACCTTCAAATGCTTCTTGCGCCGCTGGTCCCCACGTGAATGCTGTATTTCCCGTAAGTGTTGTGAGTGGCTTTGCGATGTTTGAGTATCCTTCAATGAAGCGTCGATAAAAATTGGCAAATCCCAGGAACCTCTGGACTTCCTTTTTTGAAGTGGGTACTCGCCAGTTCCGGATTGTGTCCACCTTTTCAGTTTCCATCTCAACACGTCCTTCTCCAACGACATATCCCAATATGGGGCATTTCGTTACTTCCCAAAGACACTTCTTCTCCTTTAGGAACAGGTCATTGTCTGACAGAATCTGCAAGATCTCTTCGGTGTTCCGGGCGAGTTCTTCCTTGGTTTTACCAATAACCACTATGTCATCCATGTAAATCACACAGATGCGCCGACGGATCTGATCCCTGAATAGGCTGGCCATCATCCGAGAGAACGTTCCCGGGGAGTTGCAGAGACCGAAAAACATGACTAATGGTTCAAACAATCCTCGGCTGGTCAGGAAGGCGGCTTTCCATTCGTCACCCTTCTTGATCCGCACGTTATTGTAACCACTCATCCTGGAGGTTTTTTGGCATTTTGGCAATGTCACGAAACTTCATCTCCCGGATATCACGGAACTGTGAGAGATTAGATTCAGAGTGAGGAACGGCTGATGCAAGTAGCACGTTCAACTCAGCAATCTGTTTCGTGTCTCCCCCTTGTTTCTGAACAAATCGTTCTAGGTACAAGTTAAATGCTTTTGGACCTAGCTCCACATCTGTTACGGACTCTACGGTATGAGGACCATGTCATATCTTTTACTTATCAGCCCGACTCGGCGCCCTCTTACGAGCTTACTATGTCTATGTTATGCGTAACAAACCGTTCCAAGGTTCGGGCAGAGTATGCAGGAAGATGGAAAGGCGAAGAGCAATGTGATTGCTAAATCTAAGGAATGTAGCTATGGTACATGAGGTTTATATAGTACTGACTATGAGCGGTAGCAAATGAGTCAGTAACTGCGGAAGGCAGTGTGCATGAGTAAGGCGACTGCGGAAGGCTATGCACTAATGAGTAAGCTGACTGCGGAATGAGTCAGACAGCTGCGGAAAGCGAGTCAGCGCGGGAGCGAAGTATACTAAAGGAAATAAAGTATAATACGATATGTGTAAGCGGGGGCCGATGAGTAAAAGTCAAAAGTAAGCGTATACGTCCGTAGTCATTAGTCCGTAACAGTTCTAGTGACTCATCACAAATCTGGGTGTGTTCTTCTGTCATTGTGTGCTCATGTGAAACTTGTGAAAGAACGTACCTTGGGTCGTCACATGACGAACCTCCGAAAAGCTCATCGTCAACTTCATCCGCCCAACTGAAACGCGTCTGCTTGGACAGTCCAGGTTCATCTTCGTCATACTCATATTCCTCATCGAAGTCCATCACGGTATTGGCATCATAATCTTGGCGTTCCATGAGGAACAGGGAAGCCTCGTCCATTACCTCATTGTCAGGGGTCAAATATATCCCCAGAATGTCTTTGGGGTATATGATGTTATTGACGTTTTGGAGGGTCTGGGAGGTTCCCACAATGCCAAGAGATGTGACAGTGTCGCGCACTGCCTGCATCTCAGGGTACATCGACGGTTGATTAACCGGAGCACCTGTGAAGCGTTGTGCAGACGTTGATAAGGCCGCGATGCGTCTACGCCTAAAATTGTTATGCTTAACAAACCGTTCCAAGGTTCGGGCAGAGTATGTAGGAAGTGGAAAGGCGAAGAGCAATGTGATTGCTAAATCTAAGGAATCTACTACAGTACAGGAGGTTTATATAGGTACTGACTATAGGCGGTAGCAGATGAGTCAGTACTGTGGAAGGCAGTGTGCATGAGTAAGGCGACTGCGGAAGGCTATGTACAATGAGTAAGCTGACTGCGGAAAGCAAGTCAGCGTGGGAGCGAAGTATACTAAAGGGGATGACAAAGTAATGTAGTGAGTCAGACTGGGAATTGAAGGTTGCGAAAGTAGACATTAGACATTGTTATGGTTGACAAACCCATGCGATGCTTAGGCAGAGAGGCTTAAGTAGCAAAGGCGGATACCAAGGTGATTGCTAGACCTGGGGAATACATGCAATGTATGTACCCTATATATACTAGAAGGTCGAGTCATCTAGATGACTCTAGAGTGGTTCTGGTCTGACTCCAGAAGCGGACCCGGAGTAGGTGTCTATGGTAACTGCTGCGGCGTGAGTCAGAGTATCTAAGTATAGTCCAATAAGTAACACGATGTCAAGGATGTGTGAGAGTAACCATCTAGATATGGTAACGATGACCATACTGTAGTGAGTAAGCGGAGGCCAGGGCCCGAATGATGTAAAAGTGAATAGTAAGCATGAAACTAATAGATAAGATGAAACTGGCCATTAATCAGATAAGGCCTCTATGTCTTGTATCTTGTCTGAGTGATCAATGCCATGGATAGCGAATCCATAACAGACATAGTAAGTTCATAAGAGGGCGCCAAGTCGGGCCGATAAGTAAAAGATATGACGTGGTCCTCATACCATAGAGTCCGTAACATGTTCCCCTCTCCAAGCTCTGTGTCCTCACAGAGTCACTGTCCCCATCCCTTGTTGTTGCCGGGATCGGACCAGTTTGGACTCTCCTTGAGGCTCCAATCATATATCAACTCCTCATTGATGGCTACAGCGAGTTCAAGGCCTTTGATGGCCAGCCAAATACATCAATTTTCGATGACAAGGGTGCTGGTGCAGTTCCCGAGGATTTGTTTCTCTTCGGGAGTCGGGGCGACGGGGAGATTGGACAACGAATGAAGTCGGATATTCATCTGGCGATGAAGGAGGTCGGCGAGGGAAGTTTCGAGGGCATGGATTTGGTCTCTCATGGAGAGTGCTTCGTTCATAAGGGCGGCGATGGCGGGGTTGATGTCGGTGGTGGAGGTGGAGGTAACGATGGTGTTTGACATGGCAGTGAGGATGGTTGAGAGATAAAAGAAGAATGGGGTGGCTATATTGGGCAGAGAAAAGACTAGAACGGGGAACTCGGTGTGTGGTTGACTGATGAGGTCGATACTGCCATGGGTTTTGAGAACTCGTCTTTTTATCATGGACGAGACGGGTTCTGCCAATGGAAATCACGGATCAAATCCTGAGCGTTCTGAACATTAGCTCGAGGTTCCCATGTGTTCTCTTCTGGGCCATATCCTTCCCAGTGGACGAGGTACTGGATCTTTCCGCCGAACTTTCGAGAGTCTAGGATCATAGACACATGGTACTCTTCTCGTCCTTCGAGGATGATCAGATCAGGGGCTGGTTTCTTTTTCTGGATGGTGTACTTCGGAGTTTCATATGGTGACAACAGGGTCTCGTTGAACACAGGGTGAATCATCTTCCAAGTCTTTGGAAGATCAAGAAGGTACATGCTAGCTCCTTTCTTTTCTAGGACTTTGAATGGTCCATGTCGGAGTGCATCAAGTTTCTTTGAGGGGCGATCGGTCCTGATGTTAGTCCCTTCCAGCCACACCTTGTTCCCGATGCGGTAGTTCTGAGATGGACTTTGCCGTGTATCAACTGTCTTCTTCATCTGATCCTGTGCTTGTTTCAGTGCTGCATTGGCTTCTTCTCGTGCCTGTTTGAGTTTTTTCAAGAAGTCATTGGCAGCTGGATTGGTATCTTCTAACACAAGTTCTCCCTTCCAAGGATGTAAACCGTAGTTGAGGTAGAATGGGGTGTGTGTTACACTTTTTCACCCTCTTCCCATGCACCTTCACACGACCCTTCAACCCTTGATCCCCATCACACCCCGTTTCACTTAACTCCGACGACCCTGGGACATGTGTCCCCTCTATCAGCGCTATGACTCACACTGACTCGGACTATTCCCCTTTTAGATACATTTTCACTCGTTATCTCTGACTCATGGCCTCGCGGCCTTATCTCTGACTCTTATCCCACAGCCCCTTGAAACATCTATCTAACCAATGGCTTATTTAGCTCCTGCGCAGCACTTACTTATTTATAGCTATAGGATAACGTATATAAGACCTGTAACCTTAGAGTAGAGGTCCTCAGCTTGACCTAGGCAAACAACGCTTACTTGTCTATTACTTCGAACGCTCTCTAACTAAGTGCCTTGCAAGGACTTAGCTCTGCTTGACCCAAACCGAGTCGTCCTTCTGAGGAACTCACTGATTAACCAAGTCGACCTATTGAGGGACTTGTTGTGGAACCAGTTCAAACCCACGTAATCCGATCTGTTGAACTTGTTGTTGTAGGCTATCGCCGTAACAAAAGGTCAAGCTGATCAACATCGTCAACCCACCGCAGTTTTAGACGCAAAGATTCTTCCCCGATGATCCACCTTTGGAGTCCCGTCCAACTCAGAAGACGAACAGGAGTTCGTTGACGCACCTATCACACCACGATCACCGCCGACACCGTACAGAAGAGTAACCTCCTCTTTCGTACCAGTCAACCCCACATCACCCTCTTACCTCTCTTCGAGACGAAACCTACCGCCGCCAGCTGCTGCTGTTGCTGCACCCAGACCGACCCCAGACACCCCAAAGACTCCACTTGTAGAAATGACTTCTCAAGTAAGGACCCCAGAAAAAGAAATCAAGATCAGCCCGCCGGCGATCTTCAATGGAGATAGAAGGAAACTATCTGAATTTTTGTTCGACGCGAACCTGTACCTGGAGATGAACGATGACATTTACAACTCCGACAAGAAGAAAATCCTGTTCACTGTCTCATACATGAAAGGAGGAACTGCCAGACCCTGGAAGGAGTCCTGGCACAGAGATATCAGCACCACCGGAGTATCCGTGTACCCGAAATATGCGGAGTTCATCGAGAAACTGAGGAAGTCGTTTTCCCCAGCCGACAAAGAAGGAGGCGCATTAACCATGATGAAAACACAAAGAATGGAAGGCATGACTGCCGACAAATATGTTGAAAAATTCAAGTTATGGGCTGCAGAGAGTCTGATCAAAGACGATCGATCTCTCAGAGACTACTTCATGGAGGCGTTACCACACGTGCTCAGAGACAAGATCTTGGGCCTTGATAAGGTCCCAGGAACAATGGAAGAATGGTACACCACGGCATCCAGACTGGACAACCAGTGGAGAAGGGCCAAAGCAGTGGCTCAAAGACTCAGACCCGATGGGGGAAAAAAGAAGTTCAAAGTGAACTATAACCCCGCACCCCAAAATGCGCATTTCGCCCCAGACCCTAATGCCATGGACATTGACTGGCTGACTGCCGAAGAAAGAGACGACCACTTCAAGAAAGGGTTGTGCTTCGTCTGCCACCAGGCAGGACATCGTGCTGATGCACACAAAGGAGGAAAAACCCCGGTTGCGAACAATACGTTCAAAAAAGCATCCGAGGCATTTTCAAGGACTTACCAAATGAGGAACAAGACGCCTTGATCTCCGAAATGGAGAAACAGGGTTTTCAATAAAGCGGCCTGTACCGATGTCAGCCCCCGCTCAGTTTTCAATCTCCCTATCACCTGTAATTGTAGCCGACATGAATGACAAATCTTTTTCAATCCCCATTTCAATGTCAGGAGAAGGAGAAAGCATCGATGAAAGACTAAAGATAAACGCCCTGATAGACTCAGGAGCAGGAGGAACCTTCTTGGATCAGAAGTTCGCCACAGCTAACCGAATGGAGCTTATCCCATTACTAAAGCCCATTCGTGTGTTCAATGTGGACGGAACAAAGAACAAAGAAGGAACGATCACCCATTGTACATGGAAGAAAATCTGGATCGATGACAAAGAACTCGACATCAGATTCTTGGTAACTGGACTTGGAAAGGAAACCGCCATTTTGGGGTTACCCTGGTTAAAAGAAGACAACCCGAAGATTGATTGGGAAAGAGGAACCTTGGATATTGAAACTATCAGGTTCAAGAAGACTCTGGCAGGGGTCATGAGGAAGAAATTTGATGAGCTCTTAGCATCAAAAGACAAGAAACCCATTGCAATTGCAGCATGGATGAAAGAAGAACCCAAACAAAGGATCTTCGCAACAGTAGAAGAAATTGATGATGAAGAGACCCTTAAACCGAAAAAGGAGGCTCTACCGGCAAATGGACCTATCTTGAAAAGAATAGATAAAGAATCAGACGATGACCTAGACCTATTCGGGACATATGTCACAACGGACGAACCCATTGAGGATATTTGGATCCAAGCCAAAACCTCGATCTCCCAGAAACTGACACACAACACGGACACCGCGGACAAACCAAAGAAAGAACTACCAGAACGATACGATCAGTATCAGAAGGTGTTTGAGAAAGCGGCATCTGAGAGGTTACCGGAACACAAAACATGGGACCACGCAATTGACTTAAAACCAGACTTCATCCCGAAAGACTGCAAGGTTTATCCTTTGTCACCAGAAGAACAAACTAAATTGGACGAATTCCTTGATGAGAACCTTCGAAAGGGGTACATCAGACCCTCAAAATCACCAATGGCATCACCCTTTTTCTTCGTGGCTAAAAAGGACTCGGATAAACTCAGACCCTGTCAGGACTATCGGCGATTGAACGAGGGAACAGTGAAGAACGCATACCCGTTACCCCTGGTCGGAGATTTACTGGACAAACTGAAAGGAGCAAAGGTCTTTACCAAACTGGACATGCGTTGGGGATACAACAACGTACGGATCAAACCTGGCGATGAATGGAAGGCTGCATTCAAAACCAATCGAGGGTTATACGAACCCTTGGTTGCCTTCTTTGGGCTGGCAGACATGCCACCCACATTTCAGGCAATGATGAACGAAATCTTCAAAGAAGAACTCGAAGAGGGATGGTTGCTCATTTATTTGGACGACATCTTCATCTTCTCAGTCAATGACGAAATCGACACCGAACGGACGCTCCGCGTACTAAGAAAAATGATAGAGAATGACCTCTATCTCAACCTGGAAAAATGCGAATTTGGAGTCAGGCAGTGCGAATACCTCGGACTGATTATCAAAGAAAACGAAATTGCAATGGACCCCGTTAAGTTATCGGGAATAGCAAAATGGCCAGAACCCACGACTGTCAAGCAAGTCAGATCTTTCCTCGGATTTGGGAACTTCTATCAAAGATTTATCGGACACTACTCGGACATTGCCAAACCTCTGAATGATCTAACCAAAAAGGATCTAGAGTGGGAATGGAATGAAGACTGCCAGACGGCATTCGACACATTAAAGGACAAATTCACGGAATCACCTGTATTGCTCATGCCAGACACTAGCAAACCATTCATCATAGAATCTGATGCATCCAAATGGGCGACAGGAGCAGTACTGCGCCAGCAAGATGTAAATGGAGACTGGCACCCCTGCGGATATATATCGCACTCGTTCTCTGCGGCAGAACGAAACTATGAGATCTATGATCGGGAACTTTTGGGAGTTATCCGATCACTGGAAACCTGGAGGCATTACCTCCTTGGATCACCGTTTCCAATGGTTGTTCTGTCAGATCACAAGAACTTGATGTATTACCGGGAACCCCAGAAATTAAACAGACGACAAGCAAGGTGGAGATTGTATCTCTCCGAGTTTGAACTCAAACTAGTACACACCCCAGGATCGAAGATGATCCAGTCTGATGCCTTGTCAAGGCGACCGGACCATATACCCGAAGAAGACACAGATAACGAAGACGTTATCGTTTTGCCAAATGACATTTTCGTCAAAACAGTGGACCTTGAGCTACAAGGAGATATCCTAAAAGCAACCGAAAACGATGAGCTTTTCTCAAAAGCCATCACCGCCCTAAAAGAATCGGGAACACCACCGATTAAATCCCATTTATCAGAATGGAGAACAGAAGACGGGATATTATTCTTCCATGACAGATGTTACGTACCACCAGATGAGACTCTGCGTCGGGAAATAACAAAACGATATCACGACTCCCTACCAAGTGGACATCCGGGACATCTAAAGACCCTAGAATTGGTCAGGCGGAACTATTGGTGGCCAGGAATGTACATGTTTGTCAAGAATTATGTTGGAGGATGTGCAACCTGCCAACAAATGAAAGTCAACACACACCCCACGAACCCTGGATTGATGCCAATCAAAGCACAAAAGGACGCTAGACCATTCTCCCAAACAACGATCAACTTCATCACAGACCTACCCGAGAGCAACGGGTTTGACAGTATCATGGTCGTAGTAGACCATGGTTCTACGAAGGGGGTAATTTCCATCCCTTGCACAAAAACCACCGACGCGACCCTTACTGCCAAACTTTATTTGGACCACGTGTACCGAAGATTCGGACTCCCGGACTCTATCCTGTCAGACAGAGGGCCGCAGTTCGCTTCTCAGGTCTTCAGAGAACTAGGGCAACTCCTAGGGATTAAACTGATGATGAGCACGGCTTATCACCCTCAAACGGATGGAGAAACGGAACGTGCAAATCAGGAACTTGAGATCTATTTCTGAATGTTCTGTTCGAATAATCCTGAAACATGGCACGATCACAACTCAACAATGGAGTTCTGTCATAATCAGAGGACCCACTCCACGACGAAACGATCCCCGTTCTATCTAATGATGGGATACGAACCGAGAGACATACCATTGGCATTTGACAAAACAAATATGCCAAGCGTAGAAGAACGGCTCAAAGAGCTGAAACAAGCAAGAGATGAAGCGCTGGCAGCGCACGAACTAGCCCGTCAGATGATGGCTGAAAGGTCAACACGAGGTTTCACTCCGTTTGGAAAAGGAGAACAGGTATGGCTAGAAGGGAAGAACCTCCGAATCGGATACCCTTCCAGAAAACTGGCACCCAAAAGAGAAGGACCCTTCACCATTTCCGAGGTGCTTGGGCCCATGACGTACAAACTGAAGCTTCCAGAACAATGGAAGATCCACCCCGTTTTCCATGCCTCCTTGTTAACACCTTATCGGGAAAATGACACACACAGATTAAACTTCCATAACCCACCTCCTGATCTGATCGAAGGAGAACACGAGTATGAAGTAGAAGCAATCCTCACCCACAAGCGACAGGGCAGAGGGTACAAATATTTGGTCAAGTGGATGGGATACCCATCAAGCGATAACACGTGGGAACCCGAATCCAACTTAAAAAGAGCCCAAGAAACGCTGGGGTACTACAAACAGACCCACCACCTTTGAACCCAACAACCCACATCCTCTCATCATGACCACCGTTTTCAATACCGCCACCAAGGAACTTCACCGACACCGCCTCTTTAGGCTCCTGACCGAAACCGAGCACAATGACAGAGTACTGCGGCACATTGACGATGAGACCGACCAATTCTTGGTCAACACATTGTTCGGGCTAATCACCCTCCGCCAATTCCATTACGATACCACCGCCAACATTGCCCGACTCATCGAGGGGCACATCGACACGCTCCTAGACAGAGGTGTCTACCAACAGTTTGCAAGGCTGTTTCATAACCGCACGAACACCCCCGACGTCACGCTCCTAGACCCATCTGCAGAAAACCCTATCCTGACCACTCCCCTCCCTGATCTTGCCACCACCCCTGAACCAACCCCTATCCCTGATCCGGTTCCCCTCGTCATCAGAAACCCTGACACTCCAAGTACCACTTCTCCCGAATCCACGTCGCCCTTGACCAGCGACCGAAGCCTTTCCGACGTCAAGACCGACGTCAAGGGAAAGAAGAAATCCTATGGAGTTGTTAAACGCTCCAGAAGAAAAACCACACGCACCATCATGTCTATTCCATTAGGGCATGGATCATCATCCCAGACTCCCATCGATCTCACCAACGAACCCGATTACCTTGACTATGAGGTTGACACGCATGGACGCGCTCACTCCCCGAGCGGACCTTGGCGCCGTCCTGCTGGATGGCCACATATTGACAAAGGGCACAAATGCGGCCTTTGTGCTAGGGCAGATGGACACATTGAGTGTCAATGTGGATACTATGTATGTCAGAAGTGTTGGAAGAAAGCACCCGGACACTACAATTACGAGTGCTTGGGCCCGGGTTATGCAGCGCTGGAAGATGACCAGTACGAGTTTGACAACGATGCCATACACAACATGGCAACTTGAAAACATTGAAGCCGGTGACTTCAAGCATAGAAGGGGGGTAATGTTACACTTTTTCACCCTCTTCCCACGCACCTTCACACAACCCTTCAACCCTTGATCCCCATCACACCCCGTTTCACTTAACTCCGACGACCCTGGGACATGTGTCCCCTCTATCAGCGCTATGACTCACACTGACTCGGACTATTCCCCTTTTAGATACATTTTCACTCGTTATCTCTGACTCATGGCCTCGCGGCCTTATCTCTGACTCTTATCCCACAGCCCCTTGAAACATCTATCTAACCAATGGCTTATTTAGCTCCTGCGCAGCACTTACTTATTTATAGCTATAGGATAACGTATATAAGACCTGTAACCTTAGAGTAGAGGTCCTCAGCTTGACCTAGGCAAACAACGCTTACTTGTCTATTACTTCGAACGCTCTCTAACTAAGTGCCTTGCGAGGACTTAGCTCTGCTTGACCCGAACCGAGTCGTCCTTCTGAGGAACTCGCTGATTAACCAAGTCGATCTATTGAGGGACTTGTTGTGGAACCAGTTCAAACCCACATAATCCGATCTGTTGAACTTGTTGTTGTAGGCTATCGCCGTAACAGCTGCAGGCTGAGCGCCATGACACATTGTGTCAAGTGTTACTATTCCACCAGACAAGTGAGGGCCGCAGGTCCGAGCGCCATGACACATTGCATAAAGATACTTACTCTGTGAGCCTTGGCGAGCACAAAATTCCATAACACATTGTGTAAAGATACTTACTCTGTGAGCCTTGGCGAGTGCCATGACACATTGCGTAAAGTGTTACTAGTCCACCAGACAAGCGAGGGCCGCAGGTCCGAGTGCCATAACACATTGTGTAAAGATACTTACTCTGTGAGCCTTGGCGAGCACAAAATTTGTATACAAGCAGGAGCCTTGGCGAGTGCCAAGGTTAAAAGAATAAGTTCAATGAACTCCACCCCCTACCCCCTCCCCCTGGAGGGGGGGGGAACCCTAGAAATAGGATATCACGAGCCTTGGCGAGCACAAGAATATATACGGCGGCAGGGGTTTGGGGGCAGCAACCCCCAACGAGCTGTGATCTGTAGCGAAGCACGGATTAATCCAGACAAGTGAGGGCTGCAGGTCTGAGCACCATGACACATTGCGTAAAGTGTTACTATTTGACCAGACAAGCGAGGGCCACAGGTCCGAGTGCCATAACACATTGCGTAAAGATACTTACTCTGTGAGCCTTGGCGAGCACAAAATTTGTATACAAGCAGGAGCCTTGGCGAGTGCCAAGGTTAAGAGAATAAGTTTGATGAACAGAACCCTAGAAATAGGATATGGTGAGCCTTGGCGAGCACAAAAACTCGCAGCAGGGGTTTGGGGGCTGCCGCCCCCAACGAGCTGTGACCTGTGCGAAGCTCAACGGTTGTGAGCTTTTGCGAGCACTGCGAGCAATGCTCACTGCCGTACCGAAGCATGGGTTCATAAGCTCGTCATACCAAGTGGGAGGGGGGGTTGATGACTAAGATTGGTCAGAACTGACTAAGATTGATGAATCTTAGTAAGCTGAGTCAGGATTGGTAAGTCTTACTTAAGCAAAATCCCTCCCATGTACTGTCCGACGAGTGCGAAGCACGAGCCATGGCTCCATCAATCTCCCATCAATTCACTGAATATTCTGGATCCTTTCACTGAAGGTATGTATACTATGTGGGCCATGTATTGTAGCATGTATTTGAGTAACCTGAACAAAATATGGAGTGAAATAAGATATTTGCCTGATGAGACTGCAGAATTGTTACAATTTGTGTAGGGACTTTCTGGCTTATTCCTTCAGCGAAAATCATCCATAATATGCATAATGCAAGGGCCAAAAAAGATGATAGGGATCTGTTCCACAGATCTGTTGATATTATGAAAATAAGCAGAAAAGAGGGGGTCAGGGTGTGTACTGTATATAGGCAATTCCCAGCTTATTCATTTGGCAAAAATCATCCATGATATGGATAATGCAAGGGACAAAAGAGATGATAGGGATGCGTTCCACAGATCTGCTTATATTCAGTGCTTTGTTGAAATATAGAAAAATGGGGAGTACATGGGTTTCATGACTGATTGGAACATTATTTCCCTTACTCCTCCAGTCAAATTCACTCATTCAATGCACAAATCAAGTATACAGAAGGTGGAATGTATTTCCCCCATCATTTTGTCAGTATTAAATATTTTGTTGAAGCCACTCAGTAAGCAACAGGTAAACAACAGAAAGTGATTGGACTTACCAACCAGTTTTAGTGGAAAACCCAGATTTTTGCAATCAGTAAGCAACGGGTAAACAACAGAAAGGCTGGAGGCTTGAGTGCAGTAGACATACATGTGATGCAATTTTTTGGAAAAATGATTCTATAATACATCAATTATGGACACAAACAGTTACTTTTTCACACCACACCAACCTCCGTGCCGTATGGCGCATTTTCTCACGCCCGCGCCATACGGCACGGGTCATACCCTCGTTTTTGCAAAGGCGAGGGTTCGATTTTTCATTTTTCATCACATTCAGTACGTACTGTGGTGATCTTTCAATGTCAAACTCTTACCGATAAGTACATATTATTTACTGTCTTTTGCATTTAGGTTGGCCACGTGACATTTTTTCTCTCAAAAAACCCTCCGAGTACTGCGGAGCCTGTAACTCGAAAATGACTGAGTGTATCCTGCCGGAAATTATACCAGACGACACCGATGAACTCCCCGGACATTGTATTCATTGACCGAATGTTGTACGATAATTATTGGAGGCTGCAGCCAGGTTTTGGCGTTTCAGCACGCTAAACCCTGTCAAACTCCTGTGAAACTCCGAAACGCTAAATTTCTATTTCTTAGCTCCCGGTCAATGTGGAATACCTGCAGAGAGTCTCGGTGAAGCGACCAGTACAACCTCCGATGGATTCTGTCTAGTTGACGTTGAGTTATGTGCTTCCGATTCTCTGATGGTTTTTTCGTGCAAAAGTGTCACATGGCCAACCTAAATGCAAAAGACAGTAATCACTGAAATATACTTCCGATTAAAATCAAAACTACATAATATCTGAATTTGGTACTTTAGAACTGTACAGTTTCATCCAGCCACAACTTCACTGTGTATACGATAAGCAGGCCTGCTCATCACCGTGCACAATGTCGACAGATCTTCAGTGGCTCCTTCTCCGCGTTCGTTGTCCCAGATTATCTTACTGCTGTGAAATCAAACTGACTCCACTGAAAATTCGCAGAAAAACAATAGCTTCATCGTGAAGCGAGTCCCTGAGGGTCCGGTCTTCTCAAAGGAGCCTGTATGTCGTCTGAAGGGATTTGATATCTCAAGGATATCGACGAATCTTCATAGGGTAACCTCAGGAACATCCACTCCCACAAATACTCAGGACTCGCCAACGCCAAGGTTCGTTCGCAGCTCATGTCAGGCCGTTCTGGATGGCTGATACTACCCGAAAGACAATTCACATCGCCGACTCGCCAGTAGGTCTCCAAATCACGACCCGCAAAACGAAGACGGCACATGGCACTGTTGCAAAAGCCCTCGCCACATCCCACATACGCCCACGATCGAGCACCCGCCGCGCACTCGGTATTGCGGCTGCCAGCACCGCTAAGCGGGGGTACCGACCTGACCTTCGTGTTGTGAGTTTCCTTTGCCTCCGCCACTTTTCTCTCATCTCCCCTCGTGTATCCATTTTTTATGGATATATGAGAATGCACTCTCGTTAGAACCCACTGGAATGCTGCAAAGCATATGAAGGCTGGGCGTGGACATGTTTGCAAGATAAATCTTTCGCCATGTTCTATCGGACCCCGTTCGATGCTCGACGCGTATTGGTCCGACTGTTTGGCGCTAACATCCTTCTGATCTTCTTCTCCATTGTTTATGTGTTGTACTTTTTGACTCGTTTCACTGACGCCCTCCCAGGCTGCCCTTGCCCGTGTTTCTGCCATCATCGCCACACAAAAAGAGCCCAAACCTTCACCAGCGAAGAAGCTGAGGGGCCGCAAGGCCAAGGTAGTGGAAGCGTCTCTCGAGGCATGAGCTCTCCATCTTTGTGTATGCACCACCATGCGTTTTATGTACACACTTGCGATCATGAATCTTTTCCTCTCTGATCCCGAAAGCCGCACCCTATGACCTCACCCTAAGCAGGCACTCTCCCTAGAACCCGCTGGAGCCGCTGGAAAGCGCATGAAGGCTGGGCGTAGTAGAGAGTGCGAGATCGACCCCCCTCTGCTGGAGCCGATCAAACTCCAGTAGAGAGCGTTCCATGTCGCTATCGGACTACGCTCGTTGCTCACCGCGGAGGATCCGACTCTTTGGGACTGATATTCTTTCGTTCTTCGTACTAATTTGTATTCTTGGTTTCGTAAATAAACACCTTTGGATTCCTTGCCACGGAGAGGTGACTCCCGATCGTGGAACAGTTGGTTTGACTTCGCCGTTCCCCTTGCCGTGCCTCACCCTTCGTCGTCCCGTCGTGTCGTTCCTTTCTTATTTGCCGAGTATTATAGAGCTCAGGCAGTCAACTAGCTAGCTCGTATTTAGCTTGGCACATGCGTCCAGTCTAGGTTTGCAATGGGCGAGACCTAGAATATTCCCCTCTTCTTCTTGTTTAACCTCCAGGTTGTCAATGTCATCAGAACCAGCCCTTCTGGCAGGCACCGACAATTTCCTGGTCCAAATTCAATACTGCGGATTTGCTGATTGCGGAAAAGAGCATCTCTCAGAACAGAAGTTGCATATGTTGGGTACAGACAGGGTCATCTAGCCTCATCATGACTGTAACGTAACCCACCTTGAAAAATCATCGACGCCTTGTTGTGAGGGAGGGGAGGTCTCCTTCTCGGTTGGCTTGACACTTCTTCGTCGTGTTGAGAAAAAATCTATCTCTGCTTATTGGAACAAGAGTTCCGGTACGGGGAATCGAACCCCGAGCTGCCGCGTCCCTAAGACGTATGAAAGGCGGCAATGTTAGCCGTTACACCATACCGGACTGGTACCACGACTTGAGATCTTGAGAGGGAAGGACTGAACTTGCCACGAGGAACGTATGACAAATTTTTTTCTGAGTCTAACATAGTCCCACGCAATCACGGAAAGTATGACGGAAAGATGAGTCGAGAAAAGAAGCGAAGGAAATAATGGTGGTACAATGGTAGAGCAGAACATGTCAATGGGAGGGGAACATAGGACTAAGGAAACCAAAACAATGGTGGTGGTGGTGATGAAAAAATATATACAAAACACCATGCTCTAAACTGAGAGAGAGCAATATCGCTTGCGCGTTCAATGACGAACTCAGTGTGCCCTAGGTCTCTGGGGGTGTGGCTGGAAATCTGTCAGACGATGCTCATCGTTGAACATGGGTCCTTACTCGGCTGTGCCCATCTCCGGCTGCAAATGCAACCGTTGCACCCTGGACTCGGGAAGCTCTTCCAGCATTGCTGGTTCTCGAAGACAATGCACCTGCCCCCAGCTGATATGCATGTCCCTGGGTTGCAGCCGGTCCCGTACGGATCCACACTGAACCCGCAAACCAGGACCTTTGCAAGGCTGTATCGTTCGTAAGGCACAAAAAATGTTTGGATGCAATGTGAATTAACTTACTTTACCTCGACTGGCTCGTTGGATAAAGGTAGATCGTCCGTTGATATATCAACGCCTTCTTGAACTGAGGGGAACGGTGACTCGCCGATTAGTTAGGCATAGGGAGAGCGAAGAATTGCAACTCCTACCCTCCGGAAACTGTACGACGACATGCAATCCCCTTACAGTGGCTGCAAGGATCAGTAGCATGTAGGCAAGGAACCCAAGCGTATGCATTCCTAGTAGTGAGAAGATCGGGGAAGTTGGAGCGATGCAGTATTGAGGACTGGCCACCCTTTTATATAGTGTTGTCTGGGCTGGGCTTGAAAGCGGCCGAGGGCAACCCCTTGAGAGGCCTCGAGAGGGCTCAGGTCCAGTGGGCTTCTCTCCCAATGCCCAAAGCCTGGGCTCAGGCCTTGGCTTTCTGAGTAGGTACTTACCTTGGAAGTCAGTTGGTTCGAAAATGCAAAAAGACACATCCGAGCGCCGAAAATGGCCTAAAAAGGAAATATATATAGTTCGCGAGGTCTCCCAACAGACCTACACCACAGGAAGGAGGTTGTTAGATTCTCTTTAACACCCTCCGGTCAAAATCCCAGAAAAGGATACAATCTGACGTTATCCGACGAATTTCTGACACCAATCTGGGTGTTTCTGAGCACTCCTGAGCATAACCGAGCACTTCGATGACCAAAATGGTTTATTAAACCTACGAGTACCGTTGCCCCACAGGGTCAGGTCTATTTTTCGGTTTTGGCTGGTTGCGAAGCTGCAATAGAAGTTGATTTGAATGATGGGGTCCCAGACCTTGACAGTCTGGCAGTCACAGGTCACAGGAAACAATATTAAATATATTAAATACATCCTCAAGCCTGAGTAGGCTTGTTGACTTGGAAGAGAAGCGGATAAAAAATATTTGAAGATACCATACTCTTTCATCCGACTGAGTGTTCTTTTAAGGATAGATAATCAAACAACTATGCATTGTCCAACTATGTATTATGTAGAGATACACATGACACCCTGCCGGTCCTGTCCTTCACTCTCGCCACTATCTTTGCACCCCACGCCATTTGGCGGTTGGGTGCACGGCGGCAGTGGGGTTCGCTGGCAGCAGGAGGCAAGGGGTGGCCGTGAGCATGGGGAAGCAATAAACGGGATGGATGCATTGCATAAGACCCATGGCGGTAGCTCATAGTGACGCTGCCAACAAGCCGCTCCTGCTGCCGAATTCAGAGTGTACGCGGCATGAATCACATTGGAAGTAAAGCAGGGGGCAAGGAGTGGATGGGGCACCAAGGGAGCTGCGATGAAAAGCCACGGGGAAACATCAGGGGTGCGTCATTGCCGGAGACCGAAACGAACCGAAGAAATGAACACTACCTCCAGGAATTGAACCTGGCGGCAAGTGAGGCACGCCCAATGGACGAAATTTGTCGGGCACACTTGCTGTTCGGCATTAACGATGGCAGCAGTCGGCGGGGGGGTGTTGTTGCCGCATCGTTTATGTATATCTACTTTGACAGCCCTCCTGCTCCTATGGAATTGGGGCTATGAGACGTGTACAACTAAGAAGAGGTTCAGGGGCTCACTTGTAACCTTCGAGCTCGCAATGCATCGCAATGAACTCTGCAAGGAGAGTAGAAGAAATGGCAGTGGGTTCCGGGGCGTTTATTGACCACGACATGTGGGTGTTATGTTTGACGGGTGAGGTGTTGGATAACACTCGCATCGTGAAAGGGTGTATGAGGGGGACGAGGTATTTGTCAAAGACATAACCTCCATTTGAAATATATCTGTTTCCCAGAGGGTGGGGAGTTAGTTGTGCAATTGGTAACAACACACCCGATGTACAAACATGGTCGGAAATACCTAAATTATGACCAAAGAGTCAGTAATGAACATACGACGCAAAACACATTGTCCCAGAACGACTCGAAGTGCATATGCACCTTGGGAACCCCTGCAGGTAGTTAAATTAGCATTTGACGTCATCGTCGTGGAGTCCAAGTGGGACTAAGATTGGTTTGTTGGTAGATGAGATAGAGAATGGGGAGGCTTACCCACCCATAGCAACTTCCCTTGTGTCTCCGTCGAACCTTCACTGGCCTCACCAGCGAGGCCTGCGACCGCGAAGGGGATGAGATTCCAATCAACGGCCCACAGTCATGTGACCGTTTTGAACTCTCTCTGGTCCCGGAGGCCTACGCACACGCATGTGCAAGGTATGTATGATATACGCATGATGTGTTGCTGAGTATTGATACTTTATTGTCCAGGCTTGAGTCTCTCTTGTTGACGACCGCCGGTGATTTTCTCCACAATCGCGACCTGGGACCGACTCGCACTGCAGAAATGGGAGGGACGAGTTGGGACGCATAATGGACGTGACAGGACGACGAAGAAGAAAGAGCACGATAGTGCATGCAGGAAGCCGGAGGTGAATGCTACACGGTGATTACAATCAAGCACAAGACATATATTCAATATACGGTGTCACATCCAGACTGAGGGGTGCCAGCGAGATGTGAGACCCTCTGGCACTCCCAAAGATGGTTGATCCGACGACTTGACAAGCTTCTTTCGAGCACACCCAGACCTGACCCTGTGGGGCAACGGTATACGAGTACAGTACATCTGATGATATTGGACTTCCTCTGAGCCCTTCTGAATGAGTCAACTGACGATTGCTCAAACTCAATCCCATCAAACGAAGCCGAACTTTCATTTCAGCCAGTCCTGATAATGATGATCTGATGCCAACGAAAGGAATTATTTATTCTTCCATGTGAACGCACCATCGTCGAAGTTCTGGAAACCGATTAGAAGGAGAGGCTGACTGTCGACGAGTGTTCGGATTTTAGCAACATCCCATCGCGTCCGAGAATTGGGGTAGACATGAGATATCGATGACGCTACGCGTCGGCGGCTACTGAGAACGGCAGTCCCTACCCGGAAACATGGACATCGATATCAGCCAATGTGTATTCTGTCGATAACATACTGCGTAAGGCCCGGGATTCCTCAGAGTTTCGCGTATCTGGTTTCTCAGGTTCTAGTCCTGGTCGGCTTCTGGGCAGATGTCGAATCAGTATCCTTCTTATTACCACGGACCTCATTACATTACCATGGTGTTTTAACTTTTTGTTTCATTTAGAGCCGTGAGGAAATCCCTGCAGACTCGGGTTCGCCGTGCCCCGACGGTCCCCCAATCAGCAAGCATTCAAGTGATCTATGATAGAGGCAAGGTTCTGAGAAAACTTGGCAGAAAAGCTCACGCAACTGCAAGTATACATGAATACAGGTGCATATCTGCATAACCATACATGAGACAAGAAGAACACATCATAGATAGATAGATAAATGAAGGCCTTGTAAGTACCACAGAGGTGCGTGAATATTAACTAGATACAAGTAACAGTACGAGGGCATGAGTGTGCATAGGCAGACCTTGTAACCTCACACATTTGTTGAGAGATAAATGGTACAACAGAAAATAGACGACGACGACGTCGAGCATATTCGATGGATAGAAACGGAAAAGACGAAGAGCCAGGCAGGAGGACCTTCAAGACCTTTCGCCCCTCAGACGTCTAGCCAAGGCGAGATCCTTGGGTTGGCTGCACATAATCAATGTTAGCATGATTCATAACCAAGGAAAGGCTCGGAGCCGTACATGGTGACACGCTTGGCGTGGATAGCAGCCAAGTTGGTGTCTTCAAAGAGGGAGACGAGGTACGCTTCTGCGGCCTCTTGGAGTGCCATGACGGCGGACGATTGGAAGCGCAGGTCGGTCTGACATCACAGAGATAAGGAAGGCTGTGCAGCATGCGCAGCCAAAGGTTGACTCACCTTGAAGTCCTGTGCGATTTCACGGACGAGACGCTGGAAAGGGAGCTTCCTGATGAGGAGCTCCGTCGACTTTTGGTAGCGTCTGATTTCACGGAGAGCGACCGTTCCGGGGCGGAAACGATGGGGCTTCTTGACACCACCGGTTGCGGTCTGTGGGTTGTATAGGAAGGGGGTGAGTATGGGTATGATATTGATGACAAAGCACCGACAACGACGACGACGACAGTGACGACGGCGGCGAACGATAAGGATGATAAAGGAGAGGTTTATTTACCTGTGCGGTCTTGCGAGCTGCCTTGGTGGCAAGTTGCTTACGGGGGGCTTTGCCTATGGAAATTGATAATCTGAGTCAGAAGGGGGAAGGAGGATGAGTGGCACGACGACGACGACGAACCTCCGGTGGATTTGCGAGCGGTTTGCTGTTAGTATTGCAATGAGCGTCGAGGGAAGTGGGAATGACGACGAGACAAACCTTGGTACGGGCCATTGTGGAGCGTTGCTGTGAGTTGTGGGTGGTGTTGTGTCGTGGGGGGTTGGAAAGAAGGGGGAAGGGAAGAATGATTATTCGCAGATTCAAGAGTCATTTTCCACCGCTTTGTTTTCTCACGGTCCGAAGATACGCACGAGCCACACGGATTCCGAGCGTTTTCGTCCTTGGAAGATTGCTCTTTGTCTTTTTCTTTTGTTTTTCTTCTTTTGTTTGGCGGTTTGACCCCGTTTTCTTGGGGCTGAACTACTACTCTGAATGTCTACTTTTGGGTGGGTTTCGTTCGACTGTGTAATTCTCGACCATGAGCTACAGGTGCCCCGAAAGTGTAGAGAGATTTGGTGTTTGTGCTCCTTTGTTGAGGGCGGAGTGCGGAGTTCGGGCCTCGTTGCCGCTTTCGGCAAATCCCGGTTGCCGTTAGTTTGCCCAGGCCCCGGAATCGGGGTTGAGTACGCAGACTGCTTCAACGACTCAAGTCGCGATAGCTCGGAGGTCAAACTATACTCTTTACTAGCCTGCCATGAGAAACTGGAGGGCACAACCGTTCTTCCGCCTGACCGGGAACTGCTACGGAGATTAGTTATCACACCATCGTGGGGCGCAACCAGGTATCCTCTTGCCTTTGAAACGCGAGCACAGTACATCGATCTCACTTCATCCGTAGTATAAGAGAATGTACATAAAACGGTATAACACTCAATGGAACCGCTTCAGTATCCCACAGCAGCCGGGATAAACGGCCCATCCCAGCACTTGAACCCAACGTCGGTCGAAACCTACACATCGGAACCCATCATCCGTCAAAAAATAATCCCCAGAGAAAGAGAAGCAAAAACGCACGGCAGTAGAATTACACATCACATCCGCCGCACCCGTCTTGTATAGTCCTTTCGCAGAGTATCCTTCGCGACGATGTTCGTCGCTGATGCGACCGTCGATCGTCAGAAAGACAAAACGTTTATAAGCTCACTAGTGCCGGGATAGAGATCAAATATAACAACTTCGCGGTCGGTGGCATTCGCTGCGTAGTACCTGCATGGAGCCGCCCGGTCACTTCAACATAGACTCAGCATGACGGGATCATACCAGCACGGATCACTGATACAAGATCCTTCAAAGTAGTGGAAGTTGCTGGTGTACAGTCAACTGATATTCGGGGGAGAGACAATGTGAAGAAGACACGCAACTCATCAATTGTTCCTGTGAAGTTTTCGAACGAAAAGTCCTGGATATGGGTGTTGTTCGTGGCGCTACCGCTATGCTGGGGACCGAGCTCTTTATTCCAATAGCTTGACGTTTCCAGAGGTAAGGACGGCACAGGCAGAGGGTGTCCCTGTAGGACGTACTTCTGCGTAACATAAATCTATCATAGATGTCAATTGATGAGGAAGGACGGGAAGGAAAGTAGAAAGATGAGAAAATAACGCACAGGGAACCGGACGCTTGAAAGTGCGTTGTTCTTCCGGGTGGTGCTATCCACGGTCCAGAATTAGACAAGTGCTACAATATGGCGACACATACTTCCTGACGAGGCCATTCCCCCAGTCCAACTCTTGAACCGCGCTCCGTATAGCGAGTCTTCCTATTCACAAAGGAAGCAAATAAACCTCAACGCATGATGTATGAATGGTTGGTACGTACGACGATAATAATCTCAATCCTAGATCCAAATCCAGATTGAAGCAATATAAATAAGAGGAACGGCAGAAACTTACAAGATATTCTGGCCATTCGCCACGGACACTCCCGATCCAAGCGAGCCAATAGATAGCCCGTGTCCGCTTTTACAGTACGAGTTCCTGTCGGTGGTGCCCCGTGATATCTAACCTTCCACCGAATGACGGGCTGCTCACCTGAACGTGATGTTGATCGCGCCGTTCCCAACCGTAAGACAGTCATCCCCGTTTGCGACCCAGCTGTGTTCGAAGAGCAAGTTGGTGCCTCCTGCGGAGAAACCTATATCGTTCGGTTCAAGAGTTGTCGATTGTTGTAGGAAAGGTCTCGAGACATACCGTCGCTGTTGACGGAGAGATTTGAAGAGCCAAATTGAGGTCAGTTTGTGGAAAGAGAAGGGCGACCTACGTATTGTATGGGAATGCCTATCCGGAATGAAAGAGCTTCATTAGACCTTATGGCCGCCATAAGTACAAGATAAAACGAAACATACACTCGTCTGGTTTGTCGAGATGGCCACAATCTTATTATTAAACACATGCAGATTGTTCGAGCCTCCCGTCGAGAAGACCCACACAATAGGCTACAGAGTGCGAGTCTCAGCTAGACAGCAGACAAGAAGGTGTCCTAAGACTTGGCGAACCTTCCAGATCTTCAGATCCCTGATTACCCCATTGTTGATCTTGCCAAACGCAATGGCGTGTGGACGGTTGACTTGGTTCTCGATGTCCCACCACTGCATTTCATGCGTTGATCGGATTCATTGATGGGTCGGTGGGAAGGGGGGACTCACCAGTTGGCCATGTCCATCAATCCAGCAGTCCGGGTCGAGTGAGCCGCGGAGGGTGATGTTCTTTCCGCCGGAAAATGTGAACCTTCAAGGGAGGGGCCCATGTGAGCGTGATGGTTGTGGGAGCGATGGGGCTTGGGAAGGCGTACCACGACCTCGACTGCAGAGTTTAAAAAAAGCTCAAAATGAGCTTATGATACTGATGCGAATTTGAAGACAGTCCTACCGAGGACCCGACGATCGCTATTTCCACAAACACAACCCACAAGAAACAAGAAAAGAGAAACGTAACAAACAGACCAGAGCAACGACAGGGATTTGACCAAACAAAGCAACCTTGAACAGCCCCCACATCCGCTGGCAGCGTCAAGTTCCCCTCCACCCTCACCTCCACATTGGTTAGCTCCTGGAACGTGATCGGCGTGAATATGTTGTATGTCACGCCCTTCTGGAACAGGATGGTCGCGTTCGCGCTGAAGTTCCCGGAAGCGAGGGCAGCGGCGAGGGCAGGTGTATCATCCGGGCCAGGCGTGGAGCCGTGTGGGACGATGTATGTTGTCCAGGCGTAGGTCTGAGAAAGCTGGGTGAGGAGAATGAGAGGCGCATTTCGAATATCCCGGTTGGCCTTCCCAGGGAGAGAGGACGAGAATCAAGGTGACTTTATACTGACAAGGATCAACCTCGATCACGAAGAGCAAGATGTCATATGAGAGACTTGAATCAGATGTTCCCAGGTGCTGAGCTGTTCACGATGAAACCTGTGTCATCATGATGTGGTCTCTTCAAGTAAACTGGGGTTTTGTTAATTGCCGTGGCCGCTGGGATGGACCCGTAAATGTGAACAAATACGCTGGTGGATTTGGGCTGAAGGACGATCGGTAGCATTTAGCATTGTAAGGAAAGCAGAAAAATCCAGTGGGAGGAGCGTCTAATTTTAGTCTTTTGTTCGGCTCCGGCCGGACTGCCGGACCGACGGAGGAATTCGAAATCATGATTGGAGCAAATGTTTATGTTCAAAGTCAGTGGCACTCCTTGAAGATCCAGTCTGCATCAATTAAAGGTCGAATTTTTGCGAACACAGCTTGCGCTAGACCGTTTGACCGCTGCTTACCAGTGCAACAATCCGAGTCAACATCTTGATGAACTTTTCGAAGTGGTTTCAATCCCAAGGTTGCCACCTAACTAAGGAGGTAACATCAATGTTTATCTTGTTTTCTAGAAGATCGTAAACCCACTGGGATCATTGGGCGCCTACAATCGAAATCACATTGGGCATGGTGCATTTCGAACCCTGATTTGTCAAGACTCAAAATGTCACGGTGAGTCTGGGCCTGTTAAAGCGTGATTGTCAGGCAAGGCGCTCTTTCCCCTCTTCTTTCCCTCGCGTATCGTATAGCCTCTTGTCTCCGAACATACAAAGGTGCGTTTTATCTCTAGTTCTGTTCGTGTCGTTGAGAAATGTTGATACTAAAAGGTTCGCAGCCATGCCACAATTCTTGCAAGCATTCTTCGATCGTTATCCCGGGTTCATCTACGATCCCACCCAACCACCTACCAGCGAGTTTTACCGCCTATCCAAGTCCTCTGCCTGGAAGCCAGACGAAAAGGATAAAGAGATCCCCTTCTTCAGGAACGCCTTGGTGGAGGAGTTCAACGCTCTGTATGGACGAGAGGACGGCGATATTGGCGATTGGCAACGCTTGTGCCGCGTGTTGGCTATCCAACCCAACTCAGTAGCAGATTGCCTGCAGGTACCCGCGTGCATCTCAATTCCTCCCTCGCAGCGATACTGAACCTATGCCGATACACAGATGACGAAGGAATCCATTCACGTCAACATCATAGACTTGATCCATCACCCACAGACCCAGACGCCCGTTGAGTTGTTCGACAGTGAGACGAACTTGAGCTTATACGCGAGGGAAAGGGCCCCGAACGCAAATTTATCAGAAACGGAGGGCTGGGTCTGTTGGGGAATTTGCTGCGTAACATCAAAGGCTTAGTGGGCAAGAAGCCGAAGAAGTCTCGATCCACATCCCGGGCTAACGTCCCAGGAGCCGCTCCACCGTCTACTAGTAAATCGGCACGTCGCCGACGAAAGAGAAAGGCGGCAGCAGCGAAGAAGGCGGCTCCTCCCCCCGGGACGGGAACAGATGTCACCGTCGCCGATCTTGCAAACCAACTTGCCACGACTTTGACTTTTTGATACAATTACGTGAATCTCCCGACTGCCGCACTCAGTTGTGAATGTACTTTTGGGTTTTGAATTTTTTGCGCAGCCCCTGATCCAACGGGCGGTAAATGATGATGTCCTTTTTTAGGTCCCCAGCCACCTAGTTTCGATATGGACTAACCATCATGACTCTCTTTGTTTTGGCTTTGTAGTTTGTATGTACTACGGGAGACGTGTGTTGCATTGTCCAACCTTGACTTATTTCAAAAGACCGTACTGTAGGCGGGGGATAAAGATTGGAGAATCGCCTTATCATAGCAGTAAGTGGCCATGTGGATCAATTGAATTGGTTGTATAACAATTGGGTTTACTTAAACGTGAGCACCGCACCAGGCTATAGTAGTCGCACTGGTATTCATCCTCTATATATTTATGCTGGTATACAAGCGAGACATTCTATAAAGGGGACTTCACACTCGTCCCGCAGCAGAGGCGACAAACGGCCCATTCCAGCATTTGAAGCCTACGTCGTTCGAAACCTTTGAGAAGAAGTCATCTATCAGAATACAACCCCTCGGAGAAAAAGAAAGAGAAGGGCGCACGGCGGTAGAATTACACATGACATCCAGCACGCCTGTTTTGTGTAGTGCTTTCGCGGAGATGCCCTTCGCCACGATATTCTTAGCTGGATCATCGGTCCCAAAAGTTAGACACACAAGAGAGAAAGATGGATTCAGATAAACTTACCGGTGCCAGGGTAGAGATCGAATATAATGACTTCGCGGCTGGTGGCATTTGCTACGTCGTACCTGCAGACCGCCATATCACCTTCGGTATCCTCAGAGAAAATGAGCAGCAACCATACCAGCATGGATGACTGATGCAGGTTCCTTCATGGTAGGTAGGATTGCTGCGTGAGATGTCCAGTCAGAATGATCATAGGAAAGTAGAAGACAATGAAGTAACGCAACTCATCGATTGTTCCTGTGAAGCTCTCGAACGCAAGATCCTCGATATGGGTGTTTTTCACCGCGCCGCTGCTAGGTTGGGGACCGAGCTCCTGGTTCCAATAACTTGACGTTTTCAAGGATAAGGACGATATACGTGGATGGGGGCTGCCCTGTAAGACGTACTTCTGGGTAACATAGATCTGAGATGCGTATACATTTTGACGAGTCAGAAGGGCAAAGAAAGGAGGGAGGTGAGGGAAGGCGCACAGGGAATCGGACTTTGGAAAACGTGATCTTCTTCCAGGTAATGCTATCCGAGTCCGCGCCTCAGCACCAGTCCAGAAAGAGAATATCAAGTGAAGAAAAGGGGAAACGCACTTCCTAGCAAGTCCACTGCCGCCGGTCCAGCTCTTGAACCGCGCTGCATACAGCGAGTCTTCCTATTGCCCCACCACGCACTCAACACTCCAGCGCTCAATCTGCGGGTGATTTGGACTCACGACTACGACATTCTCAATCCTACATACATCATTCACTATATCAACAAAGGACAAGTGAGGCACAACGCGATTACTCACCAAACATTTTGAACATCCGCCACGGATCCTCCCGACCCAAGCGAGCCGATAGACAGCCCATGACCATATTTGCAATGAGAGTTCCTGTGAAACGGTTGACGTTGAAACGTCGAATGAAAACACAATACTGGGGTGGCTCACCGGAAGGTGACATTGATCGCACCACTTCCGACTGTGAGGCAGTCGTCCCCGTTCGCAACCCAATTGTCTTCGAAGAGCAGGTTGGTGCCTGCTGCAGAGAAACCTGTTGTATCCATTCCGTGAGGTTTATAAAGGTGTATATCTTTCAGGACTGGGGACGTACCGTCGCTGTTGGCAGGGGGATGGCCAGAGTAAGGTAAAGTCATCAGGGGAGAGTTTGGAAAGCGACTTACGTATTGAACGGGAAGCCCTTGTTCAACACCAGGATCAGACCTCGCGGCAGTCATAGAGAAAGAGACATACACTCTTCTGGTTCGTCGGGATGGCCAAAATCGTATTATTGAACACATGTAGATCCTTCGAACCGCTCGTTGAGAAGACCTGTGCTATGGGCTACTCCACAGTAAACATCGACTCTACAATGCGCCGAAGCGGGTCAGAAATCTTGGCGAACCTTCCATATCTTCAGATCTCTAATAACCCCATTATTGATCTTTTTGAAAGCGACACCATGGGGGCGGCTGACTTGATTCTTGGCGTCCCACCACTACAGGTCTCATGTCGACCGGTTTTATTGATGGTTTCATTGAGAAGAAGCCTCACCTGTTGACCATGTCCGTCGATCCAGCCCCATTGTGGGTCAAGTGAGCCACGAAGGGTGACGTTGTTTCCGCCGGAGAATGTGAACCTTGGGGAGAATATGATTGTGAGTGTTTTTCTAGGGTACTAGGAGGGTACTTGAGGGCTTACCACGTCACTGACTTGCGAGTTGGACGGGGAAGTTAAGATGAGATTGTGATAATCCGGGAATGCCAAGAGTCCTACCGAAGACCTGACGATCGCTGTCCACACAACATAAGGAGAGGAAACAAGAGCAAGTCAACGTCGACACAACAGATGGGAATAACGGTCACGGGCTGACCCCGACCCACCTTGAATAGCCTTTACATCCGTGGGCAACGTCAAGTTTCCTTCAACCCTCACCTCAACGTTGCTCAGGTTAGAGAACGTGATCGGGGTAAACACATTGTACGTCACGCCCTTCTGGAACAGGATAGTCGAGTTCGTACTGTATTTCCTCGAGGCGAGCGCGGCAGCGAGGGCAGGCGTGTCGTCCGCGCCGGGTGTGGAGCTGTGTGGGACGGTGTAGGTCGTCCAGGCGTAGGTGAGAGCGAGCTGGGATAGCAGGAAAAGCGAGAGACGCATCCTAGGGGAAGAACGCATTCGAAGTGGTTTTTTTTTGATTCGCCTTCGATATCAGTACTGCAGAACGTATACTCAGATTTTTATACAGGACCGGCCATGCATTACCGTGATCGCGGACAAGCGTATCAGAGATCAGGCTTTCGGCCACTATGTCAGGTTCGTTCTTTAGTCCGTTTGAGCGATGAAACCCGCGGGACTCTTCGTGTCCCTCATGGTTCGAACGTCGACCCTCCTACTCTCACGACCGCTGAAACAAGTCCATTGGGATTACTGTAAATGTCTTTACTTACTTGAATACTTTCCACGGAGTATGTTGGAGCATCACAAAAACCGAGTGTCGTGCTCACTGCTCAGTAGTATCAGTGCTGTTGGGAGTTCGGTTATGTAATCGCCCCTACCGGACCGCCGGACCGCCGGATGCCTAGTAGACAACGAGTTGTCCGGCCGCGGCGATGGGTTGCTGGTTGAGAAAATCATCCATGGGAAATTCGTAGAGACCTTGGAGTAGGGCTGGAGGCAGATAGACCATTGGCCATTGAAACTTTTCCGTTCCCTCGTCGAGCCCTGCGGCCCAGTCCGACACCGCACCCACCTCTACGACCTCCTCACAACCGCGGGATGTCAATATACTTGTTGCTTCTTGTGCAATAACATCTACAATGTGGATTGGCTCCGAGTCCCTCCTCCAGAACTCCGCCACAATGGCGCTGGCCGCTACGGTGGGGGCGAATATTGAACCTGAACGTTAATTTAGAGCCATCCTGCCTGTGTCCATCCAGCTCGAGAGCTCCCCGTTCCAGAGGGGGTGTGGACGAGACACTGATGATAGGGGGAATCACAGACATGTCGTCACATAGATAAAAAACTGGCGAAGCTTGAACCACTGCCATTACTATCATCAAGCGATCTCTCACAAATGGGGGGTCCATACAGCTCAGCGAAACTTTCGTACGGCTTCGTCCTCTCAAAGCCGCAAGCGTTGAAACTCGCTGCAGCATTCAATAAACTGTATCGCCCCGGCGATGTTGAGGGCGATGTTGAGGGCGGCGTTGGGGGCGACCACCAGGTAGATATGGATGAGCTGGAGGAACAACTAGGGGAGTGGCTGGATCGCGATGATACAGCTATATATCCCTATTGGTTCGAAGCCACCGCAGCTGAGGAGGGATATGAGGATAAGAAACTGCTGGTTACCTATGCGGGGATGGATGACTCTGAAGTATGCAAACCGGTTCACGAAGTTACAGCTGGGGGGTTCGAAGGTGGGTGGTATGGCGCAGAAGGCGACGCCTTCGAGAAATGGTATATTGATACTGAGCATCGCGATAGGTGTCACTTGTTTTACGGCTCTGTCGCAACCTCTGACGGACTCAAAGTTCCTCGACGAAGCCCAGAAGGCGCTGGAGAGGATTGAAAAGAGTCAGCTTTTCAAGGACGCGGGATTGACCGATATAGTTCCCCAGTGGATCCTTTCTTCCCGTCTCGAAGGGATCTAATGGCCTTCAGCTCGTCGACTACGCGTTCCAAATGAGAGCCGTTCGTTTTACTCTCCTATGTTTTCTGGACACTGTTCAATCATAAGTCCATGATGGCATGACGTTGCACAAGACAAACCATGAACGACTTTGTGTGTTGTGAACTAAACAGGGTCAAGTCGCCACATATCCGGATCGGCTGTCGTGGAATGAGAACACTGCGCACGTCCTTGACGCATCTATCACGTTTGTAGCCCATGAAAGGTACGAGTGCTCAAAGCATCAGGGGAGAAGGAAATTTGCTGGAGGTGGCTGTGCTTCTGCTGTGCAAGTACCGCAGGACACAGCGCCATCACTGGACTGACGCCCATTTATCATTTTCGGACGACCTGTTGCGGGTTGTTCCCGATGGCGATGACAGCGGTCTCTTAGCTATTGGATACCTCAAAATTTTATCTTTTTCTCGCCGACGACACAGACGACAGAAATCCAGCTCGCGCCAGTTCTAGATCGAAAATTCACAAGCCAAGTTGGAAATGAAAGATACTGGCGGTGTTGGAAAGGATGGTGGACAGACGTTGCGGAGGAAGCCGGGTCGAGTGTAGGTCGCTGATCTGCTTTCGATATCCGAATCTCCATCACTTAGTCCAACTACTGATACTTACTTAGGGCGACGTCTTGTGCTGAATGTAGGAGATTAAAGCTCCGATGCGACAAGAACGTATGTTTGCATGTCACTAAAGTTGCTTTTCACGTCGACGGGCGTCATTTGTGCCAAGGTCCCGTGTGAGAAGTGTGTTTCGCGAGGATGCGGTGTCATTTGCCCAGAAGGTGCGTCGATAACTTCTTTTGGCGCTTCAAGGTGCTCATAAGTATGGTCTACAGGGTCCCTTGCGCCTGGCAAGGGTAGCCGCCTCATTCTCGCGAACACCGGAGAGTTGCATGATCGAATTGACCAGCAGTGCGCCCGCATCCGTGACCTTGAAGATGCTCTCCGAAACCTTCAAGCATCAGTTTCGCCAAAACCTCATCCGCTCCTCGAAATTCAACAGTCGAGTCCACCAAACCATTCATCGTGGACCCCAAGCAGTGACCGAGTGGCAAGAACCTCGGCAACGTTATCAAGTTCGAAGCCATCAACACCCAGTCCAATTTCCCTGCAGCAATCCGACAGTAATTCTCACAACATGGCCGAGCCGGAAGAGACCAGCTCAGTGGATGCCCTTGGTAGTTTTTTCTGCACCATTTCTAGCAGTCGAACCTAACGCAAGCTCCATAGGGACATTGACTATGGGACTTCATGGCGAGAGCAGCTTCTTTGGAAGAACTGCTCGACCTGAAGTAAGATTATCTCTGTATATATTGATAATCATCGCTCATATTGGCATAGTTCTTGATCCGTGTGAGATACCACGCAACCGACTTGCAACCAGTTATACTGATTACTTCCATGCCGGTGGGTCAGTCATCTAGACCGCTAGAGCGGGTGGCAGGGCCTCGTTTCTTCTCTGAGGTGGGATCGGATCTTCGGCGGGAGATCCTAGGCATGATGCCTTCGCTTCCTGTGGCACAGCAACTTTGCAGAGTTTATCAGGAGTACGGGAAATACTTGTAAGTTATATACTCCATGAACCCCCTTTCAGGACTGGTCTAATCCATCCAGGTATACGCCTCTTCACCAGACAGAACTCGATGAAATTTTGTTGCCCGTATATGAGGGGTAGGCTCGATTTCTTTCAGCTATGGAGTTATCTCGAAATCCCTACAGATCCCTTGAAGCATCACCGGTTTGGCACTCCATTGGTTTATTGCTCGTTGTTTTCGCTCTCGGCGCCTTTTTCGATTCGAGTAGAAGACCGTATTCTGCTGAGGCCGAAGAATACTATGGAAGAGCATGTAATGCGCTAGAACGTGATACTCAGACAAGTCGACGATTGATCCAGGCTCTTGTGAGCCTCCTTTGCTATCACGAAGATGGAAGAGGTCTGACATATTTCAGATACATACAGCTCAGTATCTCGACTTCAGCGATCCAAATTCAATGCGCGCAGATACCACATGGAATCATATCGCCTACGCAGTAAGGTCCGGCCAAAGTGTACGTGCTCCATTCGACATCCTAATGTGCGATTTCGGCCTCAATTGTGTGTTTAGATAGGCATCCGTGAGTACATTTCCCAGCCATACGATTAGATCCTTATGGATAGACACAGATTTGAATTGTGCCCGCTGGAGTTTACCAGAAAATAGCCAATGTCGGTCTGACCTCTTTTGGCAATTATTCCATCTGGATACATGGGGGGTGAGCAAATCTCAACCAAGAGCTTACAGGCAGCTGAGATTCCTGCGTTGCGTAGGGCTTTCACACTGGTAGACCACCTATGATGTCGGCAACCGAGATAGACTGGCCTATGCAAGCCGACGAAGATCATCCGAGGACCGACGAGGGAATGAGCTGTACGTCTCGATTTTTGTTGTATTGATTCTGCGTGTTGACGAGCAGAGGGTAACAGTCCATCGGTGGAATTGGAAATACGCTGCGTTGCTTCGCACAATAATGGACACGGCATTCGGACCTAAACCTATGTCATATGACACTGTCCTTTCACTCGACAGTCAAGTCCGCGATTTTCCCGTTCCCGATCGATGGCTGGCGTCATTGGATATCTGGGATTCATCAAACTCGGGTTTTGGCCAGAGTCGACCGACGAGGTCTTGCGAACTTTACCTACGACGTTGGGTAGTTCTCTCGAGCAAAGAAATCAGTAAGTTGAACTCAATCATGTCCAGCGGCGTTTGCGCTTATAGATGACCAAAGCTCTATTGAACCTCCATCGAGCATACTGCGCACGAGCATTGGAGGAAATGCCCGCCGACCCAGCCCGACATCGGTTTGTTGCTTCTGTTGTGGCTATGTATCGCTCGGCGTGGCAGATCATCGACGCGATACGCATAATGTGGGCCGAAGCTCCTCGGCTTTTCGAGAGGGCGAATTTACCTTGGTCGTATGCGTTATCGGCGGGGGTACGTTCATGCCTTCAAAACCCCCTCAATTGATTGGTTTCAATTCGCATTCCACAGATTGCAATGTGCTTGCTGGTCACCCGGTGTCCGACATCGAGTCTATCGAACTCGGCTCTGGCAGAGCTCACTGTGCTTGTCAAATTGTTCCAGGATGCCGCACCATCCTGCCGATCCGCGGAAAGTCTTTTGGTAATTCACAGCCCTTTCTCGCCGAGATGTCTTCGTTCATATATATCCTGTTTGTAATAAGGGACCTATCCTCAACCTCCACCAAAAAGCCCACGATGTGATTACACGTGGACCAGTCCCTTCTGTCCTCTCCGATACAGAACTCGACCGACTCAGTGGAAAGACACATCTCCTCGTTGAGAAGGGTGCCCCTGAGTCGGTGGGACGTACGGCACGCCTCACAGATCTCCACTCAACTTCGCGGATCCCGCCAGCCGAAGGGGCTTACTTCTCCCACCCGAGTGTTGAGAGTAATAAAAATATTCATCCTTCGCTCGCCGAACATGTGGAGATCTTCAAGGCGGGAGGACGGACGATGGTTGATGATCGGTCCCCGTTTTATGGGGGTCCTCAGGCACATCATCATGATTGCCACGGCCAAAACCACGGCCATCATCACCCGAACTACCAGCGCTCGAATTTTGGGTTGCAGACACATGCTGGTTCAAGGCTTGACGCAGGGATGGACGGCGGATGTGGGTATTCGACATACGGGCATCAGCCACAACATCGACCGCAGCATCATGCACCGTCGCTGCCTTTCGAGCAATCGTCGCTGATGCTGGATGTGTCGTGGCAGCCCTTCGTGGAACAGCTGGGGTTTGGAGTCCCACTTTAGGGTGACCTATCATGTTTTCGTTTGCTTTCTTTCCCTTCGTTTCGCCGTGTCGCTCATGCATAAGCTCTGTTATTGTCTAAACATTGTAACTGTATCTCGTATTATTTTCTTTTGTTCCCTGCTCCACTTTTTTATCGCTCATACATCATCTACACAGCCACTATCTCATTCAGCACCCTTTTCTATCTTATCACAGCAATTAAAAAGTTACTTTCGGCAATCGTATGTTGGAGCAGAATTTGGTCAGCTACATATTCATTCGTCTCTCAGACTACAGACTCGGAAGGCTGTCCTTCACTGGGACATGAGCCTCTTACAAATGATAAGGGTACTGCGCAGTGCGCACAATCGCAGTGATGGTTGGTATGAGACGGAGAACCAGGGTGAAATGATCAGATCAATGGATGCAAATGACATTGTAATGGATAATTTGGCGTTTGGCGACAATGCTGTGCATCCGTCACAAAGGCGTGACCTGACGTCGTTAAAAAGCCTTTCCTCGACACCACCCATTCAATTTACGCCCTCTCTACGAACCTATAACGCTTTCCTGAATCTTTACGATTGACACAATATGGCCAGCAATACACTTTTTCGAAGAGGTCATCCCAGTATGTTTGAAACTTTGTTGGTCGTTCTCCTATGACGCTCACAACCACTGTTCTTTTTCCAAGTCTTTTTTGGCACCTTGATTCTTTTCACATCCATTGAGGTATGTCTCTGGTAAAGACACTGATAGATACCCTTTGCTCACCCTTCGATAGCTCGCATTATCAGCATGGCTGACCGCGCGGTACAACCAAAGACACAACTACGGCTCTATCTCCGTTCGCGACCGAGTTCGCTTTGTGTTGTTTTCTTGCGTGTGGACTCTAGCCTTCTCCATACCATTGCTTTTACTCTTCCTGGCTCCACTGCCAGTGTCAAAATTGACAAGTGTTGGTTCTCATGTGGTATTGTAAGTGTTCTGCCAAGAATGCGCGTCGGTTGTAGTGCTCATATCCGAAAAGCCTCTTGCTCACATGGATTATGTGGACGGCAGCTGCCGCTGCAGTAACAGAAATGTTGGGCGGAGGTTTGAACTGCTCGTACGTCGCAGTCAATATCAGAGATGACCAAACTGACTTTACGAAAAACCAGAACGCAAAAAATATTCGTCTACTGTGGTCAGCTTAATGCGCTGGAAGCGTTTGCGTGGATAATATGGTCCGTCCATTGTTTTCTCCTGTCTTTCTCAGTCTACTTCATCCCCCGTTCAGGATTCTTGTGACCTTTGCGGTGATAGCCGTTATCTTGAGGGCCATTCAAGTCGCCCGCCGCGGGGATGGCTATGGCGGTTCTCTCGTTGATGACTAAAACCTACCTGTTCGATCTCGTTTCCACTTTCTAAACACCTTCGGCGCCCAAAGTCATGTCACTTTGTATATTTACCACCTCCGTCAGCTGTATCTCTGTTCCCCTGTGTGTAGTTATCTATCTGTCTATCTACCATAAATTATCCCCAGTTCGATGCTCATATGACAGACAAGACAGATCTGGATGACGTCAGTTCTCCGGTCTGGAAGGAGTCCAGCCATGATGCCTTCCGACTATAAATTGGTAACCACCCCACCACAACTATCAGCTCTAAAAGACTCATGCCTGAATCCTCCCCTATTATCCCCGTTGCTGTGCGCGGCAATGCCATCCTCACAATTCCCCGTTTCAATAAGGGAACGGCTTTCACTCTCGCAGAACGGAAAGCGTTCGGCTTGACGGGACGGTTGCCGTGGAAGGTCAACACGCTCGAACAACAGTGCAGCCGCGCCTATGATCAACTATGCTCACGCGAAGCTCCTATCCGGAAGAACTCGTTCCTTCAGAGTCTAAAGGATCAGAACTGGGTCTTGTATTATGCGTTGCTTTTGAGGCATCTCAGTGAACTGGTTCCGATTATCTATACGCCGACTGAGGTGAGGATGTTTCCTTTTTTTTCGAACCTACTCTTCGATGTGCCAATCAAATTAGGCCGAGGCAATTTCGAACTATTCGCATCTCTTCAGAAGGAGCGAAGGGATGTATTTGACGTTGACAGATGAGAATTCGATGGAAGAGGATTTCCTTGAACAGATAAAAGGATGGAAGATCGACTTGATTGTGTGTACGGACGCCGAAGCCATCTTGGGCATTGGTGATCAGGGTGTCGGGGTGCGTTAATAGCCAAGTCAGAAAGACTTGGGATCTTCACTTTACTTTTTGGATGCAGGGTATAGGAGTAAGCAGCTTCACGATCCCGGGCCGATGGTTCCCTCAAAGAGAAAGTAACTAATGCGACCTTTATCGGCCCACAGATATCGACAGCCAAATCTGCGATTTATACGTGAGTCATCTCGATATCCCACAATGTAGGTATGATGCGCTTGCTCACATCAATTTGACGCAGGCTCATCGGAGGCGTGGATCCCTCGAGGTCCCTCAGTGTCACATTGGATGTGGGCACGGATAATGAAGACCTGCTCAACGACGAGCTCTATGTTGTAAGTTTTTTCCATCCGCCATCTGACCATCCCTGAACGTACCTTTAGGGTTGGCCGCACCGCCGTGTCAGAGGAGAAACATATGACAAATTCGTGGACAAGTGAGTACTTGATTCCATGCCGACAGCCGCGACATTGGGAACATCACCCTGACACCGAATCTCTGATTTGAACAGATTCGTGCAGCTCGTACGAAAACACTTGCCTAATAGCCTCTTGCACTTTGAAGATTTCGGCGTCACCAACGCACAAAGGCTCCTCAATCTTTATCGTGATAGCCACGCAGTTTTTAACGATGACATGTGAGTAGCTCATAAACGATCCGAAGCCGGGACCTCTAGCCTGGTGTATCTAGCCAAGGGACCGGTGCTGTCACTCTCGCCTGTATAATGTCCGCCATCGGCGTCACCAGCTCCAAACTCTCAGACCAGCGCTACGTCATCTTCGGCGCTGGCTCTGCGGGCATGGGTATAACCCGCCAACTGCGCGATGCCATCGTCTCCATCGACGGTGTCCCCGAAGCGGAGGCCAACAAGAAGTTCTTCCTCATAGACAAGCACGGTCTTGTCAAGCAGTCTCTTGGTGATGCGCTGATTCGGGAGGAGCTCCGGCCTTATGTGCGTCCTGATGAGGAATGGGAGGGCGTGCCGACAGATGAGAATGGTGCGGTAAGGCTGTTGGAGGTCGTGAGGAAGGTGCGTCCGACGGTTCTGGTTGGGTGTTCGACGCGTGCAGGCGCGTTCACTGAGGATGTCGTGAGATGCATGGCGGAGGGTTGTGAGAGGCCGATCATCCTGCCATTGTCCAATCCCAGTAGATTGGTGGAGGTTGATCCGAAGGACGCGAATGAGTGGACGGCAGGGAAGGCGTTGTTGGCTACGGGAAGTCCGTTCCCGCCTGCGAAGATGCCAAATGGGAAGGATTATATGTGCGTGTCTTCGGATTGGGATCACGTCTGTTTTTGACATCTCGTTTATGCAGTATTGCTGAATGCAATAGTAAGTTGCATGATTTCTTGTGCCGAAGAAGAATTGCCACTAATGATTTTAATCACCCTAATTAGACGCTCTGATATACCCTGGCCTGGGCTTTGGGACTATCCTCGCTCAGTCACGAATCATGACAGATACCATGATTGTTGCTGGAGCTCGGCGTCTTGCATCGCTTTCGCCAGCGTTGAAAGACCCTGACAATGCGCTCTTACCCGATTTCTCTGAAGCGCCGGAGGTGAATTTCGAAATTGCGGTTGCAGTTGCGGAGCAGGCTATTGAAGAAGGGTCTGCGCGTGTCGGTTGGGATAAGAGTCAGGTGAGGGAGAAGGCGAAGGAGAAGCTATGGAAGCCGGTGTATGCCGAGTATGTGTATGATGAGGATGGGGAGCGATGAATACAGGAACGGGTTGAATCCTAATAGGACTGATGCCTCGTTTGAAACTTAGAAGATCTGCATACCATCCAGTGTAGGTAGTATCATTGTCACGGTCAATGAATGAACTGGTCGTTATTGAAGAGGATGACCATTTCCGCACCGCCCTTCACCTTGGATGGTTTTCTATGCTTTATTTCTTGTTTTTCTAGGCGTTGAGCGTTTGGGGTTTTGGTGGTGGGTGTTTGCGATGTTACTATAAACGACCCGGCAGGCGCCGATCAAAGTCCGACAAACTGATGTGTTGGATTCCTCCTGCCAGTTGAGTTGCCTTCACTCATATTTTCGTATCTAGGAAAAAGGTACTACTAGGATCTGCCAACGGCTATGATTCGAGGCTTGACACCGTTGAATTCTGGACAGAAGGCTCGAGCACTCAGATCCCAGGAAACGATCCCCGCGCCAGCTCACCCGTGTCCGAATCTGCCTTGTTGACTTTCGAGGTTGAACGCGACTGGAAGCGACGTTTGGGCCACCGTTTCTCTGACACTCACTCACTCACCTTTTCCCTAATTGGAAATACCTCCATCTTTGTGATGATGATCGAGGGTGTACCCCCTTTGTTGTCACGTACCCGCCACTCCGCTACGGAACGAACCTCTGGGTCCCTATGTGGCACATACCCAAGGACAATCTCATAATGAAAAATCCACAAAGGGCACCTCGACGGACAATGTGCACCCCCTGTCCAAGCGGCATGGACTATGCTTTGACGATCTCTCCCTGCTTTGGCCCCCTTGTGAGCTTTGACTGGATCTTTGGCCCATTGCGCTTTCATTTAGTCGGTATAAAATCTGTGCAATATGCTGGGTCTTCTCATAAACAGCACGAACTAAGTCTCTTGTCTAACGGTCGCTCTTGTAACTCTCTACCCTCTCCATCGAAATGGCATACGTCAACCCTCTCCACCCCCCTGTTTCCTCCACTCGCCGATCCTCATACTCCACCCTTGGCGGCGCAACCCATTGCCCTCCACAAGCGCCCCAATTCCTATCCCCCTTCCGCCGGCGCCTCCCCCTCATCCCGTTCACTCCTGCATCGAAGTGGCGCAACGCGATGGGGCGCACGAGTTCACTGCAGAACCCGATCTCGTTTGACTATATCGGGTATCACAACCAAGGCGTTCCGATGCGCGAGCTGAGCACAAGGGCTGCGCATGCGCTCGAGGCCATGATACAAGGCGCAAGTGATCAGGTCTTGGCACGTACCGGTTTGACGAGGATCACGCTTCGCATTTTGGTTAGTATTGTATAATATCTCTGTCATTTGTCATAGGCGAAATCTGACTGATTCTTTTTTTTCTAGTGGCCGGGATATGAACATGTCGACTGGTCCCGGACCATTGAACTCAACGTTCACGGTCCTATAACTCGCGCGCAACTCGGAGCCACGATTTCAATGAACTTTGCTCGCTTCATGGAGGTCAGTGTGGCTAGCGGTTGGGTTGTATCATGTTATTGAATTTCTATGCTCTGCAGAAAGCGCGCTCTGAACATTCAACATCACCCGACTACCAACTAGGGAACACGGGCATCCGATTCGAACACGCCATCCTGCTTTCGCTTTGCAACGTGTTTGAAGATGTCTGGCAGGCCGACGTCGCTGTTGATCTTCGCTGAGCTGGTCTCAAACCCACCTGGCCTGGGCAACATACCCCACATCGTCCTCGCTTTAGACCAATATTCTTACTATATTTGTAGCGCTTTCTTATTTGTATCTGGACAATTTTTCTCCTGTCTAGCCACGACTTTTCTTGTATAGATTTCATACATTGTTGGAATGTCATGTAGGTGATGCAAAACGGATCTTGTCCCCCATTTAAGGAAACGTGCTCTGTGGGTCACATCTTGGAACATCGAGCAGCTGCACGCTGCTGCGTCGAAGCAGAACGCACGAGGCATCGCGCCCCCGGTTTCATCGCACGAGAAAACCGATACAGCTAGTAAAATATTGGATCTCGGACGCGTCGTCGGAAATGCGCAACAATGGACAAATGAGCTTGAGCGCGCCGACTTTGAGGGGTGGCTAGGTTGAGACGAACTTTTTCGACGACGACAGGCCCGTCGCTCGAAATCATCCGTTTCTGATGGTAAATTAAACATGGCGGTGATGGGTCTCTCGGAGGGAAAGCCATATAGGTAGAGTCCGGCACTGATGAGGACAAAGATTCCTGAACTGCGCTGGACGCAAGAGTTGGCTTTTATGCATCGTATAGTCTGCCCATGAGATGCTTTCGAGAATTGTTGATTGAGTCCCGCCCGTCCACCTCACATTCAGAGCTGAATGTTTGAAATTCAGCCCGAGCTTCGGTCAGCAACGATTGAGTAGGCCATATGTCTGAGAGGCGAAAAACGTACCTCTGCGCGCTGTCCTAAGGGTTTTTTTTTTTATCAACGCCAAGGTCCTCATATCTCGGATACTCAGGGAAGAAGTGATCTATTTCATGTTCATAGTACCCCAATGATATGAAGTGACATGAGACTGTTAAATTTGAGTTGGAAATTACGGACTCCCATCGTGAAGACACGAGCTTCTACCTGTCTTGGAGTTCTGCATTGCATTCTCTTTCACATCCCATCGCTAACATAATGTGACATGCTGAGCAGAATCAAATAAATAAATCATATGGTGAACTAATTACAGCTGTGATCGAACCGATGTTCCTTAGGTTCAGCATCTGACTGAAGTTGTTGGTAAAGATTTTCCGCAGTTGGTTGACCATAAGGCCAAGTTGTCGCAGAAATTTCACAGGCGGGGGCTTGCTCAGCGAGTTTTTGCAAATCTATTGGAAGTCTATTATAACGAATATATGAAATGTCGCTGTGATGTGTTTGAGAACTCACCTCCAGACATATTGCGGATGTTGATTTGGCGGCCGCATAATCTGGTTCAGGGAATCGAGCTAGGACTCGACATCTGACATTGTATAACCGAGAAGCGTTGCGTCGATATCACACCCTCCCACCAGGTAATCAGTGTCGTAAGGAACGGAGAATCTCCTGTTTGTACGTGCGAGATGTAAGAGATCCACACGGTGGTGACTCGGAGTGGCGAAAGAGAGCTTGGAAACCGTCATCTATAGAAACCTCATGATATTTTCCGGCGGCTGGCTGGAGAGAAATGATATTTTTCGGCCAACCCTGGCTTGGGTCTCGTACCTGCGTCATGGTGGCGATTCTCCTGGTCGCGGTGGGGTAAGTATTTTGCAGCCCCTCGAATGGGCGACTCGGACAACGTTACTTCAGTTTATTTATCGTTATTTGCCTTGAACGAGAAAAACTTGCTTCAAACCCTCACAACAATAATAAGTATGCCCACCCGTCACTCACACTCGAGATCCCCTGCTAGAAGAGATTCAAGGTCTCCAGATTCTCGAACTTCTCGAGAAAAGCTACCCAACAATGCATCTCCAATATCAGAAGACGACTATTTCCAGAAAAGCGACGAGTTCAGAAGTTGGTTAAAGGATGAGAAGGGAAAGGTGAGCAGGGATTCCTATGAACGTCGAGAGGAAGGTTAACTCTCCGATTGTCCTTGACAGTACTTTGACGAGCTGTCGGGTGATCGAGCCAGAAGGTAAGCACGCTCATCACTCGTCTCGGTATGTCCTAATATATCTAAGGCAGTTATTTCCGCAAGTTCGTGAAGGTGTGCTGAGTCGCTCTTCTATTGCTTCTTGCGTCTCACAAGCGTAGGCTTGGAACAGAGGCAAACTGCCAAGTAAGGCCAGATTTGTCGCACTTTTGAACTAATGAACAAAGCTGGTCTTTAGAGTCACTGTACGCGGGCCTCGACCCCTCGACGATAGCAGCCACAAGTCAAACAGCGTACAAATGGTCATTTGCTTCCAAAAAGACCAGGGCCGACGACGAGGCGTTGCGCAACGCAAAGCAACAAATCACTGCTGCTACTTACCATTTAGAAGACAACAGACCGAGCAAAGGACGCGTCTTAGGTCCTACACTACCTTCCACCTCTGATAGGGCTCTCGCTCGCGAAGAAACGGAGGAGCAGGAGCGCGAGGAGCGGACTTATAAGCGCAAGAGGGACAAATTAGAGGCGAAGGAGAGGATTGAGGATATGGTTGGGCCCCGTGAGGTCGGGAGAGAGGGGATGCTGGAGAAGAAGAGGGCGAGGAGGGATGCGGATCGCAACTTTAGGGAGAAAGGTGACGAAGGGCTCGAGGCCGACGAGTCGACGTTGCTGGGTGGTGGAGATAGTTTCCAGGCCCAGTTGAGTCATTTCATCCGACCTTGCTGTGCATATCTAATGGTTTCTTCGCGGCTAGCATTGCAAGAAGGGACGCCGGCAAAAGGCGATTTGAAGCTAAGAAAGATGAGAAGACCGCAGAATTCCGGGAGCGAGCGTCCCAAATGAGGGAGAAGGAAAAGGTATGCTAATAGTTCCTCCCCTGTTCTCTAACTCACCACACACCCCGTAGGCAACGATGGATATGTTCCAACAGATGGCGAAGCGGTTTGGCTGACAATATATGTCATGAAGACCTACTGGCCTTTTCTGTCTGTATTTTCACTTGTATCACGGCATGCTCCCCTCATTTATCAAGTGGGACGCATCAATGTCAGCTGAAGCCCCAAAGGATCAACACGTGTAATCCAGCCATCCACTTAAGCCAGCGAACAACAGCTGCGACTTCCCTTACCGCCGCATCGCTCTTTCCAAGTCTCAAACCAGGCCACAACCTTATTGTCTTCACGAGTCATCGTCCTGTAATATATTGAAAGTTATACGACTGTCGATTACCTGGGGATCGGGAGGAGAGCCGTGCTTCAAAGAATATTCCGTTCCTAATAGAGCGTTAGTTTCACGTCAAAGGCCGTAGACGGTGATATAATCGACTCACATGAAAGTCTGGTCTTAGCATGCACAAGTAAATAAGTGCAAAGAGGACTTCAATTACGCTCTTACAACCACCTCCAGAAAGGCATGATACCAAGCTTACGACTATCTCTGTCAGTGCTTCGACAAAAGGGAGCCTTTCATCTCGTCCGCTTCATCTCGTCATATCCGTCTAATCCTCCAGGATGCGAGAACATCCTGAAGTGCAATACCAAACGTTGGCTATTCAACGAGCATTCTCGTGCGTCCCTTCTCGGTAATGGCGCGCTGTCTAACCCGTATATAGCGTTTCCCATCAGAAATGGCCATGAGGACCATAGACTTCAATATCGACGCGCTTGGACGAATCGTAGCGGTAGCTTCTGGCGGCTCTGATTGCAACTAGTTTGAGCTGATTGGCGAAGGTGCAAATGTCCTCCCGCGCCGGCGTTTGCTCATTTTACCAAACTACTGCTAACTATTGTCGCCCAGGAACGTCCAACCGCGTGTTCCGCGTCAGCTTCGATGCTGGAGGTGATGTTATCGCTCGCATCCCTTTTCGTAACGCTGGACCACAGACTCTGCTCACTCGCAGCGAGGTCGCGACAATGGACTTTGTCCGGTCTCGGCTGAACGCACCTCTTCCGAAGGCGCTAGCGTGGGATGCGTCCCCGGACAGAAGTTGGCTGCGAGTATATCATCATAGAAGAGTGTCAAGGCCAGATGATTGCAACCTGCTAGGAGGATTCTCTGTCCGATCCGCGACTCCACCATGTCCGTGATGTCGCGAAAATGCAGAGCGAGTTGTCTGCTATTCGGTTTTCACAATATGGGAGTATCTATTACAGGGAGGATGTGGATCCATCGCTTCAAGCACGGCCGCTCTACGCTGAAGGGGTCTCTGCGGATCATTGCTCCGAGCGTTTTAGAATTGGACCTAGCGCAGAGCGAGGTTTTTACCGAGGCGAACGTGCCCATATGACGATTGATCGTGGACCATGTAAGTGTTGTTATGAGGTTTTTATGCATTGTCCTTAATGCCGACTCCTGATAACCAGGGACAGACATGCAGTCGTGCATCAAAGCCGTGGTCAACTGTGAGATTGAATGGATTCGATCTCATTCTCACACTCCCAGTGCGCAAAATCAGCTTGGAGCGCACCATACTGCAGACCGGCACATCTCACTTCTCAACAAGTGGCTTGCTCTGGCGCCGGCGGTACAACCGGAGCCCATATACTGCTCGCCTACGCTCTCCCATCACGATTTACATGTCGGGAACATCTTTGTCAATAACAGCGACCTTGCCGAGGATGATTTTATGCGGGTGACTGGTATCATCGACTGGCAGGGGGCTGCTGTCCGACCGCTTTTCGAGACAAAGAGCGCGGAATTCGTGGAAATTGACGAGGAGAAGTTCCAATATGCGCGACTAGCAGTGGATGCAGGCCCCGATGGGCCTATTGGATACAAGGTCGTCCTGCCAGACAACTTCAAGGACCTGAGCGATGCCGAGAAACATGTTGCGACCCGGGAGGGTATACAGATTATCGCGCGAAACGCGTATCACAAGACGATATCCAACCTGCAACCACCCTTGTTCTCCGTTTTCCGCCTTCTGAGACTGGATGAGCTGCGTCGCGCGATGCATCACTCGACGCGCTGTTGGGCTGACGGGCTGCCGTGCCTTCAGCTTTACTTGATGTCGATGGCTGATGCATATGGGAACCGCATACCAGCGAGTGAGAAGTACCCCGTGTCTCCGGTATCATTTTCGCAAGAGGAGAAGGACAGGCATGCGGTCGAGCTCAAAGAGATCGTCTTCCCGGAGGATTTCTGGGACGCGCAGGTTTTCCATGCGTTGGAACAGCGGGGATTTGACGTCTCCAAAGATGGGAGCGTGGATGTAGAGATCTTTGAGGAGGCACAGAAGGAGACTCAAGGACTATTCCATGGGCTTTTGGATGGCCTCGATGAGGCAAGGGCTGAGCAGCTCAGGCGTTACTGGCCTCTGCGTGAGGGAAGTTCCTCTGGGAGGCTGAGTTGTGCCGATAGGTCAAATCGCCTATCATAATTGTGGATATGCGACTGACTGAATAGACACAGATATTTTTTACAAGCACGCCTCTGATGAACAGATGGGGTATGGACTCAAACGGGAAGAATAGTGTGAATGTGAAAGATGGTGCCAAAAATAGTGTGAAGGTACTCGATCTGTCGCCAATCACATTGTAGTGTCTCAGAAGTCAGAACCTGGTCAACCTCCTTGTCAGCCCCATGTCGCATAAAACAGTTTCCCCCATGCCCGCAATCCCAAGGCGCCTCCTCCATAACACCCCAACCGCACACCCCAACAATTATCGCCGTACGACTCGCCATACCATGCCCCCCTCGTGAGTCTAACTAAGCCTGTACTGTCCCACAGTCCCTAATTCCCCTATCTGGAACCACATAGTAGTGACATTATGATGTAGGTTGGCGACATACTTATAGCTCGGGGCTTCTTAGCGTCCACCTATCCTTTTGCCAACAGGAAAACAGCGTCATTGAAGACGGAGAGCCGTCCAAGCTCAAGAGCGTCTTCGAGCTACCCAACCGGTATGTGTACAGTATCATAATCTACATGTTTCTTGTTCATTGACCCTGAATTCGGCAGACGCAAGGGTAGCACTTCTGGAGAACGGCAACGACGAAAGGAAGCACGAAATTATCAAAGTTCAAGAGCGGCTAGATGGGCTTGAAGCGTCCGTGGCAGGGGTCGAGGCGTCCGTGGAAGAGGTCGAGGCGTCCGTGGAAGAGGTCAAGGCATCCGTGGAAGAGGTCCGGGCCGCTCTGGATGCGATCCTAAGTAGGTCGTCTCACTGCCCTCGCAACTTCTGAGGATTTATCACACCGTAGGGTTTCTAAAGGCGGAGCGATCACGATTCCATCATCATACTGTATCTTTTTCTTCAGCTTGCTTCGGTGATTATGTAGACCTATGCAATGGACATTGTTGGCGTTCGAGCCCCAGGCCACGTCAACCACCCTCTCAAAGCTTCTACTGCCTTTCCACTGTGGCTGAGACGTAAGGAAGAACACGAAAACTTTCGGAGGCGCGGAAAACTTCGCGCGCCAAGCCTCTCATGCATGTGTTCGTTGACAATGAAACGAGCAGTGAATAACGTTCTGTCTTTGATTCGGCTCGCTGAGACGGGGACGGAGATCGGATCGGATCTTGAAATCACGGCTAATGAAGGACGGCTATCTGGACGATGTCTTCAATATCTTGGATGCACATAGTCACCTATGCATATTGTTGGGTCGTTTTGCTTTGAGATGGATGGGTGCGGGAGTCCTCTCCGAGCTGGTGAGTCCCCCACGGTACTACATATCATTGGAGAGGTGGAGGTGTCTGTCGCCCGCGTAGAACTTATCGTCCGGTCTAGGATAGCGTTGTTGTTGTTCTGATGGTCTACTCTACATGTATGTCTACGACACCTGACTGCTGGATCACGTGACAGTCGGAGTCGTGCCCCGGGCACTACTCCAGGTTCCCCTCTTCTTCATGGCGGCGTCCTCGTCGCCTTTCCGAGACCCTCTCGGCGATTGTCCCACCTTTCAACTCTGTCTCGCTGTTCCCGTCCTTTGCCTCTTCCTCCGTCTGGAATGGTGTCTTGAGGGTGCCAGTCTTCTTCGGCCTCCGAGGCTTGCTTGGTTGACCGATCCCCGCTTTTGTCTTTGTCGTCTCCCTTCCTTTCCGTCCTTCCTCTCCCTGGCCTCCTTGTTCTTCCTCCAGCTTCTCCCTCGTTCGTTCCATTTCGGCCAACTCTGTTCCGTCTCTTGGCGTGAACCTCCGCAGTCTTCTAGCGTGGTATGAGCCTGGTAGCTCTGCTCCGTTGAGGTCTTCTACCGTGTAGGAGTTAAGCTTCCGGTCCTTCACCCGACGGGGTTCAGACCACATGGGTGTGAGCTTGCGGTCGTTGCTGACTGTGTGGGTTAAATCATTTCTATAGACCTGTACGAGCTCTCCCTTTTTGAATTCCACGGGTTCCCCTTGTGTTTCGAGTATCTTTCGGTCGAACGCTTCTTTGCGTTGAAGTGCATGGTGTACGCTTTCCGCGTGACCGTCGAGCCGTTGTTGTTCTGCGTAGGCCATGTGTATGTCAACATCCTCAGGTTCGAGAATGGATGTGCTTAGCTTAGCGGGTGTTCTCGTTGTGTTGACTACTGTCCCGAGGAGGAGTTCTTTTGGTGTGAACTTGAGCGCCGGTAGGATTCTCCAGTTCAGTATCCGTATGGCCTCGTCAAAGTGGTCCGGCCAGCTTCTTGGCACATTCTCCCAACTCGTTGTCCTCCATCCATCCTCTCCAAGTTCTGGCGCGCAAAGTCTCGCCAACACGTACAGTAGAAGTTTGTTGGTCCCCTCGACGAGACCGTTGACCCATGGCGAGTATGCTGCGGTAACTATGTGTTTGATGCCCCATTCCTCGCAGATATTATCGACCTCGTCGTTGTCAAAGTGTCGTCCTCCATCGGATTGCCAGCTCTCCGGTGGTACGAAGTTATGGCAGATGTCATTAAGTGATCGGATGGTCGTTTTGGCGCTGCCGTGGGTTTTGAACATGTAGCCCCATATGTGCTGGGAGTAGGTGTCAAGGTATAAGCCCACCGTGTGGTATCCGCCCTTCCCTTCTGGCATGGACAGGTAATCGCCCACCAAAAGCTCGAATGGGTGTCTTCGTACTATTGGCTGGAGTGTTGCGTTGAGATGTGAACCGCCGAAGTTTTTGCATCGTGCGCAACCGGTAATTGCCTTCACGATGGACTCGTCCAGCTTCGGGCTATGGTATAGGTCGAGCATAGCGATCTTGATGCTATCCCGATGCCAGTGGCCACCTGTCTCGTGCACGTCCCTTGCTTTTTCGACTGCCTCTGCCTTTGATATGCATTCCCTCCTCGTCTTTGCCCGTGCTCCTGTCCCTCCCCCTATAATCCATAGCTTCCCATCCTCAATCATATACTGGGATGCCCTGTGTTTCGCGCGGATTCGGGTCCTGAGCGATGACTCTGGATTGTCCAATCCTTCGAGCGCGTCAATTACCTGTGTATACAATGGCTCGTCCTTGAAATGTCCGCGTAGGTCTGTATACTGCGTCCCTTTCTGGCTGACTCGGATTTGGTATACGTCATTCACAATACCTTCCTTTGCCTCCCAGTCAGGGCTGACTGTCCAGTTGCTACCGTCGCCAGCTTCATGTGGAAATCCTTCGTGTTGTCGGCTCAGTCCGTCGGCAATATTCGTGACTCCTGGTACGTGGCGAACATCGATGATTTGATGAGCTAGTATACCATCTCGCCATCTAGCATGGGTGGTTGATAGCTTTTCTGACAGGAGTACGTCCCGGAGCGCTTGGCAGTCCGTCTCGATTTCGACTGGAAACCCATATAAGGTGTCTGAAAATTTGTCGATGGAGAATTTCAGTGCGGCGAATTCAAGAAGGAAGGGCTTGTACTTCCTTTCTGTTGTAGATGTTCGTTTTGATGCGAACGCGATTGGGTGGCGTTTTGTCACCACTCGTCCTCCGGGTAGTGTTGTTGCTATCTTTTGGCATAGAACTCCTGCGAATGCATCAACGCAACCATCTGTCGTGAGTATGAACGGTGTTCCGTCAAACCTCGGGGCCACTAGAACTGGCTCGGCTACTAGTGTCTGCTTCAGTTTGAGGAAGGTACGGGTGTGTTCCTCCTTCCAGACATCCTTCAGTTTGTAGGCTTTCATCATCCGTTGGTAAACATTCTTCTTTGCACCTGCTGGTACGCCGACCTTTTGGAGTAAACTCCTGAGTGGTCCTTCAATCCGCGCGTAGCCTTGGATAAGATCGCGAAAGTATGATGTCAATCCTAGGAATCCGTCCAAGTGAGAGGCGTCTTCTGGTATCTTCCAGTTGACAATGGTACTCAGCTTTGCTGCATCCGGCGATATGCCGTTGGGCCCGACGACTGATCCTGCGAAGACAGCTTCTGTCATGAATAGGCGAAGCTTGCTCGGCGACAGTGATAGATGTTCCTTCCTCACTCGTTCAAGGATGGTACGGAGTTTTGCTATCCCTTCCTCGAATGTGTCAGCGGCCGATCCGCCGTCATCCACGAAGAGTTCGAATGTGCCGTTTGCTATAAGATCATGAGTTTTCGCTGCCATCATACTGCAAAACTCAGCTGGTGCCCCCGTGACTCCGAACGGCATGCGTTGGTATGCCCAATGCCCGTACCCTTCGACGTAGAAGCACAGGTACGGCTGTGAGTCTTCGTGTATCGCGATGTGGTAGAATCCTGCCGCAAAATCAAAGACGTGCAAGTACCGATGGCCGGAAAGCCTCAGTTGCTTCGCGCGAATATCGCCTTGGGGCACTGGGGCGATCTGAGTGATTCGGTTCACTTCATGGAAATCCTGGCAGATGCGCCATTTCACAGGTTCTGGTGTTTCGTCATGGTGTTCGTCTGTCGCGGGTCTCGGTGGCATGTCTGGCATTGGCTCAAACCCGTGAGCGATACACTCATCGTTCAGTTTGTGTTTCAGCTCGTCAAGTGTAAGTCCGCCACCTTCGTGGGCCTTTTGTGCTAGGACGGTGGGTGCAACGCACCGTACATCGCTTGGGTGTATTGGCCGTATAATCCTCCCCTCTTTCATCTCATGTAGCATCTTGTGCAGATGGACGGTCTGAGCTGGGTTATAGGACCGCAGCGGTATTTTCTTGGATAGTGTGGCGTTTTCGGGAATGTTGAGCTTGTGTTCGTATCCTGGGACTGCGTTTACTTCGCTCAACACTAGTGCGAAGCAGTCTGCGTATTCCCCGATTATTACCGTTATCTGTTGGTGTTGTTCGTTCGTTAGATCGGTTCCTATTTGTACTAACCTTTGGATTTCTGCTATCCGTTCAGGGTTAAACGGTTCGGAGTTCCGCGTGTATATGTTGGATGCCTCGTTGACCACGTTCATGTTTGGTGTTTCATTCCCTGCAGATTCGAGGTGCTTGTTATTGTCGTCTGGTATAGGACTGAGTACTTGCTTTAGTTGTGGGGTTGTAGTTGTCCCTGATCCTCCGTTGCATAATGTCCAGCTCCTCCCAGATGTTTCCGACGATATGGTGACTGTATCGTCTCGGTAATCGTGAACGGCATTGAAGGCATGGAGCAGCGGCTTGCCAAAGAGGAGATCCCATCCTCCTTGGCTGTCGAATATCTCCAGTTCCACTCGCCGACTAAGGCTCCAACCGTTCTAGCTATATAACCGTTTTACACGGTTTATACCGTATGTGTTTATGTTTATGTTTAGGGTGCTCAGCACCAGGTCGACTACACAGTAGTTAAACGGTATATATACGGTTACACAGTTATACCAGGAGACGTAAAAATGTGTAATAGTGGCGTAGCTAAAAGCTTAAATGCAAAAACTGGTTCCTTCAACTTTTTTTTCAACAACCAAAACGCGATGGCTCAACCACAATCCCGAGACAACCCTGACCCTAATAACATCATCCCGAATGACACAAAACGAAAACGCGTCGCGACGGATCGTGCTCAGGGCCTTGATTCTTACTTTAAAGCCGTTGAAGCGACTAAAGCATCAGCAAATCAGACATGTGCTATGGCTGCTATGGGCACTATAGGGCACTACATTCTCAGGGATGTATGCTACAGAGCACTATGTAGCACTCTGTAGCACATGTCTGATTTGCTGATGAAACCTGAGGTCAAGGTTAGAGTTAGCCTCGAGTTCATAGTGGGGTTTGATAATGAATTCCACCCTTAAAAATCAGAGCCTCGTCCAAATCTTCAAGTCACGATCCCGAAAGATGCATCAAAGCCAGATGGGGATGCCGTGGAAAACGGGGCCTTGCTCTCTGCTACCGAGCTTCAGGCGCGAGGACACTTTGTCCATTCCCCTTCTGATATTGCTCCAGGTCCTCCACTGGCCGAAAATGAAGCTGATGACGACCCAAAGGATAAGACGTATAAGCCGCCCAAACGTAGCAACGACCTGGATGAGGAAGAGCCGCATTCCATACATGCCAGTGACGGGGAAGAGGTGACAACCGAGACCGAGTATGGGCGCACAGTGGTAAGCAATCATTTGATTAGAGAAGTGCTTTCTGAAGTTCGTCATTACAATTAGCGCGAGAAAAAGGAAAAAAAGAGGAAGCGCACTCGTCGTTGCAGTCCCAAAAATCAACGAAAGATCAAGCGCAAGACCTCCGAGGCACAATCGAAACGGGCTGGTGACGGCATCCCTTCGGAGTCACTGGTTTGCTGCCACCGTCGTCCCAGACAATGAAGCGGCACAGGCCGAGGCGATTGAGAAGGCCGAGATCGTTTTCAGAGTCATCGCCGAATCGTACCTTGAGACAACGACAACGACCTCGCTGCCTGTACCCCCGAGCCGTGATCCTCAACCCATGACGAAGGCACCATCATTCCTCGCGAGTGCTTGCTTATTCCAACGGCCAACCACTGCCACCATGACAACTACTATCTCGAAGCGGACTCCTCGGGAAGAGCTTGACGATGAAATTGTGCGATATCTTCGCTTTGAGGCAGCGCCTATGGGAGGACAAGGAGGAGAATGTGCAGGATCAAAGGAACCATCGGCAGACGAGGTTTTATTGAATCCGCTCTTGTGGTGGAAGGTTTGCACATTATTAAGAGTCTTCATTCCGTCCGTCTGACATTCATTCACAGGTACATGCTGTCGAGTTCCCTGTCATTGCACGGATGGCTCGTGACTACCTTGCGATTCCAGCAACTAGTGTCGCCGTTGAACGAACATTTTCCAAGTCACGCCACATCTGTGCCAACTTACGAAGCTCGTTGAAGGAGAAAACCATCACGATGGCACTCCTGACTAAGGCTTGGATACGGAGTGGTATGTTCGCAATGGTGGCACCACCAGAGGTGCGACGGAAGCATGGAGATAATGGAAAAAATTGAGGCGGCCATCACAACCGTTTTATAAACAGTTTATTAAACGTATATAGTTAGTTAAACTGTTTATCCAACTGTATCCGTTTACTAGGCTCCTGAGGGGTAAACGTAAACTAAACGGTTGGAGCCTTATCGCCGACGTATCCCTGCGATCTCCATAGTGCCTGCCCACACTGCATGCGATGGTATTATTGTGCCGTTCGCCATCCGTAGCGACTTCCTTGATGGACGCCATCCGTGGAGTGTTGGCTTGATCTGATTAAAAACGTGGAGGCCCATAGCGCCCACCATAGCGCCGTCGTCAAACAACCCTGATATCCTAATCCTATTCCTCCCGACTCCATGTATTGTAACTTCGTGGTGAAATGGCATCTCTGACTGTTGTCCCTTTTTCGGGTGTGGTACAGCCTCTCGAACGGCATACAAATCGATAGTAAGTGGTGTATTCATGCTGCTATCAAGTATATTCGTGCCGATGCGAGGTGGCGCTACCGTTCGATCTGGTGACAAAAGAACTGGGGCCACCCGCTCGTCGATTAGACGGGGGCCCCTTGTCCGTTTCCCTGCCCTAACCCAATCCCTTCCACTCCAAGCCATGCAAACTCAAACTGGTCCTCCTCTGCTCCCACGATGTTGACTTGGGCATGTGCCGTGAAGTTGGTTCTTCCGAGGGCGCGCGTGGCAACCCTGTGCCAAATGCGTTCCTTGATATTCATCTGCTCGGTTGTTGTGCATTTCTGGCTCTGGTGTCCCAACTTCCCGCAGTTGAAGCATTCGCCTGAACAGATCTCGGCGCGGGATGGGTGGAGTGGAAATCCTGTCTGTTCCGACACGTAGCCATCCTGGCCATGTTCGGTTGCCCAATCGCGTAGTTGTTGGAGGTAGGCGTTGCGGCCGTCGGCGGTGTCTGGCTGTTTGGGCCATCTCGCCGCTGCTGCTCTCGCCGCTGCTCTTTGTTCCTCGGTGACCGGAGGGCGAGGTTGGCGTGTGTCAGCCCTGGGGACCGCTATGCCTGCGTTTCGGGTGGTAAGGTTCGGAGTTTGTCGGGTGGGGGTGACTGTGAGTTGACTGAAGGCTTGGGTAAGTTTGTCGGGTGTCGACTGGGGACGTATGGTTGCCAGTTTATGTTCCAGCTCTGAGATCCGCTTCGTGTACGTCTCCTCCTTTGCCTTCTCGGCCCTATATCTCCCGAGTTTCTCCGTGAGGTAAGTGGGGTCGATCTCCTTGATCGCCTTCGTGAATGATGCCCAATTTGCTTGGTTGACTGGTACTCTGTCGCGTATGATGTCGGGAAGGTTCTTTCTGGTCGTGGTGATGTAGTTTGTTGTGTCTGAAACCTCGAGTTTGCGAGCGAGTTCGATAGCCTTGTCCGCAAATACGATGTGGGAGTACACGTCCTCGCCGGCGTATTTGATCTTCTTCATCAAGTCCTCGACGCTGAGCTTCATGTTCATCAACTCTTCCTCGTTCTCCATCCTGGATGCTTTGACCTTCTCTACCCCGGGGAATCTCGTCTTGAAGGCGATCTCGAACGCGCTCCATGTCGCATACTTCCCTTTTTCGGCGTCGTACCACTCCTCCGCAGTTGACCCGTCCTTGAGGTAGTCCGAGAGTGCTGTAATCTTCTCACTGTCCTGCGTCACTTTCAATTCCCTCATGTTTACGCGGAAGGATTTCAAAAATTGGCCAGGTGTGGTCTCGTCACCGTGTTCGCCACTGAATGGAAGAACTTGTGTGGTGGGCATGGCGGTGTCGTCGTCTAACGATGGTGATGGTGGTGCGGGTTTAGGTAGAGGGGGGGGTGGCTCTAGGGTAGGCTTCAAGGGGGGTCGTGTTGTCCACGTTGCAGGGCGAAGCCTGCCGATGGTGGAGTTTTCCGGGTTCGTGCTGCGACGCGTGTTCGTGTTCGATGATTCGGACCCTCGTGTCCACGATGAGAGTGTTGAGTTTGTATTGCTTATTGATCCGTACGAAGGTAACTGTTCGAAGCTTGAAAACGACGACGCCATGGGGCCGTACGCTGTGTCGTGGGGGGGTGTAGGAGAGTGGAATGGATCTACTTCGTCTAGGTTGTTCTCGGTGGTTGGGAAGTTCAGTGATGAGGTGGTTCGCTCGTCAGGCAGTTTTGACGCTCCCGTCATGTTGTGGTGTATATCGTAGTTGCGGTTATTAGGAGTCGTCGGCACGGTTAACGGTTGTGGCGGTTGCGGTTACGGTTACAGTTACGGTTCAGTAGATGTGTCTGGTGAGTACGGATGGTGCTGTCATCACCACGTGGAGAGGTGGAGGTGTCTGTCGCCCGCGTAGAACTTATCGTCCGGTCTAGGATAGCGTTGTTGTTGTTCTGATGGTCTACTCTACATGTATGTCTACGACACCTGACTGCTGGATCACGTGACAGTCGGAGTCGTGCCCCGGGCACTACTCCATCATCACCCAATATTGCCCCACAGCCTCTCGACCTGACAAGCAAGGCATTACGGTTGCTAAAGACCTACTGCGCACCGGACGCTGGGAAGAGGTTCCTCTCGTTCATATTTTCAACGAGGATTACCTCCAACCACCACCGCGCATCTTCCAACGAACTGATCGGACATTCTCCATCAAGTTATGGACTGAAGACGCTTTCCAACTCCTCGTTGACCCCGTCGATGACAACCTGCCTTTTTTAAATCCACGCTCTGTGCTGTGAGGCGGCCAACCCTGTTCTGCTCGAAACACGCATGCACCCCAGGCCCGAGGTCGATATGCACAGGCCAATGTTGCTGACTGAGCCCGATACTCGCTTCCTCCCTCATGTCCGCTGTTAATCTGAGAGCCGTCTGCCACAGACAAAAGTGTACGTCCCCACCATCCCGCGCTGTCTGGATGCACTTCTCGCACAAATCCGATGGTTATCGGACAATGGGCACGCCTCAGTGTGGCGCCACGGACCGGGAACGGACGTAGGGTACCTGGCGCGTTATCTGTCCTTGGAGATGTCGAGCCAGAGAAAGAAGCTTTTGTCATTGTTGAAGAGCGAGTCGAGGAGCGGGTTGGAGACGATTTTGGATCAGTATAGGAGGACACACAAACTCAAACTCACGCGCGATGAGATTGCTCGGGCTCTCGAGATGGAAAATGATGATGATGAGTCTTCGGATGAGGATCTGATTATCAGGGTTGAAACGCCGACATTGTAACGCGCTATCAAGTGGCCGATGCAAGATGTCTTCCGAGCTCAGCGTCACCCATCGTTCGCTTCTACCACCTCCTTGATCTCCCTAGGTCTATGAGATACGTCCGCTCACAGCACAATGCAAGCGCCTTCATCAAGGCGATGTCTGCAAGGGACGCGACCCCCGTGCGTCTTCCGGACAAATCCTCCTCTGATCGTCAAGAACAGACCCGCTATCGCCAATGATAAGGAACTCATCTCGCATGTCTTCATCTAGGATAAACTGTATTTCGGGTAGTTCTTCCGTGTTTGGTCACGATGGTTCTCTGCATAATACATTCACTTCGAAGACCCTTTCCGACTTCGTGCGAGCACTTGAGCTTCCACAAAAAAAAGATAAGTAGTCGATGCAGTGAACGGACGGCAAGAACCAGCGTACGCTTGAATGGATCGGCGGCACCTGGCCTCAACGAAGAGAGTCCAAGCCAGCCATTCCTTCAAACCACCGAACGACAGCCGCGACTTTCCTCACCGCCGCATCGCTCTCCCCAAGCCTCAAATCAGGCCGCAGCCTACTGTCTTCACGGCTGTACGGCATCGTCCTGTAACATATCTCCATCTTGGATTTGTGGAACGGCGACGCGGAAAGCGTGGGCGACGTCGCAGCATCCCAAGTCGCCATCACATCTGCGCCCGAGAAAAAAAAAGGACATGATATTGGAAACGGTGGAACGGCGGAGGGAGAGCGTACGTTCGATATAGAGAACATCCCCTCTCTTCACCCCGGCTCCACCCCAAACGTCCGCAATCTCCCTCCACGCAGTAAGCTTGCACACCATCCCCTCCTCGTCTCCCAGGACCAACGACAGCATCGACACCTCTTTCCCCGCATCCGGCCCCCTCTTTATCTTGGTCGTGTTCGGCCCGTCAACCTCGAGCACCGCCAGCAACACGGTGATTTTCCGCGAACCCTTTGGGCTAGATCTGCGCAAGGAGGACAAGGAAGTGAGAGAATGGAGGCTGAAGTGGAAAGAAGGGAAACAGGCGATAGATGACGCGTCGGAATAGCTGTAGGATTGCGTTTCTTGTGTTTCCTGCGTTTCGAAATGAGCGGGGAGTTTGCTCTCGTTGCTGGTGGATTTTTCGGACATGTCGAGAAGAAAGGAAGGCATTGTTTCATCTTTGGTGTGTCCATCTGTCTCGTCTGCAGTCGGAGGCCAGGTATATACAGTGGTCTGATCTATAATAGAAGTTAGCTGGGGGACCACGAACCGATTATTGAACATCATTACCTAGTTTTTCGAAAGGACTATCTCCGTATCCTGCTTCATCTGGATCATGGTCGAAAATGGTGTTCTGGTACAGCAATGAAATCCGTCGACTAGCAGCCGCCAGTGTCGCAGGTGGAAAAATAACAGAACGGCTTGCATAAAGACTCTTATTTGGCCGAAGCTGAGTCGCCTGTGGCTTGGGAGAGATGGTTTCCCATTGGTAAGAACTGGGGTCTTTGTCAATGTCGGCGATGGATGGTGCACCAAGAAAGAGTCTGAACATGACCAATCCAGGATAATAACTTTTTTTTTGATATTTTATCGATATCTTGTAAATAACCGCCAACGCCTCTAATGAACAGATGGGGTATGAATCCAAACGGAGAGACTTTTTTTTTGTCGATATATATCCGAAGCCACCGAGAAACCCACAACGCCTCTAATGAACAGATAGGGCATGAATCCGAGCGAGCCAAGAACCGAGAGAAAAGGCTGGGCCTATGTAACCCAAGAGAAACCCCAACGCCTCTAAGTGGTCAATGGGGTGGCGAAGAAAAGGTAGGAAAAGTGCAGAACATTGCAAGGTACGCGTCCGCTGGTATCATGTACAACAGGTGGGCTGTACGCCAGAAATGGGTCTAGAACAAAGGCTGTAAAATAGGGAAGTATAGAGCGAACGAAAAGTGACTGACCCGCTATCGGTCTCCGCCACGCCGGGAGAGAGGTTCCAGAGATCCTGAAGTCGCAACCGCCAAGATGCAACCACAATGGCCTCCTTCACCGTCCAATCTCCCGTCATGCTTCCTCCGACAGAACTTCCCCTCGAATTGTCGATGCGGCTGCCTTCGATATCCATCATACCAAGAGAGAGGTCCAGAAGGCCTTGCAGTTCCCCGAGAACCGCAATCCCGTCCTTCACCGTCCGACCTCCTGGTGTGCTGAAACCGATAGAAACCACTCCAACATTCACGTCACCACCGCGAATTACCCCACCAAACCCGAGTCGGAAACAGACCCACGCAACGGATACGATCCTTCCGTCGCACTGTTCCGAACGTGCTCGAGCGAGGTTCGCGTTGGCTTCATGAGAGAAAAATGGGGGCATAGTGCAGAACATTGCAAAGCGCAATATCCGCGGGTATCGATGTGCAACAGGCGGGTTGCACGCGCCAGTGATAGGATCTGGCAAACAAAATCGTCAGGAAAGCACTATTAACCGAGAGAAGTCTAGGACTGACCTGCTACCGGTGTCTACTGCCAGGAGAGAGGCCCCAGATCGTCTTGAAGCTACATCCGCCAAGGTGCAACTACAATTCCATCCTTCACCGTCCGATCTCCTGTCATGCTTTCACCGAGAGAACAGCCCAGCCGAGAGAAATAACGCTGCTAGAAGGGGGGATTTCGGGACGATCGTCAGGACATGGAGGTTAAGCGAAGAGTCTTCGACTCCGTCCCGGCTAACAAAGAAGAAGCGGTGTCCCTCCGGTATTGCTCGCCATGCAAACCAGTCCGCTTTTCCCTGCGCTCGTACATGAGAATCGAAAGAGTTCGCGAACCTCCAGTCAAAACCGATCCAAAGAGAGGTGGTGATTTTGCGGCGTCCAGCGTCGCGGGTATACTTGTACGCCAGGTGGGGCGTGCGCACCAGTGGGTGTCTTGCGGACGGATCTTGCTCGAGTTTATCAGGAAAAGGCACTTATGGCGGGTGTCGTTTCGCCAAACGCTCGCTTTCGTGACTCCTTCCGAGTTGACTGTCGCCCCGGATTCATGTGACACAAAGAGGGATTGTGCTGCAAGTAGGTGACGTCAATCACCGGGAAAATCACGATATCAACGAGACGAACTGACCTGAACTTCCTGGCTCCAGGCTAGGCAAGGGGGTTGGGTACTTTCCTGATGTCGGGGCCAACCACACCAGTTCCGCCTCTCCTTCCCAAATACCATACTCCAGAACCAGAAAAACCAACAAGCACCATCATCGCGGACAAGAAGGAATGTACACCAGGTGGGGTGCACGCCGGCAGGTGTCGTGTGGACGTGGGTGTCTTGTGGACGTGGGTGTCGGTGGACGTGAGGCCTACGCAAATGCCGAGAAAAGAAGATGAAGGAGTAGAGGCGAGCGCGCACAAGGCGTGCGGCAGCAGCGGGTATCCAGTGCAGGGGCACAGTAGAAAGGACAAGGGAACCACACATGGTGAGCCAACGTTGTATGAGCCCGTCCCAACAGAGGCTAGCGGTGGAGACCAGGCGAGGCGCTCGACGACCAACAAAGGGTCGGAGCAGACGTCTAACGAGGTCGGAAGTCCCCAATGTGCAATGCTGAGACTGCTGTATGAGCACGTCCCAACAGAGGCTAGCGGTGATGAGTTGATCCTTACGGGTGGGATGGCGGAGAGCTTGCTGTAGACGAGAGCGGAGACCAGGCGAGGCGCTCGACGACCAACAAAGGGTCGGAGCAGACGTCTAACGAGGTCGAAAGTCCCACAATGTGGGCCAGTCGCGATCCACCACGCGCAGCAGCAATATGCTCATCGTTGTTGGCAACATCCTCGACGAAGAATAAGACGGGAGGGCGATGTAGAAGAAGCAGAAGTCGAGGCTTGGAAGGACCAGAGCGCTGAGGAAATAGCGAGATTCTGGGGGGGCTTTTATACCCTCAGGACCCGGTATCCGACGGTGCCTAAAATAGTGTGAATGTGACAATTCTCGCTTCACATCCCAGTGTCTCAGATACCCTCAGATATCACCCCCAATGGAAGCAATTCCTTGGCATGTACAGCGGTGACCGCCGCCGCGTTCTTTGGCAAGTATCCTTCAGGGAGCCAGTTTTTGAGGACCTACGCCAGACTTCACGATCGAGCACTTCCTGAGCGAGCCTAGACAACACAATTTGAACATGTGCAATGATCTGGCAGAAATTCTGCGATGCTTCATTAGTAGCAGCCAACAAAATTTACTCATCTTTCTTGCTTTCAGGGTCAAGTGAACATTCAATTTCATTTTACTTGCCACCGTGTGAGTTTCTGAAAGAACAAACCCAGAGAATGTAAACAAATGTAAACATCCGACATTTGGCACCAAACGCCCACGTCGCCACAGCAAAAGCAGCAACCTCAGCAAATGGAAGACGGTACGTCCTCAGCATCAGCCACGGCACCGACCAGTTCCCTTCGGCATCGTCCTTTTTCTCCACCGGCCAATTTTACGGCATTCATGGCCCTCTGTCTTCCTTCGCCAACCAGTCCACCCATGATGACGACCTGACCTCCTTTTTTCGCCTTTCACCCTTCCTTCAGCCTGGCAATCTCAAGACATAGCGCCGAGCGGCATCAGCATCCCGACTCATGACCCGAGTTTGGGCAACGGCTCTGCTATGGTCACCGACGACCAGAACTGGAACGTCGGAGGAGGTCGCTCTCCCGGGCGGGACAGAGGCCTTGAGCCGCCGAGGAGGTCAAGCAGGAGCAGGAGCCCCGGTGGTGGTGGACACCGTGAATCCGAGCGAGGGTCAGTTTCATATATCTTTTCGCGCTCATACACGTGCTGATTTTGAACCTATGCAGAGCAAATCCCGGCAACAATCTCCACGTGTCCGGTCTCAGCCACAAAGTCGACACTCGTGATCTCGAGGCAGCGTTCGCCAAGATCGGTCGCGTACGTTTCCCCACTTTTCCGCCTCCTTCGGCTCGTCTCATTTCTTTTTTTTTTTTCCCAGGTCAAAAAAGCGTCCGTCATGTACGACCCGCACACCCGTGAGTCTCGTGGCTTTGGCTTCGTGACTATGGAGACCGGGGAAGAGGCCGACGCTGCCATAACCGCGCTCAACTCCACCGAGCTCATGGGCAAAATCATGAATGTGGAGAAGGTAAACAAACCCTGTCACCGTTTGCCATCTTGTGTTTACAAACAAACATTACTCCAGGCCCGCCGTGGGCGTGCAAGGACGCCTACCCCAGGACGTTACTATGGCCCGCCGAAGCGAAACGATTGTAAGCGTTCAAATTATCCTTCCCTAAAACCGCACCTCTCACCTGTCACTCGTTCCATAGTCGAAAAACCATATGATCCCCGCCCGTATGATAGCCGCTACCGCGATCAGGAGGAACGTGGCGGGCGGATGGGAGGCCGTGGCCGTTACGACGACCACCGCAGGGACTATGATCGTGGTGATCGTGGCGGTGGTGGGTACCGCGACCATGACAGGGAGCGTGACCGCGGTGACCGTGGTTATGGTCGAGATTATGAGAGGGGAGACCGGGGACGCTACGAGGATAGGAGGCATTGATCAAGTGGAGAGGAAAACCTCAAAAGGTAACTGAACAAGAGCAGGGACAATACTTCTGTCTTCTATCCTTTCGCCATGTTATCGTTTCTTCCGTTCTAGTAATGTGCTATGTCTCATTTATGCGATATAATTTTGACCTTGATGCTGATCACACAAACAACCCCTCTGAGTTCCTCTGGAACGTTGGCTAGGTTCTCGGTACCTACTTGTGGCAATCTTGACTTGGGGTTGAACGTTAAAATGGAGTGTGGAAAGATGAACAGATTTCCATTAATGGAAACAACTACGTTTTGTGACAATCATCGAGGGTGTACTCCCCTTTGTTATCACATACCCGCCACTTCCCTCTTGAAAGCACCTCCGATTCCCTATGTGGCGCGCACTCAATGAGACTTTCGGAAGTCAAAACCTACAAAGGGCACCTCCTGCGACGATACTCTGCTGTCAGTGCTTTGACGAACTTTTCATGCTTTGGCCCCCTTGTGCTTCAAGTTCAATGACTGGACGCATGCCCCCCTTTCGCTTTGACGCCCTCGGTATAAAATCCGTGCAAGATGCTGGGCTCTCCTCACCAGCAGCACGTATCAAGTCTTCTGCCTCCCAGTCTCTCTCAAACTTAGCATGTCCTACGTCAACCCCTTACACCCCCCCGTCTCCGCCGCCCACCACTCCTCCTACTCCTCTCTCGGCGGCGCGACCCACTGCCCCCCACAGGCACCCCAATTCCTCTCGCCCTTCCGGCGGCGCCTCCCACTCATCCCATACGCCCCGGCGTCCAAGTGGCGCAACGTAACGGGGCGCACGAGTCCGCTGCAGAACGCGATCGCGTTCGACTACATCGGATACCAAAAGCAGGGCGTGCCGATGCGCGAGCTGAGCACGAGGGCGGCCCATGCGCTCGAGGCGATGATACACGGCGCTGGCGAGCAGGTGTTGGCGCATACGGGGCTGACGAGGATCACGCTTCGTATTTTGGTTGGTTTTTTACATTTAATTATTCAGCCGAGGTTTAGATGCTGATCACTGTTTGTCTCTCTCTCTCCCCCCCCCCCACCCCTCCCTTTCAGTGGCCCGGATACGAACATGTTGAATGGTCCCGGACGATTGAGCTTAACGCTCATGGTCCGATTACGCGTGCTCAACTCGGAGCGGCGGTGTCGATGAACTTTGCTCGTTTCATGGAGGTCAGTTGCCAACCTTTCACATACATTTCAAAAAAATAAAACCGAGACTTATCACCGTCCTGTGTCCACAGAAAGCGCGCTCGGAGCATGCAACATCATCCGACTATAAACTAGGCTCGACTGGAATTCGATTCGAGCACGTCGTTCTGTTGTCCCTCTGCAACGTATTCGAAGACGTATGGCAAGCTGATGTTGCCATTGACCTTTGTTGAGCCTACTTACTTATTATTATATTCTGCTTCCTCCTGCCAGCACCTAGACCGCAACTCCTAAATCTCCTCCACGTCACTTCACACTGTATTTCTAGCATTTCTACTATGTTCTGTATTCCTAGCAGTCTTTGTCTTGCTGTCTTATGGTTTCTTGATAGAGTATTTACTCGCTACTCATAGGCGACAATAATCTCCACGTCGTGGTACTTACTGTAATTCTTTCGCATTCATCCATGTCGTAACCTCTTCTTGAATATTCCTTAACAACGGCTTTGCGTGTTCACTCATCAAGAATAATGCTAACAAGAAGACACATTTCACTCATCTTAATACCGCAGTGCCTCGATCGGAATTGAGGACACTCTTTCCTCCGGGGCTCAAATCCGAGAACAGAAAACCCCTCCAACCCTCCCATGTACTACTCAATTGGTATTGGCATAGGTGAAAGGCGTATTCGCGATACCAACACGCTTGTTAGTAGCATCATACACGCTGTAAAACCTTTCAAGCCAGCAATATCCATTGATGAAGTCCAAACCCTGGCCAGATTTGTGTCCAATATCAGCGACGATGAGGTAAACCTTGCCGGGAGTGCCGGCGCAAGGCCACCATCCCTACGGTGACCGACAACCTCTTCAGCATTCACATGATCCCAGCAAACGGGCTTGCTATCTCTTTCCAACCTGTTGTCACGGTCAGCTTACTGTACATGGGGTAAGTCCCGTGTTTTGCTAAGAAGCAGGCGTTTGGTATCCACCTTTCTCATTTCAGGCGCGGTCGACAGTTCAAAGTTCAGGGGAATCATCACTCATGTGTGCGTCGGCTTTCAAGCCTCACAATCTTAGTATAGACATACTCAAAGTCCCACAGTCCAATTACGACGACTGCGCCCGCGAGCAGTTTCTGGGGCCTCAAGCAGGCAATCACATACGGTAACAGAAAGATCCCCATCTTGTCAGACTCGGTGGGAATCCTTGATACCGGTGTGTCCCAACCTTGTCAGTCGGCTATCGCACTCGCTAAATGTGTGCCCAGGTGCGACCCTCCTCCTCCTCGCCTCCGACGCCTTTGAGAGATACCGGACGGCAACGGGCGCTACTCTCGACCCTAAGACTAAAGCCCTGGCCCTCACCCCCGCCGGCTTCGCGAGAATGCAGAGCCTCTTCTTCAAGATCGGTCCTGTGAGGGGTTTCAGTTCACTCTGTGTAGAGGAAGCAATTTTCTGACTCTCCCTTCCCGTCTCCTTGTGTAAACTACCTTTGAGTTCACGGCCAATGCCCAGATCTTGCCTCGCACACTCAACACTGTCATGGGCGGGGCGTGAGACTTCCAAGTGTGAGACCACGGGGGCCGAGTCTGACAGAGGCGAAGGGGATTGAACACTTTGATTGCTAAGCTCGCCGGGGATGTTTAAATACTCACCCAAGAATACCATCAATGCCTTTGTGTCCTTGAACCTGGTGGGGGAAGGATCAATACAACGAACATAGTTGTAGTCTGGAAAGACGACCAACAGCCGATGCGACGCCAATCGCTTGTCTTATGGCAAATCCAGGGACGGGAGTGACGGTCACGGTGTCAATATACAGTGTACCTTGATCACCTTTTCAAGGACGGCGCGCGGCATTCCCAGATAGAACACACCTGAGAACCCTCCTGACTCGTATTTGACAGACTACAGACAAGATAAGAACCGACGCCACGGCATCGCATGGGGAGACATATTACTTACGACTTTGCTGCCAGTCTGGGTGCTTGAGCCATGTGACAGCACTAATTACTGGATGTCAGCTTTATGAAGGTCGCTTGGCGGAAACGACCATCGGAATCGCGACTCGGGACGCGAACCAATTTGCTGTAGCTCCACGTGATTGCTTGTTACCTTTTCACCATCAAGTCGGAAGTTGCACAAACTTTGAGCCGATGTTACTTTCGAAACTACCAAATGAACTTATACAAGAGATTTTGCAATATTCTAAAATTGCAGACCTCCTGTCTCTGTGCCAAACAGCAAAGCACGTCCACACAGCTGCGATTCGCGTTCTATACGCCTGCGTTGTCCTGAACGCGCCAAAGAATGCCATCATGTGCTTTCGAACCATTTTAAGACGGCCATCGGCAGCCAATGCTGTTCGAACCCTAGTAATGTCATCAGAATATCTTGAACTGTGCAAACTTTCCCCCCTGATTTTTTTCTCCCTCAGCGACTTCCTTTGCGATGGCACACTGCTCGCAAATTTCTTCGAGCTTGCAGCTCAGACGATCCGTAAAAGCACGCTGATAAGGAGCCTTGACATAACCGCAGCGAAACCTCTCCTTCCTCTGCTGACCGGCACCCGTTTACTCTACCTGACTGACTGCCTCCTCCCATGCTCAATTGACATCGGTCCATTCCTTCGCGGCCACGAATCCATACACTCTCTATTCCTCACCTCTTACCCCCGGAGCATTGCCTCATACGCAGATCTGTCCGCGCTGGCTGACGGTCCCACCATCACCCTTCCTCAGCTCACCACATTCGTTGGGCCCGCGACAGTTGTGCCGCTTCTGACACCGGGATCGCGGACGGACGAGATGATGCTCTGGTGGAAACCCTTAGATGACCCTACACCCCTCTTCCAATACCTCGGAGGTTCAGAGTGGCCTGTAAAGGTCGTGGATAATGTTGCGACATTCTGGGATGAGCGGATTGTAAACACACTCGCGGAGAGGGCGCCACAATTGTGGAGATTGCGGCTCAAAGTCGTAGGGGATTATTTAAACAAGAAAAATGTCAGCGTAAGTTGCATGTTGGTGTCATCATCATCCTTGAACGGCCTTTGATCTCCAGCTTCTGTTTCTTGAAATAGGCGTTCCTGGTGACGACGGTGGAGAGGTCCTTGGGATCATTTGAAAACCTGGCCGTCTTGGCCATGACACAGGTTATTCAGGCCGACTGGCATCTGAACGAGTTGGATGAAGAATTTGAAATGGTCGTTCGCTGGGGACGGATGCGTCCTTCGCTGATTCAGATTACTCTCCCAATCAGTGCGACCATTTTAGCCCCATGGGAGCTTTTCTAATGACTGCTCATTCACAGCTGGAACGCAATGGAACCGAACAGACCACGATGATCGCGTTTATTTCCTCCCAGACCTTACTCTCAATTCAGACCATGCGACATTGGTCAGGACCCTCTGGATCGCTCAGACTATATCCGCTGGTAGAATATCGCAGCTGCCAGGCCAAGAGTCTTTGTTGGAGATGGTGAAGAGCACGATAGAGCCACTGAGGATCGCTGTTGCCCGCGGCGGGGTTCGTAGTGACGACAGTGAGGATGGCGGGGATGATGGCAGCGATTGGAACGAGGATGATTTGGAAGACAGTGAGAACGGCGATGAGGATCAAGATGAGAACTATTAGAGGCCCAAGAGTACAGCTGGAGTGATAAAATGCGAGACGGCGATCAAGCTGTGTTTGTCAGTGGCGTTAACCTCAATCTGGTCATCCATGAATACTGAGTTCTTCTCGAACATGTCGGGGCGCCCAGGAGGCGGCAGCTGTTTATCTGTGCGAGTTGCCTAGGCCTCAGGCACAATCATCGTGGAGCGGCTGGCTGTTTCCACTCCACTTCCAGCGATACCCTCGTTTCTCGACTGCTATACAAGGATGGCTGTTACCAACACGAAGGACCCAGACATCCACCTTGCTTCATTCATCGACATACAAGGCGACTCCAACACACGGGAAAATATCATCATGAATGCCGCGTCTGAATCTGGTATGTTACATCGATTTCCAGATTCTACTCAAAACGTTCCAGTTGATCTTCCGGAGGATCTCCAGATCTCACGACGTTTTACCTGGATACTTCCAAGGGTTCCCCTTACAACTCGTTAGAACGCCATCCGCTAGCAAAACGCCACCCCGGAATCCGGCTCAACGCATCGACGATTGGATCGCTGACACCAGTCCCGCTGGTTCCGGCAAGTCGGCAATCGTCGCAGCTTCTGCTGGTGAGGCTACCACGACACTACGGGGGCTTCTCAGTACTGGAGTTTCAACATACATCGAAATTACTACCCCAAACCAAATCGTCTTCCCAAAGACTTCCTATCGCCGATACAGATGTGCCAGTGCTAATGCAGGCTTCATAATTATGATGATGACTCGGATGAAGACGACGGTCGCGAGCGCCTTCAGCTACTTCCTACAACGGCGACGCTTTCGTCCGTCCTGCAGCTTCCCGATTTCTTGCGCGAGGCCATGGAAGATTTCTGGCAATACATAGTACTCAGGTTCCGTTATGGGTCAATGTCATTTTTTCGCCTTAGAGCCTTCAGAATATTGGAGGACTTCCTGAACGACCGTCCCAGATCTAGCTGGCAGCTTATTCTGTGAATCTGAGGCGTGTAACGCTCGGATTGCCCTCCGCTGCTTGGAGATCTTATCACCAGATGGCCTTCGGAGTGTCGACTCCTGGTGAATTATGATCCGATTCTTACATTCCACTTTCGTGGATCCTCCTCTCGAGTCGCACACGAACTTGAACGAAGGAGAAAAGACTACTGTTTTGCCAAGAAATACAGGAGCAGACACCCGCCTCTTTCGCCCCCTGGGAATGCATAGCTGATCTCACGCCTCCGCGAAATCCCTCTACCAAGGAAATCCAATTGTACGTCAAAGGTCTGCTTTCTCTTGACGATCGTAGCGCAAGGAATGGCGCAAGGTAAAGTTGTGTGCGTTTCCCTTACAATTGGAACTTATGAACACCTCTACGACTTTAGAAGAGTCTTGATGTGGTGAATTAAAGACTTCTTGCTACTGAAAGAATAGATTCATGATCATATCATTCTTCATTTTTACTATTCCAAAGCGAAAGTTTTACTCCAGCAGTATTTACTTTGACGTGCGCGGAATACAAGAGAGCAGAACGATGTCCATAATCCCACAGTCCATCCTGTTTCATTCCTGTTGCAGTGCGTTGTATGTTTCAATATCAAAGTTTATGGCCATGCGGTCGCAAGAAGTCGATCGGACGTCATCGCGCGAAACAACTCCTTGAGAATTTGAGGCTCCTGATTGTCGATCTTATCCAAGCACGAGCCGAGCATCAGCCTAGGTTCTCCAGATACCGGGAGCCGTTCTGCGTTTTCCATCTTCGTCTCCGCCGTGAGGAGTCAAGTACAGCGTCAGCGTCATCGCTAGAATTTGGTTGGCATCGTCCGGTTGAGAAAAAGCTTGAAACCATTGCCCCTACACGTCGTCCATAGGCAACTAGAGACAGTGTACCAGAAGCAAAAGAAGAAACCAGAGGATTCGTTGTCGAAAAGGCTCTCCTTCTTGCGGGACTATGACCTTGAATTGCGTTTGGAACACGGGAGCCCGGTTGCTCGAATATTGGTAAGATGACAGGGAGTCCAAATCCAGGAATTACAGCTCCTGGATTGGAGCCAGAGTTGTCATGTATATCATAAACAGGGGATGTTCACGGTTTACCTGATTGATGTAGAGAATCATCACGGCCAATGTCCGCGATTTCGGGGGAAGCTTCAAGGGTGCTAAGGGCCCGCACTCCGACCCGACTCGCCTGTGGAGAGGATAGAGTTAATCATATGTGATTGAGGTTTGCTACTTCATGGGTCAATCATATGGAGGAAAGGGGGGCTCAGCGAATGATGGAAAGTGAACTAAACCACATGACAGAAGGACGGTTCAGTCTCCAACTTACCACCAAGAAATGTTCTCCGAAGCTGGAACAGCTGACCGGAGATGATGGGATGAATTCAATACTGGATAGAGAAGATTGCGCAAGTTTGGTTAAAATCGGGTTGTCTGCCACGTCATCGACTGGACCTGGAAACGTTTTGACATCCTCCAGGATAGGTGATAACTCGAGCTCAAAGTGACGAGATTGACTTTGTGACTGCGAATAAAGTCGTGGTTTGTGGTTCTGCACAAGTTCGGTCGTCAGATAAAACGAAGGGCTTGACTCATTGAAACACTGCACGACGAAATAACTCGCCTCGTTGTAGGCTTTAATATCAGCTTCTGTTTCGTGCTGGTGATGGAATGCTTCCTAGACCACGAAAAGATCGTCAATTCCAGCTGCCTGGTATGAAAGCGCAACGAACCAATGTTGTCAATGACCCTGCACTGATGCGTTTACGCCTTCTCAAGGAATGTCCCGGACTCGATTGAGTCGTGGTTTGACTGCCAATGGTCATGAGATCCTCGTAAGATTAGAATCAGTATACAAGCGAGAAAGACGGGGAAAGAAGTACTCCTATCGTCAACCGTTCGCCTTTACTGAGCGAGGCTAATGCCGCTTGTTCTCCGCTGTTATTGACGGCACGCTTCACCGAAATTGGACGAGTTTCAGAACGAAGTAGTCTGCCATCTCACCATCAACGATCCTTTAGGTTCCTGGGGCGACCGATGAGATAAGAGTAGATAGGCCGAGCGAGGATATGAACTCGCCTGGCTCGCCCTTCTAGGAAAGAGAGAATTCTGGGACATAGGTGATAATCAAAATGCATTCAGCCACCAAGGGGCTGCGGACCGTGATTTGAAGGCCTCCGCGCAATATTCTGGGCGAAGGTGAGGGAGAAGGCGGGTCCTCAATCTATCGGGGCTAAGTCTTGTTTAAAGCACATTTTCGAAAGCACTTACTGGCTTTGTACCCCTGACCGTAGCTCTCCCGGCCGAGCCAGACGAAGGCGAATGCACCTATGAGATAATGATCAAAACGGGCCAACGTGCCAAGATTACTTAGCATACATGAAGCTTAGAGTGCGATGGGCAATGACATGAGCAACAGAAACCGCGCATATCCCTTTCTGGAGGTCTCTTGCTGGAACTAGCGCAACACTCCGTGTTTCGCGGCGCTGTGCTCTTGATTGCATAAACACTGTTCAAGGTCGACATTCGCGATCGTTCGGAGCAATACAGATCCACATCTACAGGGAATCAAACGGGGTAAGAATGTCGAGCGGATGAGTTCGTTTAATTGAGCATTTTCTGTCAATCCTAGTTTTCATATGAGAAGCCAAATGGTAACGAACCACTCTTCGGTGTTGATAGAACACCGGTTTGGTTCGTACGCGTGCTATACAGATAGGGGGAACTTTTTGCTGAAGGGGGAATCGTGAACGCCTATCATCGCGGTGATTGTGTCAGGCCATGAGCTCGATTCCGATGCAAGACTTACCGGTTTTGGAAGAATATACATGCCCATAGCTCCAATACCTCTAGAAACGGTGGACAACGTGAAAGAAAGGAAAGGAAACATGGAACGGTATCGCAGGTTGTTGTAATTGGGAAGGAAAAAGTTCAAGTTGGCCAGTATGTATACACATGTTTGGGGATATCTCCTTCGCATAGACATCTCCCAAGGACCGACGCCACTGTGAAGGAAATCCAGATCAAGTTGCTCCAGGCTTTTATTGACAAATGAACAGGTGCCGCCGTTACTATGACCCTTCCAGTCACACCCCAGATACGGAACAATATCGAGAAAAGTGTACCCCTAAACGAATTAGTCGAAGTCCGTCAAGGAAGTAGGTATGGTTTTCGACCTCCACCCTCAGTCTGCTGGGTCAAGTCGAGTAGGCGCCGGCCCTCGTGATAGCGTGCTGCGAGACAGAGACAGTCGGATACACGTTTTCAAAACTGAATGAAGAAGGATGAGCACGAAGAAACTAGATTGAACAAGAATGCTTGCCGATTTTCAACTGAGAAGGGGACCCAAGATGCTAATTATATCGAATCCCCTCGACCACCATTCAAGTTCGCGACGACGAATAAGAAGATTAAGACGCAGAGATGCTTTGCCGTGAAATATACAGTTCGCATGGAGATCATGAGGCCATCAGGGCCGAGCTACGCACATCTGTCGCGTTTCAGTGGTCAGAACATGGCGTTACAACTTGAAGACTGTCCCCACGCACCCATCGAAACCATTTGTTGTCCACTCCTCGTCATCAGACTTTCTACCCCTTCATCGAGACGTTCGAGAAAGTTGACGAATCCTAGGCCTGTGAACGGCAAAGAATGGATGAATGGGACATAGCAGCCCTCCATAGGAATAGTGTGGGGGTGCAGCGGAAGGTCTCAATATCTGGCCCGTCGATTCACTTACGCTGATGGAATGGCCAGACTAAGAAGAACGATACAGCAGTCAAACGAGCGGACAAGCAGGACTAACGACGTCCGACTAAAGCCACTCAACAGTGCTTCCGCTCGACAAGATGATCCCTCCTTACGGCGCAGTGACGGACCGGACGAATAGGTGTGATGTACGGGGACAGTCTTGGGACGACGTGATAAGGGGCGGCACACATTTTCCACCTTCGTGCGGCAACATGTTGTGCGACAGTAGACTACTCTGCATCGGGCATTGGCAAATACATCAACTTAGTGAAAGCTGAGGAGGATCCAAAAAGAAAAGAGCTTCGACGATATCAAAGATGATGATGATTGAGACAATACAAAATACAGGAGGTTGGGAACCAACATTCTAACTCATATACAACATGTATCTGTGGCAGACATTTGCTCACATTTGTTTACCTTTCTTCGCAGGTCGGACAACCTCACCAGTAGACTCGTGCCCCAGCTCAGATTCTCCTGCTTTCCTCTTCCCCTTCGAATCACCAGCTTCTGGTGGGTCTTCGTCGTCATCTGCCACAAACATCTGCTCATCAGGCAGCCATTTGGATGAGGCCTCGTCGAGTAGTTGACTTAACGAACCAGCCTTCACCCCTGCCTTGCGCTCGAACAGAAGTTCGGATGCACCCTTTTTGTTCTTTTTTGTGCCCGCATGGATCACATGCAGGACCACCTGAAGTGCATGTGATGTGAGATGTCGCAACGACCTGACGTGGGTTTCAGCAAAGGAAGTGGTCGGATTGGGGTGTTGCGTGGGATTGCGTTCGTCCAAAAGCCTTGATAAATAGAAATCAACCATAAGGTTGATAAATGGCCGATACTCCACCGAACCCCAGACAAGGTAGGCGGCCTCATCCACGTCCTCTGGAACAGTTTTTGAAAGATAGCGATCGGTGTCCTCGAGGGAAAGCTGCGAAAACGCTGGCGTCAATGGATGTTGAGCTGGATCTGATTCGTTCCATTTTAGCATTAGAATTGTATACAGGTATGGCACTTGACGTTCGCAGTTAGTTAGCACATCAAGGGAGGAATGAGGAAACGCACGATATTGGACGTGGGCGCTCCTCACCAACGGGATCAGTTGATCGCCTGCGCGGTTCAATTTCTCCGTCAGATAGTCGTTGAGGCCTTAAAGAATCTGGTCAGCGGTCGCTTTCCCTCGAGAAATAGTGGGTGTCACACTTTGGCCAACTCTGTCGCTGGTTTCCCACTCCAAAACCACAGCTCTCGCTCTCTCTCTCTCTTCTTCGAAGGCTTTCCAACTCGCTCTCTCTGCTTCGAGGGCATCCAACCTCCTTCGAACATCGCCGAGCTCGGAAGTCAGATCGCCGATCTTCCCTTTTGATTCCTGCGATTGGTTATAAGTAACGGGGTCTGTAATTGAATTTGAAAGTGGCATCACCGTCAAGCGAACCCGGTCGCTGTTCGGGTGTTTGATGTGAATCCGGAGGGATGGTGACTTATTGATTGCATAGTTGCTAATTGGGGATGACCATGTGGTCACGTCTTCCAGCGCTTGAGGGGTCGTGGGACCTTCGCCGTCAGGATAATCGACGAGGTAAGTTACATCGGGTTCCTGTTTCCCGAAAGATCGTACAACGCTTGATCGTGGCATATGGCGCTTTGGATGGGCGTGAAGAGGAAGGATGAATGTCTCAGTTCCACTTGGTAGAGTGTAACACTCACGTGGCCGATATTGGTCACTGCTGTATCTGCTCTACACATTTATCTACCTACAACATATTGCGTTTGGACCAAGGCCACCAAACTTATCGTAAAAAGAGAAACAGGTCGGAGAGAGGAAAAATGTTGCCAGTGTCATCAGTGATGTGGGATGAAATATACAAATGCTACTGCTACTGAAAAGGATGGGGGCAAGTTGTATGTCAGATGCGTGGATTGGTAAACTGATTCTTGCAAGGAAAAATTTCACCCTATCCAAATCTCATAAAGGATCTGACGGGGACTTTGGAGATGGTCCTCGGGCCAGAAGTATACGTGCCAATAGCTGACGCTTATTGCAGCAAACCCCGCAGCCGCACCAAAGCTCAGCAACAATCCGCTTCGTACTCAACACGACAGACTCCCAGATTCCTTCGTATCATTGCAACCACTGACGATGGACAGCGAAAGCGTCTAGAAGGGGAATGGAAGGGTGATATGGCCGTCTTGCGGTGGGATGTTGTGAAGAAGTATTTAGGTTCAACGGCCGATTTGGTGGGGTTGTGTTCTGAGTATGTTTGTTTCTGTCATTACGAGACCGAATTTTTTTTTTTTTTGTTATTCTGCATGTTCGTTTAGCAATCAGAAAGCTTGTGCTCGACTAGCATTGATGGCAAAAAGCTGGTGTGGCCAAGGTGTGGCAGGGTAGTATTTCGTCTACACGAGGTTCGTCGACGGAGTCATTTAGGGATCAAATCACTCACATCGTTGACTGTTCCGAGTCCACCAACCGTCGCCATTCCATACTTCATCGCTTCTAGATCCACCTCTCCCCAAAGCGCTCCTCCGCCCACATGAACCACCTTCCTCTCCTCGTCAACCTTGACCGCCTTGATGTACCTCGAAAGATCGATGACGAGTCCGTCCTCGCTGGACAACATCCCTGATGAGTTATGTGCCCCGCCACGGATCACGATCGGAAGAGCATTGTCCTGGGCGTATTTGATAGCGAGCACGACATCAGTCTCGTCTTTCACAATGCTGGCTCGGCGCTCTGCATTGTTGGCCCATCGTGCAATCGCAGACGCGTAATCGGGGTCAGAAGGGGTTACTATGTCTCAATTGAATTTGGCCTTGAACGCAGCAAAGTCGAGGTTGGATGTCTGTGGGGCCATGACTCGGATGGTGTTCAACGGAAAGAAGAAAACGCGGTAATCACGGCTGTCATTGTCCCGCCATACGTCGAGCCTTCATTTTGCCCTTTTCGGCGGATGGACTACCTTCGCCGCTGGCGTTCTTCCTCTTAGACTGCCTCCCACCTTCCCTTGACCCCCCACCACCGCCTCTACCACTACTCGGCCCATCGCCTCCACCACCGCCACGACCACCGCCACGACCACCGCTTGGACCACCGCCAGGGCCACTGCCACCAGAACTTTTCAACGTGAGATGGGCGACAATCCTCCTTGCCAATACGATATCTTCGCATTCGGACAAATCATAGGATAGTCATGCCATCAGCGCAGCAAAGACAGCCCCTGCGAAAATTGGAATCCGCCAGTAACGTATCTCCTCAAATGCTGCGGCACCAGGTGCAAGCGGTATTCTGCCAAGAATGGTGGGGGAATCCTCTTAAATGTCCAACGAGTCAAAGATGCGAGCGACGTTCTCAGCAGTGGCTTCTTCGAATTTCTTTTTACGAATGATGGATAGGCCTGGTAGGTATGTGGTAGCCATGTCATTTCTAGCTGCTGTAGTTGGGTCGAGCGTAACCAGCGTGAAAAGCCCTATGTATGGGATGATGGCGGCAGGGTTGGGTAATCCCACTGACGTTCCGTCCAAAGCATCCACCAGAAGATCGAAGACCTGGTCGTCGAAGCCTCAGTTCAGCGCGGAAACCTGAACGGAGAACATGACGCACCTCGTGTAGCGGTTTCAGGACCTTGCGAGTAGAGCTGACGTATTTTTCGAGGTACTTGAGGACGGGGATCGGGAGAGACAGGACAACGCGATTTTTGGCGAAGAGGGCGTGACAATTTGGGCAGTCTACAGTGATATCCCATCTATCAAGAAACACAGAATACAGTTATTCTTCACTTACGAACAACGCCATTCATTTCTGCATTCCTTTCAAATCCTTCATGTAAAACGCCAAGTCTGACTGCATCGCGAAGCTAAGGAGCACTAATATCAGAGCTTGGACGATACTACATCATGACTTCGCTACGAACCTGATTTTCCCCCTGTGTAGCTGCATCAAGTAGATGCGCGCATTCCAAACGGCGATGATGGACTCGGAGCGGGTGTCGGATGTCAAAATCTCAACATCGCCCACACGTCAGCCTGAAGTATTTCCCGAGGCAACACACGTCAAAAAAAAAGAGGACAATCATTTCTCTCGACCATTCCCCTTGGCAAAAAAATAATTTCATTCTCTTTTTTGGCAGGTTGTTCTTTGAAACCCATCTCTCACTAGATCTCACTGTCAGGAGTGCTAGTCAATGTGAACTTGTCGCCCTCACCTCCTCAGTAGAAGCGAAGATTTCAGCACGCGTTCGCAGACCAAGGCAGACATTGTTGAGGTTCAGAGCTTGGGCGGTATCGTCTGCGATCCCACTCTATCCTTGAAAGTCATGTAGCGCCATTCATGGCCTTTGGTCTTTGCAGTTGAGCTATGGTTGGAGCTCGGAGATTGCGACTGGGGCCGCTCCAGGGTGTCGATGGCGGTCAATGTATCCGTGTTTCCTTGGGAGGTGTTTCACCGACCCCATCCATAGGACCGCAAGAAAATGTTAACAGATGCGTTTGTTTATGGCTTGGTCTCACTGTCTTTTTTTGTCACAGTCATCCGTCAGTGGAGTTCAAGCGCTGAGCGTTTTGCCCTATGATTTGGTTGCTGCGGACAATGTTGCACGACATCACTCGCGTTCGTAGACGGGTTAGAAGGACCGAAGACCTACAAGCTATCGTTGATGAAACAGGAAAATCATGCCACCGAATGCAGCTCCTCGCTGTTCGTCCTAGGCCATCGTGGCATCCAAACCCACCACCCGGGTCCTCAGATACAACGTCTTATTGGTCAACAATGCAGGATCGCACACTGGCAGACCGCGGTCTACAGTAACTACTTTTATCCATGACATGGGAACGGCCTCAAGGATTGGTATCGATTTCCTTCCCTCTCTATACCCTGAACATTCGACTACAGAATCTCGTCGGAAAGTTCTACCGTAGCTGGCATAATCTCCTCTGTCTTCCCGTTTACAGTGTTCACTGGCAGAATCAAGCGATTCAAGTATTCCCGCAATGGGCGTCTATAGCCCAGTACTGTTACAAGTTCTCTGATGCCTCTGACAACAGCAGGGAATCATGACAGCGAATTTTCAAGGTACGACCTGATCATCTCCCCATATGTGAATGTCGGATGCTCCGTCGCCCTTCCGTCTTCCATTCGAGTCAAGGAATGTCCGCGGTAATTTCTCTGGAATCCTCATCAGCTGGCGATTTTGTATTGTTTTGATCAGCATGGTCTTTCCTCGGAAGCATTGCCGTCCTTCGCCTTCTTTTTCCCTACCACCCCGTGCGATAGCGGCATTCGGGGACGCTATCATTTTTCATAGACATTCTTGGATCTTTTGTGCTCCCTTTTCCAATCTTGACGACCGGCATGCAGAGACCAGGGTAATGCCGTCTGAATCTTGCTCCAAAAAACGAGGGAGAACATGTATCTTCCTATCCGTCGCTTGAGGCCCAAAACTTGCTGAAGGTCCGGAACAAATTTACTCATCGTGGACGGACATTCAAGTTTCTGCATTTACATCAGGGGGTGGATTGGAGCCCTCGCGTTGCTCATTAATCGTTTCAAGGAGTCTTTGTGGGGCCAAAATGTCAGTATTATTACTCCTCCGCGCCCCCAATATCCTCAGAAATAGGCTTATCACTCGCTCTATACACGTGTCGACCCCAATTCTCAAGCATCTGAATGGCGCTCGAAGATTTCCGAGTCGAAAATGGATCGAACCTGGTCGTTGGGTTCGAGGTCCGAGCTCCCGGGGGCAGGTTCAATTTGGGCATGAAAAAAACCTTTACATTTGGTCTGTATTCAATTTTTCCCTCGCAAATTAAATTAATTCTCATCGTATTGGAGCAGGCCAGAAACGCGACAGATCCTGTTTGGAACAACCGAGGATATCCGTGGCCGAAAAACAGGGCGTATCCCACATTGACGCATCGGGAATCTAATGGCGAGCGAGTTTTGGCACGTAACGAGTCCCATTTCCCCACTCGATTGGGGCCACTTGTTATCATTTGAAGGCGCGATAAAACAAATTATCGTTAGAACTCTGTGGATCGTCCGACCTGGGGAAATATATCAAACCCTTCGTCTATTTTTCGCCCACAAAGCCCACCGTGTTCTAGGCCCAGCCCCATGATCGACTTCCTGACCAATGGGTGAGTCTGAAGATCAGAAAATTCGCCGTTTGAAAACCAGTGGAACCTGTCATGCCCCAAATATGCGACGTGGGGATGTGTATGTCACAGGAACGGCCAATCGCGGAGATGTTTCTGATATCGCACTTGAAGGCCTCGGCCTCGGCCTATTACGAGTTAAAAATGGGACGTGAGATGTCGGGTATTCGCGGAGGCCGCCGCTCTTTTCAATGGAACTATTTTCGAAGACGTTATCGCCAACGAGGACGTAAACAGCGCGCGGGCGCAGGCGAAAAATAAATGAAAGGACGGTGCTTGAGTCACATCAGAAGGAATAGTGTGGTAAGTACTAGGTGACGCGAGCAACGGTGAACCCTGGGTCACCGTTGGGAACCTTGTTTAATATATCGCGAGCCTCGACAAACAGAAGGGGAAGGAAAAATTGTGATCTGCCGTCTGTATGGAGTAGTTGTTTGATAAATTGGCCACGCCATCGAGGGCGCCGGACAAATATCGTGAGATCAGACCGCCCACCAGCACGTTCTCACCAATTCCGAACCTGAGGAAAAGAAGTATAAGATATACCAGAAGGGGGATATGTCAAGTTCAAGGACGGACCCCATGAATTTTTAGTATACCAGGTGATTCCACCTCTACGGATTGCTCTCTTCATCCAATTCCAACACTATTCATGCAATGCAAGCCACCATGAGGTTGTGGTTGTTGTTTTGCCCAATAATATGTATTATTGAAAATCTTACCAAACTTTGTTCTAGTTGTGGCGTTAATTTGATGGATGATCAATGAACGGCGAACTCTGAGCTTAAACTTGATCACTGGGTCCGAGTCCCAAGGGCGTTATGCCGTGTTAGGATTAGCAGGCCTCAATGCCATTGAGGGTGCCCATCATTGAAACAAGTCCTTGTCAACTACTGCTTATGCCCTTCAAATCTATCATTTTGACCAAATTAAAGGCAGAGTTGTCAATCGAGCCCTGCATATGTACACACAAACAACTAATCATATTATTGAGAAAAATGTATGCTTAGTCTAGTGGTAGCTAAACCACTGGTCCGAGGCAGCACAGATGGAATATCAGACAAGAGGGCAAAGACAAAACAACATTGATGATTTAGTATGTTCGATCATCGAACGCGGACGCGAGCGCGGCGAATCCTGGAGAAAGGAACGAAACACAGTGCGCTCCTGCAAAGTGACAAATATTTATACGGAGATCGTACCGAAAACTTACAACAGGAAAAATTTAAACAAACGCACAAAACCTAAAAATACTTGTCATATAGGCGGGGATGGCTGAAACAACCGGCGGGGTTGAACGCTGACATATCTGTATTAGCATTGTCAGTGATTGGCGGCGTTTTTCAGTCGAGGGAACGCCGCGGGAAAGGTCGCGCGTGGATCATTCTGATGCAACTGCTCCAGAGAGACACATGAACGGCGGAGGGGGATGAAGTGAACCATATTTAGGAAAATCAGCGCTACGCTATGAGAAAACAGGAACATCTTTGACGCACTCTGCTGCTGGGTACCTCCGAGTCTCCGACTTCGCCGTTGCAGCAATGCACCGTCGCATCGAATTGGAGAGAAACAAGACGGGAGGTGAAGCTAAGGATTGCCACGGTCGTGTCCGCTACCGCAGTAAATGTTAGCTGATAATATGTGTAACTTGTTGAAGCATACCGTTGACCGGTGGTTGACCGTGGTCGATGTGAACACGGGAAGCTGCTAGATTGCCGTCGGGATATTTTCTCCCTCGCCTTCAGGCGATCGGCGTGAGCAGAAGAAGCAGTTTGGTACCTGCCTCTCGGGAGGCGGGAAAGGATATGGGAATATTACGTAACTTATCGACGGGGATCAAAAGGGGAGGCGATCGAGATCTTGATCAGATCGGTATCTCCCGGTACCTACAGGTTTGCGTTTGTCCATTGCAATTGCGCATCTCTGCGGAAGTCCAACCGAAGGTATGTACATAAACTGACCGTAAATCCTTCCACACTCCTCTCTGTTCCATAATGTCCGTCTATACACCCTCCAGATTTATCAGGCTCCCCCTCGAGATCATCGACGCTATCGCATTTGAGCTGAGCGCTCTGCAGCCATTGGGACCTCCGTCTGTTCTTTTGTCACTCTTGTGCAGCTGTCGCGACGTATACTACTCCCTCTGTCCTCGCGTCAACCCTGCTCTGTGGGCTAGAATCTTTCGGTACAAGTTCGACTCCGATGCCGTCGAACGTCGCATGTTCTCGCCAACTCAAAAGCAGTGCGTGGAGCAGCTGGTTCGCTACTGTAGGGCCATGCAGACGCTGCGCTGCAAAAACCGTTTCCATGGATCTGATCCATCTTTTTTTGACGACATCCCCCTCGAAGACGCTTTAATGACAGCTGTGGTCATGATGCTCGAGGACGACGGCAAGAACGTCAGACAGCTGTGTGAATGGGCCCATGCGGACCATTTCACTAAATTTTTGGTACGTAACACGATGTTCGCCGAAATGCGGTCCAACGACGGATGGCCCGTGGAAAATAAACGCAACGCGTGTGCCGTGTGGCTACTCTGGATGCTCACGGCCGAAGGTATGTTACTCCGTCTGCATTAATTGCACTTTTCTCATTCAAAGCAATAGAGAGCCTTAGAAATGAAACGCCAGAAGAGCGTAGCCATATCATCTCTGTCCTCCTTCCCTTTGTCACATTTCCATACCGCTACCCCTCCTCCGAAGCGCCTCCTCAGCGCTTTCGACTCCCCTTCCCTCCTGCTCTGCCCACACTACCGACGACAATCCAAACTGCCCACGGCCCGTACCCCGTCTGGCCCCCCATGAATCGTTCAATCGTTGAAGTCCACTACGAGAGCCGTCCCACACTTAACATTCCCCTGATCGCCCCCGCTGCAAAGCTGCTCTTCTTCGCGCGGCAGGAGCTGACGCCCCTTCCCACCCCACCCCATCTCGCGAGGAATAGAGCCGAGCTCCTCGAGAGGGTCGGACATACGGGTGTAGCTCTGACCAGGGAGGACCTGGATGAATTCAACTGGGGGTGGAGCGCAAGGCTCCCGCAAGGACTTGGCCCGGACTCTGGAGGTCTAGTCGGTCGACGACGTAGGGATCGACTTCCCTCATGGAGATGGGGTGTTGGGGACACCGTTTCATTTGATTTCACCGAGGAAAAAGACCACGCGGGACGTGCCTCGTCTTGTGTTCCTTTCGCGGAAGGAAGCCAGGGTCCGAATGATGGACCGGAACCACGATGGGCAGGAAAGGCGCCGCACGCGATGTACACATTCAATGGAGCTATGAAGTCGAAAAGTGCCAGGTGGGACGCCGATTGGTGGCGGATGAGGCTCTGTGGCGATCCGAGGATGATGAGGACGAGAGTGCCGTACGGGCGGGTGTTTCTTCCTGGGAGCATGGACTCGTTTTGGCATGGAAGATTCTTGGTACGTTCAACATTCTTTTCGCCCTTGGACGTGCACCCGACCGCTTCGCCTTATACTCTTTGCTGACCCCTGTTGTAGATGCCGGCAGAAGCTCAACTGCAAACCCTCCTCGCAAACCCTCTCTTCCCAGGTGAACAGTTCAACGAGCAGAATATGAGGTTTGTTGTTCAACCAATGTATATCCGGCTCCGAGAGGCGCACGATGTTGTCGGCGCGGCAAGTACCGCCTCCGCCGACCTCGGAACTCTCAACGACGAGGATGAGGATGGGAACATGAACAACGCATGGTTTGACGGCGCACCAGGAAGCACCAACTTCCGCGTGCGGCATGCTCTGGAGGGAGAGGGTGTCGAAGGTGGGAGCGAGGACCAGGAGGTGGCTGAGATCGCGGTAACGGATGCGGCGGGGCGAACGAGGAGTCGCGTGTTTCCGTGCTGGAAGTGCCCACGCGGCGCTGCAGATGTTAATGAGGGTCTTGGTTTGGGGAATGCCGCTTTTTCTCAAGGCGATGATGGGGTGGACGACGTTGAAGAACTGGGTGAATACGGGAAGGAACAAGGGCCGGGGGAAGAGGACGATTGGACGAAGTACCCACACAACGCGAACGTGTGCCCGGTATGTCAGGCTCGCCTGAGGGTCAAGAGGCAGTTGGAGAGAGAGGAGGCTGCCGAGCGCGACAAGGAGAGACTGCGGCGGGAAGTGCTCTTTTCATCCGTTGGGCTTGGTATGGAGCAGCAGAGCGAGGACGATGACGATGACGACGACGACGACGACGACGACCCCGAGGACTCCTCGAACTCTTATGACACGGAGCTGGATGAGCTCGAGCCGTTCTCGACAGCCTACACCACGCCTGACGGGGTCACACACCCCGCTCTTCCGCGTACGCATGACCGTTTTAAGCTCGCGAGTGGTTCGTGCGATGGTGTACGTGAAGTTTACGTCGTTGGAGGGACGGACGGACGGCATCGCGATGCGTGGGGCGAGTATGAGTTCTACGGGCGGGTGAGGGAGTGGGATGGGTTGATTGGTGTTCTTAGGAAGCCGAAGGGAGATGGTGCGCTGGAGGTGGACGACAGGGGGTGTCTGTTTTTCTATGGGTACCTCGTTGGTGGAGACAATTGGGTAGGGAATTGGAGGTTCAGTGACGGTGACGGTGGGATTGTGGGTTATGAAGGTGCATTTGTGATGAGTCGGAGGTACGATTGAAGGAGGGATTTTCTGATGGATGCCAAGTTTCAGGTTTCCGTTTTGACATGAGCTTTTATCGTTCATGATCGATGATTATTCGCATGCGTACTAGTATGTCTATCCTCACATGCACTTACAGTACTGTATACTACATGACATGATTTCTACTCCGAGCGTATATACCGTCTACTCCGAGTCTATGTAATTTCAGAAGAAGTCTTGCCGCGTGCGCAATTCTCACAGTTCACAGTAATGACAAACACGAGTTCAACTTGCGCCACGACTCTTGTCCAGTAATCTCACACCATGACGAGAAAAAGTGGTGTCACTTCATGAGTAAGTCTCGAAAGGGAAACGGAAGATAAGACTTACGTGTCGACGCTTGGCATCGAAGACAAGGGGGTGGTCTGAAACTCAGGGAAGTGACCGATTAAAGCTCCCGACGCCCAGGCTACTTACTGTAACGCTAGAAGTTGAATCCGGCGGCATGGTCCCTAAGGTGTGTCCTCACCCGTAAGTATTCCCTGAGACCGGGTCGACAGCTATCGACAGTGTCGTGCGTAACTGATGCTGATCGTCGGAGATAAAGAAAATCAGTGCCCGGAAGTTCTGTGAATGTTGAAGGACTTCCTGGTTGGGGAATGGTGACGGTATACAGCAGGATCGGTGAGCTGGAACGCAAGTTCGATGTACATAGTACTAGTACTCTACATCATGATGGCAGACTTCGCGTATCGTGAACTCAGTGCTTCAAAGCTTGAAAGCTTCACAACTTACTTATCGATATTTTTCTTCCATTGTCAAGGTCCCTGCCAGAATCATCATATGGAGATTTACCCCGAAGCTCGTGACGACGGTCAACAACTTTCCCACACACCTTCTAAGTCGACCGCCAATGGCATTCGGCGAATGCTCAAGGCTCAAGGCATCCTGAGAGCAAAGTTCATGATATCAACCTGATGTTCTCTATCGGGGTAATGCAGCGTCACCAAAAAGGGTTAACCGTGACAACGTCGCAACTGGCGCCGAGCGGTAAGTCGTGGCCACTCTTACAGTTGACCCGTTGACACATTCCAGAACTCACGAAAATTGCACAGTCAGTGACCTGCTAGTCTGATTTTACTGCCAGAATTGTTCGTCATGATCCAGGTGTTCAAGTTTCTGTCTGGCCGTAAAACTTGGCTTTGATTCGGCGACTGAGTGAGCATATTCAAACCCATTCGACGGCGACGTGGCCCCTCAGTAACTTACCGGAACCATGGCGTCCACCCACCATCATGCCTCCGACCGGTCAGACCCTCCGGGATGACACCCTTCAAATCAATGTCATTCCATGGCCTTCATTTCGGTTGTGAATTGCTTCTTAGGGGTGGTGGTATGGAGGGTATGTATGTTCGAGGCATCCTTCTACATTTTATGGACTGACCAGAAACCTACCCAATCAGAAAGCATTCGGTTTCTTACGATTCAAGTATCTATGTAAGTAAGTCCATCTCGTGAAATATCGCTCTCCCACTCCTCACCTCAGGCTGGGCATCTTTAGATTTAGGTCCCGACGCCACGGTTGCGTCGGGTACTTAGCTAAACTCTTGCCGCGTATTGTCTCGAAACCGTCTTTGTATCGGTTTTCCTCTGAGTTTCGAAGTCTGAATGCCTTAATTCCAAGACTTCTATGGTTTACAAAGATTCCTATGCTTCCTTGTTCTTTCAGACGATGCGGCTAACTGGGGAAACAGGAACAGGTCTGCCACGGACCCCCCGACCCACACAGCTTCTGGTATTACCTTCATTCTACGTCCACTGACACCGTTAATGGACACGAGTTAGGCGCAGGCAACTACGGGATCATGCGCTAGTCACCCTGCGCTGCTCCCTCGTGAGACATGTGCCGTCTCATGAACCATGTGCTACCTCCTCCGCAGTCCTACATAATGGGCATGGAAAGCATGTTCTGGAAACAAATTTACCATCTAATGGATAGCCGCGACTCGGAGGAATATGTATTCAACTTGGCGCTGACAAATCCACAATGCGCCGACTCCGGAGTTTGATGTCACCACTCGAATCACAAGTTGGCGTTTGGTGGACGTCTGACGTGTATTTTCGTCAGGGAACTATGTACTTGAATGAAAGTACAAGAAGCTCTCGGGGACCCTAGGTGCGCCCCACTGTCACGGCCGGAGCTAAAATTTGCCCGCGTCCCCTCTTTGTCGAAGGAATCCACATGGATCCATATGTGTGTGTACGAGAAGCAACGTATTCTGTACATCAGGGTCGTCTGCTTCTCGACCAAAGAACCATTTCTTTCAATGTGCGTGGATCGTGGATGATAACTTCACCATCATTTCAGAATTTTCTCTTGGGATCGCTCGCATTCAAGTTTGTCTCTGGTCCGCTCGCTCATTCACGAGGATGTTGGAATTAGATTTCACGACCTACGTCTGATGAGTGACAGCTAAGGAATGCAGCACTCGTGAGCCGGTATTTCAATGTTCAATTTATCATCCCACTTTAGGATTATCGTTGTTACAGATATAATATAATTCATGGATGGACAACCACGATTGAAGCTGTACCAACCGATGATTTGAGCTGTTGTAGGCACACAGCTTGGGCCTTGAGCTGAACATTGGGTCCTCGAAGACCGTCTATCATCACTGGTCGGTTTTCATAGAAAATATTATTTCCTATGATATGCCCATATGACATACATTATAGACATGAGGCCAGAGGGTTGGTGCCCCGTGAGCCGGATACACCCCCTCTATCCGGGGTAATGCATAAATGATGCGGAGCATCCAACCCTTGGGATTTTCGATTGATATGTCGAAAGAGTGCTTCACGGGAGAAGAATCGTCCGATTCTGATCAGCTGATTTTTTTGGCGCAGAGTTGATGTGACTGACCATATGACTCGATGTTGGCCCGTTTTCAACTCGGTGTAACTTGAGGTACGTTATTTTTGGTGGAACTCCCTATTTTTACATGGTTTTGTGGACCTTATCATGGATGCCAACGATGAGTGCAAGACCCGTCGACATCCCCGAATGAAGGTGATGCCACTCCGCACTCTCTCATTTTCTTTCGTTGCTCTTCTGACGACGCGGGTTACTCAGAGGATTCCAAACTCAAGGCAGTCGTTCCAACAAGTTGGTCCTCTGATGATCGCCGTTGGTATGCGTGATACTGTGCTATCCTGTTTCCGGTGAGTCCACAGCTTCCCGAGTCTTCAATCAAGAAATTGTACTAGAAATGAACTGTTATCAGCACTGTTGACGCCAGCGGACATTGGCTTTCCCAGGAATTCATCGCCCCCTGCGCTAAACCATCTACACGATGTATCTTTTATTCGTCTCCGTCACGGTCCATCCTGGAGTCATCCATAGTCTGAATGGTGGGAATATGTCACACCTATGGCAGACAATGATGCTTACCAGAGTTTGAACAGGATTCAGACCGCAATAACTGGATGATATGTCACAACCGGTGGCAACCTACCAGTATGGGGAGACACGATGTCCTGCAGTGTCCGAACGAGCGTTCGAATTCGCAAGTATGCGCACACCGTCGCTCAACGGCGTTTGCTCATCTACAGGCACCGGACTCCATTACCGTCATTGTTCGTCAGAAGGCCATAGTTGTCATGGCGGATGTCGTTTGTTGCTGAGATCCCCGTCGGATGATAGGCTTAATAGAAGCTACCAAGCTTCTGTCATGTTCTGTCAAACGCCGATCACCCTCTTCATTCTGTGTGTGTTCAACGAGGCCGTGTATATTGTAGAGAAAAAAATGCTGTATTCCTTTGAGAAATAGGAATTGAACGCCTCCTGCTTTGAGTGTGAGGAAAGGATGACGTCGGCCGGGTGGGGCCGAGCCGATCGCAAGCTGCCTTGTTTGGGCTGGAATTGCCTGTATTTGGAATGTGAACAGGTTTGCATTTCACAGAAGGATGTCAACTGGAGGATATAAAAATTCGATTTGGTGGGGGTCCTCTCTTTCGTCTCGACCACGACCACCTCCCTCCCTCCCATGCACCCCTCCGACAGCGCCCAGTCTCTCCCTCCTCACGATCCTCCTCGATCTCGACAGGCTCTCGGCGTTGCCGCGTCCATCTGGGCCCCTCAGCCACAGCCGTCAGAGACGACGTGGCCCAAGACTCTCGATTCTTTTTCTCGGGTGGCCGAAAGGGAGTTCGACCTGCGGTCTCGCTTTGAGCCCGTCGTTCGTCGGGAGGATGTCTTTGGGCCTGTGCCGGCTGCTCCAAGTCGTTCCAGGGACGTTGGCGCCATCGGTGACGGCAGGAAGAAAAATAGCCCCATCTTTGACGATAGTGTATGCGATTTCGAGCATATATGCGCATATTCACTTGCTCATGACGGTTTTTGCAGCACGTCGAGCAGCTGCTTCGCACCCTGGACCTCAACTCGCCCCTGGTAAAAAAGCCGACTCTGAATCTCAACACGTCGCCCAGCTCTCCAGATTTCTCGCCTGCGTCGGCGACGTCGTCTCTGATGACGCCGACGGATCTTTCGCCGTCTACACGCTCTTTTGATCCTAAACTGCCCTCTCCTTACGATTTTGGTCACTCTCTTCCTTATCTACAGCAATCTTCCCTGCTTTTCGATCAACACTCCCCTGCTCGCATCCAAGAAGGCTTATTTTCCCACTCGCCCACCTACCGGTCCGCTCAATCCGCCGTCCAGGCCCCTTCCTTCACCTTCTTCGAGCCTTTTTCCGACGTGCCGGCGCCGGCTCCCGCTTATCACCCCCATCCTCTTCACCAACACCTTCCTTCCGCTGCTGCGCCTATCCAGAGGGCGATCTATAGCTCCAGCTCTCCCCCGGCTCCCCTTCGGCGCATAGATCCTAACAGGTCGCTACCGCCTGTCGACTGGCGTGGACAGGGCGTCCTCCAACAGCCTACTACCATGCAGTCCGGTGAATGGCTTTTGCCCGAAGACAAATTCAAGTACAACATTGGCGTCCCTGGCCATCAAGAGCCGCTGCGAGGCTCCTTTGTCTTTCAACAGCCACATATACTATCGCAAGGGCCAACGCACGGCCATGAAGTACGTTCTAGTCATCATCTCGCGAATAATGCAACTTATATGCGCATATAGCCTATCAATTTTCTTTCTCTCCTTCATCCTTCATCCTCTCCTCCCTATCATGTCTTCGTGGAACGCATCATCAAGTCCTCGGACCAGCAAGCGTCCATCTTCCTGCAACAAAAGCTCAAGGTCGCCGATGTTGAAGAGCGAGGCAAGATTGTCGATGCTATATGCGCCCGCGGATTTGAGATGATGGCTCATCGGTATGCCGGCTTGTCCTCTAACGCCACACCATCGCTGATGCTTTGTCTCTACCTAAGCTTTGGGAACTGGGCAGTCCAGAGATGCCTTGAAGCTGCTTCAAATCCCGAGGAACGCCGGAAGATCATTGGCTGTATGCGGTCAGTTGGCATCTATCTTTCGCCGAATATATTCTGATCACCCTACCTTATAGTGGCCGCGTCGTTGAGCTCGCTACCAACTGTTATGGATGCCACGTGCTTCAAAAAGCCCTTGATTGCGAAGAAGACATCAGGCTCCTGATTGTCTCTGAGCTTCTTCTCGGTGACCCTGCACAGACGCTGGTAAACAAGCATGCATCGCATGTCTGGAGCAAGGTCAGAGCCTCCTTCGATCATCTCTCACATATTGACTTAGATATTGCCATAGATAATGGAGCTTTCGTGGACGCCGCCTGCACCTCCAATCTTTGCGTAGTAAGTGCAATTTATCTTGTCAAATGTTGTCATGCTCATGCTCAAGTGTTTCCTAGCGTCAACAAATCGCTCAAGGGTAAATGGGTGTCTCTTGCGTGCCATGAGACTGGATCGTTGGTTGTTCAGGTTCGTACTTGCCATAACTCGCGGCTCAATCAATGTTGAAGATTCTGGTAGCATGCATTCGAGAACCTAGAAGCCGAGGCGAAAGACGGAATCGTGGATGAGCTCATCGGACACGGTGCAGCCGTGTTTGCAGACGTCGTGAAGAATCAGTGGGGCTCATATTGTATCCAGCACAGTAAGTTCTGATCGGCTTCGCCTCCTTCATCCCACTGAACGCATCTCAGTCCTTGAACACGGATCCGAAAGGCATCGTGATATGACACTTCAACATCTCCTTGAAGGTCTCCTGGAGTTCGCCACCCATGAGCAAGGAGCCAAATCCGTCACCAAGGCGCTTAAGGAAGGCGGGAAGCCAACGCTCGATAAGATCGTGGAGAGGATGTGTGAGCCTGCAAAGGGGTACGTTTGTCCGATCCTTTGAAGGAGGCAGGGTGAGTATGAAACGATGCTTAGATCGCGGAGAGCCATGATCGTTGACTTGGCGCTGTCGGTGACGGGAAGCCAGCTTATTGCAAGTGTCTTGCCTACGGTATGCCGCTCTGTTTCTCCTTTGAGGGTAATAACTCCAACCTCGTGCGATTCCAGGTCGACAAGGATCAGCGCGCCCTCCTCTACGATTGCATCAGAGGACATATTGTTACTTTGCGCGGGTGCAAGACTGGTTCGAAAGTTATCTGGCTCTTGTACGTGCCCTATTCATCTTTCAAGTCACGAATTCTTCTCATCATGCTTCCAATCTTCTACAGTGATAGAATGGTGCGTACCGCTATGAACTACGAATTCTTCGAGGTTGATTTCGGATTGTAGCGCGCATATTACGGTTATTAAAGCTCTAATCTTGCATTCAGTATCGCCATCCTATTGTGGGTACTACTCGTCTTTCCCCCCTCCTGTCCTGACCCTGCATTCCCTTGCAGCCATAGAATGGTTTGGCTGCTTTGTTGCGTGGTTGTCCGCGAAGCTGATTTATTCTGCATTTGTTATCGCACCCTTGAATACTCAACCTTTTCCACTCAAGTCATCCTCACCGACAATCTCAAAATCATGGTGTCGCGGACCTCATCTCATATTGATCATCACCAGTCTCAATCATATGCGTCAAAACCAACATGCCCCGATCATAGACATATTCAACAAATCTCAATACCGGAGCTCGATTTTTATTCATCGCCATCATCATCCACAATCATAGATTCCCTCGCATCCACACTCAAGAATGCCCATGATCCGATTGCATCGCAAAATACTCCGATCTTCAGAAAGCCCAGATAAAAAGATTCGACGACCCACGAATCGAAACCCTGGTTCGCCGACCCATGTTGCTGTGTTGGCACCTTGTTGTATTTTCCCCATACTGTTTTTCTTTTGCTGTCGTTTGGTCACCCTGTTTTTACTCGCCCCATGATTTGTCAGAACTTTCATCTTGTACTGCATATTCGCCTCATGGCATTCTTTGTTTCTTTCTTAGCTATCACAACATATGTCATCTCTGTTCCATCCGCCACTGGGCGTACATAACTTGGCAACCGTCACCTTGGTGCTTTGCAATTGTCGAAGGCTCGTTTAGTTTGTTACGCATTTCGGACGTTGGTTGATTTTCTATATATCATATCGCATTCATACATACGCAGTACATACATCCATAGATATTATACATATGACCTACGACCATGTAAAACCGAAAAAGATTGTAGTACATGACGCACCCTTTTGATGGTGGCCGGCTATGATACCAGTGTGGGGAATTGGTATTAGAGGTTATTTGCACTTCCTTTCAAAATCGTGTTGACCCTTTTTGAAAGGGTGAGCAGCCCATCAGATCCCGGACAAATTGATTTGACGAAGTTGCAAATAACCTCTATTGCTTGAAGCTCGATCTTTGTAGCAATTCAAGGTACATGCGAAACGTGCTTTGAACGGTCTTGACAGTGGCAGATGGTAAGTTGAGTCCGACTCGGAGTCGGAGAAGCTTACAGTCGTGGCAGATATGGACGGCTCCTGGGACGCGTCTTTTCCTCACATCTCTCAATCGGAAATGCTCAGCTGATTCATCATAGTGAACGCTCCGGTCCGAGCCAAAGGTACCTCGGTGAGTCTTTTTGTCAGTTCCGAGTCGGAAAGCAGGTCACGCATCAAGTTCCTCCAATCGTGTCGTCTGCCGATATACCTCGATACTACTTACGACAACGGCAATGATGATCATGAAGACATGCAGCGGGAAACATCCAAGTCTTTCTTCATTTCCGACTCGGACCGGATGATCAGTACTCACAATTTGAACGACGAAGCGCCTTTAGAACGCCTTTCAGAAAGGCCGCCTTCCCTTCAGATGATTTTACGACCTCAAGAACGCGCCTGGCACAATTTTCCCCCGTCTTCTGCCACTTTCCGAGTCGGAGAGAGACTAAACAATGACGGCTTGTCGGACCGAAGTTGGCCGTTTTGCGATTCAATGCCATTCCTCCAGATCATACAGCCTCAATAGGTGATCTATGATTCGGGTGGTGATGCCAGTGAACAATCCCGCCCAGGAAAAAGAGTTTAGGTCCGAGTCGGAAAGGTGTGGTTGCAACGACTGTTTGGTCGTCTTTCACCCCAATTTGGATGGCGCTGCTCTGAACTTGCCAGGGCACTTGAGCTGCTACCGTCACTTTCTCGTGGGAGGCATCAGCTTCTTTGATGGTTTCTCTCTTGATCATAGATGAGCACTCCCGAATTCTGGAATATGAACGCGCCAGTGGTAATTTCCTCGACGGTGGCGGCAGTTTCTCTCCTGCAACCGATTCCAGGGTTACAAATGTGCACATTGTCGTCATTGATTCCCAGTGATGGGGCCTTGGCTGGCACGACCCTGTTTATCCTCTCAAAATAACACGATAAATGCAGATCATGTGTATCATCATGCACAGGTTTTGATCGTTTGCACGAAGGCTTCAAGCATCTGGACCGCGCAGAGACGGTGGCCGCCATACGAATGGCAGAGCAACGGGAAACGGGGCGTCGGGTGAACAAGAGAGAATTACTCATGTGGAATTCTTTCGTTTCGAGCACTAGGGTCAGGTAACGTTGGGATCCACAAAGACATCCCTGGATGGATGAGGGATCGGGTTCCCTTCGGCATTCCCGGGTTCGAAAGGAAGAATCCGAGCACCCAATTGAAATTGCGGCTTCCTCCATCCCATCTTCTTGGCCCGTCGCCCTGAGGTTCATCACGGATTCATTCAAGTACGCCGTTTTAATCTCCTCGGCCGTGTGCATGTCTTATTCTGGGAGATCATCTCTTTTCCCTGCCGGAAACGAAGGCTACTTCTGTAGATCTGCGCATGCTCCATGCAGTCATTTACTGAACGAGGAACATACCAAGCGCGCCGGGAGCGAGACTGATTCATGCCCCGGCGCTGCGTGCTCTCAGGCTTGTATAGACGGAGGAGGAGCTGGCTGTGGTCATCACCGCTTTCTGAAACGCCGCGATGTACATTGCCCACGGAGTTTACTATGGGGTCCAGCACGCACACTTGAGTCCCCTTCAGTTTCTGACCAATTTTGTGCGACTCCATCACCAATCCGTTATCTAAACCAGGGTCCTTGCTGACGGCTGTCCCCAAACCTCCTGGACCTTCCTCATCGATCGGGCCCCGAGTCGTCTCGTTTTCGTGCGGTCGCAATCATCCAGAAGCAGAATGTTTGCCAGGACAATTTGTTGATGCTGCAAGAGTTCGCCGTGTGTCTTCCCTATCGCCGCGCCTTTTACCCATTTGGATGGCCCATCCTCATCGTCTCGCTCCGAAATGCTCGGGATATCCCTCCCAATCCTGTTTCCTGTGCCCACCCCGTTGCCAACTCGGTAATGAAATCTGTGAGTGTGGTAGTTGGCGCCACTGATATAAAATGCCCCGCTAAACAAAGCATTTTGATCTTGGGAAACGGCGATGATGGTGATAATGAACACCGTCATGATTTATTCACACACTCTCTGGACAACAACCAACATGGCTGGACGTAAGTATCCAACAGCCTCATCCACATTTCTGCAGCGAAAATGATTTCAACATGGCATCAGATCGTGAATGGGACTTCGGCTATGCGTCTTTCGCATTCCGCGAAGGTTTCAATCTTGTAGTCGATCCTTTATTCTGATCCAGCCCTTCAGAATCGGACCTCCAGGCCATTTACTTATTATCCAGGTAGCCTATTTTTGGGGATGGCTCAACATGAGGTGCTCAGGTGTCTGAATTAAATTATGAAGGAAATGGTACTATTGTAATTTGGACACCTCCCAACATCCGTTGATACTGATTGGGGGAACGGCTTCTCACTGTCAGAGGTGCGCTTGGGTTTTGAACTTTAAAAATGCACTCGCGGTAAGTTCTTTCCAAACTAGAAACAGAATTGCAAGATAAATGGGTCAAGGGGCCAGTGACGACACTTCTGTGGGGGCAATTGGCATGATCATGATGAATTGTTCAAGAGACCAACTCATCCTAACATGGACCACCAAATCGGCATCAAGGGGCGAACGAGTTACGTACCAACGGGCAAACCAGTTGAGGCCTTTGAGGGGCATCTCGGTACGGATCTGAGATTCAGGTCGATCATTGTCAGATCGGGGTCTGCCGTGTACGTGCACCGTCCTCGCGGGCCTGGCGGTGGTCCGGACTCTAAATTGCAAAATTATATGTAGGACGACATGACGGCACGTATACTCTGGCTTTGCTCTCATGCAGTTGCTTCAAATCTCTAGATTAACCGATCTTCCCTTTGAAGTCCTCGACGCTATTGCTTTCGAGCTCGCCGCCCTCCAACCTTTGGGGCCGCCGTACATCTTGCTGCCGCTCCTAACGACATGTGTCTGCATCTACAACGCCATATCTCCGAGGAAGAACCCAGGTTTATGGGCCAAGCTTTTCCGATTCAAATTCGATGTAGGGGCTGTCGAAAGGAGGGCGTTCGTACCTACGCAGGAGCAGTGTGTCGAACAACTAATTAGATACTGCCACGCGCTGCACGTCTTGCGCTCCGGAAACCGCTTCCAGGAATTCGACAGTTTCGTGATCGAGGGCGAAGGCATGCCGTTGGACGAGGCATTGATGGTCGCACTGATCATGATGTTGGAAGACGACGGGAGAAACGTGAGGCAGCTGTGTAGGTGGGCACACGCTGACTTGCTGGTGGATAACCTCGTGCGTCACCGCATGTTCGACGAACGCCACTCCAACCACGGATGGCCAGTCGAGAATGAACGGAATGCATGCGCCCTGTGGCTCATGTGGCTGTTCACATCGGAGGGTGAGTAATGCGTCGCCCCCCCTTGCATTTTTCAATTACTTACTCACTCTCCTTTGGACAGAACGCCTATGCAATGAAACCCAAGCCGACCGTGACAAACTCACCACCCTTCTCCTCCCTTTCGCAACCTTTCCTTACCGCTATCCCATCTCCGAAGCACCCCCACATCATTTTTATCTTCCCTTTTCCTTCGACGACAATAATGTTCTCACACCCACTGCTACCCCTATCTCAGCCATGCACGGCCCGCACCCCGTATGGCCGCCACGCAACCGCGCGATATGCGAGGTACACTACGCGTCTCGTCCCAGACTCCATACTCCCCTCGTCGCGCAGGCGGCGCGTCTGCTGCTCTTTTCTCGGCTGGAGATGACGCCGCTTGCGACGCCACCCCATCTGGCAAGGGATAGGGAGGAGCTGGCGAAAAAGAGGACGCAAAGCAAGGAGCAGGATGAGGAGGAAGAGTTGATAATTGATGTGACGCGGCAGGACATGGAGGAGTTCAACTGGGGCTGGACAGCAAGGTATCCTCTGAAAACAGGTGTCGAGGGATCGGGGGGTGGAGCAGATACATGGTGCGGGTGGGGTGCACGTGGCACCAACCCATTCGATTATCGCTTCCTCCCTTTGTCTAATCCGCCGTGTGCTCCCGTCCTGGCGCCTGGAGAGGAAGATGATGAATTTCTTGATCCAACATATACCCCTCACCCGAGGTGGATCGGTAAGGCACCCCAGACGTCGATTTATTCTGGAGCGGGGGCGAAGACCAAGAGTGCCCTTTGGGACGCCGACTGGTGGCGCTTGAGGCTCTGCGGAGACCCAGAGATCATGAGTCCGAGAGTAGCATATGGGAAGGTGTACGAGCCTAATTGTATGGATGGGTTCTGGCAGGGAAAGATGTTGGTAAGTCGTATGAGGTTATGGCGTGCTTCGAGTTCTCTTTCCTCTCGTCGTCGCCTGAAGTCTCCCGTACTGTCTTTATCATCGTTGTTGACCACGCTCTCAGGTTCCGAACGAACGGGCCCTCCAAAACCTACTCATGGACCTGCACTTCCCCGGCGCAGAGGCGTTCGAACAGGCTGGGGAGAACCATTCAGTGCAACCATTCTACGTTCAGTTCAGAGAAGCGCATTCCGTTGTCGGTTTTGGTGCTTCCTCTCCGTCGTCACTTTTCTCCAACAAGACCGACGAACTCTCACGTACTACCCAACGGGGCGGCCACAATACGAACAATGCCTGGTTTGAAGGGGAGCCCGGGAGCACGCGATTCCACATTCGACAGGCCCTTCCTGGCGAAGTCCCCCCCTGTCAGCGCGATCAGGACGAGGATCTGGCCCTCCAAAGCCACGGTGAGGTGGTAGAGATTGAGAGTACAGATATTGAAGCGGTGGTGAGAAGAAGGAAGGTCGTTCCCTGTGGCCAACGCCGAGAATCTCGTCTTCTTGGTAACGATGCGGAGAAGGAGGGAGAGCAGGAGGAATGGAGAGGATATGTGCACGACAAGGAGCAATGCGAAGAATGCAAAGGACGTGCGAGGATACGTCGAAGACTCGAAAGAGAGGCGGAAGAAGAACGCGAGCAGCTCGAACTCGAGGAAGAGGTACTATTTGCCTCCATCGGGCTTGGTTTCTCCCCTTCGACGCCTCAAGACGAAACGGACGCGTATGAAACAGAGTCAGCAACCTCTTACACCACCTTCCTGGACGAGCTCGAACCTTCTTCATCCTCTTATGTCGATGACGACGCTGAGGAATATGAAGACAGCAGCATGCCTTGTTACCCAGAGACACCACGCACACACGACCGCTCGCGCCTCGCCCACGGCACATGTAACGGTATCAAAGAAATATTCCTCATCGGGGAAACAGATGGTCGACACCGCGATGCGTGGGGCGGGTACGAGTTTTACGGCCGCGTACGCGCATGGGACGGCTTGATCGGTGTGCTTAGGCGACCAAAACGCAGGGCGGCGGGTGGTGGGTTCGAAATTGGTGAGGGAGGAGTCAGGGGAAACCTAATCTTTTACGGGTATTTGGTGGGAGGCGAGAACTGGGTTGGGAGCTGGAAGTACGCCGGGGTGGATAGTGGGGTTGTCGGGTATGAAGGGGCGTTTGTGATGAGTCGGAGGTTAGATTGAGGAAAGATATAGAGAGAGACGGAGGTGGCCATTGGATTTCTGGGGACAGTTGCTTAAGACATTTGCCCTCTTTACGACAAATAGACTTTGCCAACCCTCGTTCGATTGTCACATCCATTAATGCAGTAGGCTTTATAGCTTTATGATCCATGTTTTCCTGGTTTGGTGTTGGTAAGACTCATAAACGACAATATACTCACCAGTCCCATCTATAAATCTTCGCCCGATTGGCAACCTGTAGCTTGGGGTCTTGCGCAAATCCTCATCTTCAGACTCGGACACGTGTTTCGGAGTTACTGATTCCTCATCTTCATAAGCTTCATTTCCATGTCGGAATGCCAGCAACGCACACGATCGCAGCGGGTTTCCTCGCTTTCCTTCGACGTCGAGCCTCCAGACCCCAAAAACGTCAGCACGTAGGCCAGATAATCGCGATGTTCAGTAGAGATGGATATCAGTTGCAGAACAAAAAACCCTCACAAAGTCAGTTCAAGTTGTATCGAGAATTGAGACGACTAATGTCCCTCCCAGGCCATGAACTCTTCAATTGCGGAAGAGGTTTGACATGTTCCACATCTCTGGTCTTATCAGGATATGAACGTCAAGCACCGGTGTCCTCGAGAAGGTTAAGTACCCTTCTTTCATTTCGCGGACTTTAGTTTTTGCAGGGGTTCGACATTCACCCTCCTTCGAATTGTCCCTGCACCCCCTCCGTTCATCCTCAAAGACTCGAGTACTTAAGAAGCGGTTGGGTATTCAGTTCAACATTCCTCCTTCTGTTTTCTCTCTCTTCCTCGAATTCCACCACTCCCGCTTCGTCAACTTGGGCTGGCCAGCGGTTTCGAAATCCATACATTTTTAGCGACATCTCTAGCCGATTCAGGGCTCCGTTGTTACGTGCTGTCAGGGGAGGGGGGGGAGCCTGACACTCTCGAACGCGCGCTACGGTGACTATCCTACTGTTAAATTGTTGTTACTTTAATTTTGATGCATAGATGCCTAGTTTTTAGGGCAAAAAAACCCGGGGTCGCAAGGGATTCACGAGTGCTAGAGGTACTTGTCATACGAGCATGCTGAAAGTCACTTACTTGTCTGCTAGTGATGCATGGTGCAAGAACTGTCCCCCCAGTCCGTGGGAGTGTTGGAATTAGATGAAGAGAGTGAGATTAGAAGATGGAATGTTGTACTGCCTCAGGTCGGGACATCTTACGCCACTTCTTGCCGAACGGTATGGTTTACTTGTTTTTTTTTTCAGAGTGGTTGAAAGCGGCGGCATCGGTGATCCTAGTATATATCAACACTTTCCCCCCTTTGTTAATGATAATACGCAAATGAAGTCATGAGCTTTGATTACAGGACGGGCTAAATAACAACGCTGGTCCACTGTCATATTTCCATGTCCTACTTATTTCAAAGGTATCTCTAAGCACCTAGGATGGTGCGCGGTGGTCCGAATCGTAATGACTTCCGTTCAACTCGAAAGCTCCCTTTTCTTCCATGAAACCCATCTCGTGGCGCGCGTGGATACCCATTTAAGCAATGAGAATCAATATCTGTTTGGCAGGACAGATGGTACGAATGGATTTCAACGCTTTGGCGTTCCCACCTCCTGAGATACACGGGGACTCATTTATTCGCGCATACGGCTCGGCGCATCAAGGAGAATCGAGTCCGCCAAGGGTCTACGGAGCTGCCGGGCCTGTGGCGTGAAGGAGCTGAGCAACTCTTTCGCGCGTAAAACAAGGTTTGCATCTGACCTACCAGGTTCGGAAATCTTTCACGCTGGCCAATCGGAGCCTATGTGTACCACGCAATTCAAAGTTTGGGGTTTATAGTGTTGAAATAGAAATAGAAACGGGCAGGGTGTCGGCCTGATCCTAATTCTGATGAGAGTTAAGATTGTGACCACCGGTTACCATTTCATATATCAACCGGACGACCCACAAACGATGACTTCTGAGCAACCTGTCCGCAGAGCTCCGATGGGGCGACTGGTGTGAGATAAAACAAAATGCCTCATGACAATCTTCCCGTCCGACCGACTCCGACGTTGGCGCGAGTTTGGGAAGGTTTGATAACCGGTGACAGCGCCGCGTTCATGAATGCAGAAGTACCTCTTTTGCGAGATAAGTGTCGGTTTGCGAGTGGTATGCGGGAAGTGGTTGGGAAGGGGATAAGAAATTGAAGTCTACAATTGTGAAAATCGAATGAGCCAAGTTCTGGTATGCAGAGATCACGACAGTTGGGTATGTACCCCAAATGTGGTTAATGCTTGACACAGGAACGACTTCCTAAGCACATTAGGAGAGGGAATCCTCAACTTCACTACGTCTGTCGAGACATGCTATTAAACGTGCTTTGAACTAAAACGTTGTGGGGAAAAAGGGTGCGGTTGAAATGCAAGGCATCTAGGGTAATCGGCGGAGATAGTGACTAAGAGCCTTCTTTCGTACGATAGATAGATGTCCACACTGTACCTCGTTGAAGAAAGGAATCTCGGAAATACATGCTCGCCCAGGTATCATGTCGATGCCAGAAGGGGCGCAGAAGGGACGCCGGAGGAATTTGTTAACCGGTCTTGAAAGGCCCAGGAAAGGTAACTTGAAACAAAACCGGCCAGCGCGCCAAATGTTGTGATCTGGAATGTCGTGGGTTGATTAAGGCGTATCGGCATCGTGTTAAAAACTTGGAGGGATTCATTTTCAAGAAAACTGTCAATCTGGCGTTGGTGCTGAAAAAGAGGTGACTCACAATTTCTCTCGACCTTTCTAGGCGCACGGAAGCCCGATATGAGTGAGATAGAAGGTTTCTGCTAGGGCGAACGAATATATCCTCATCCCACGATGGGTTCTGGACCGTTGTAACCGAACTCGGAAGGAACACTCTGATTCTTATCGCACCGTTTCCAGGATCCGAGTCTACCAAAGCATCAATTCCTTTAGGATGGTTTTGTCAGAATCTAATCTAACCGAGCTCGTCGGCCAAAGGTCCCGTTTCGAGGAAGATCTAAAGGCATATGATGGTTGGGTGACGAGAGACTTCAGTGCATTGCGGGATGACCCGTTCTGTAAAGGAACTGGTGGGATAGCAAGAATACCGAGTAAGTGAGGTTGAGCGGCTTAGTTTAACGATGTGAACCTTTGGTCGTTTGAAGGAGTGCTTGAGCTGTGAGATTGAAGAAGCCAAGTAGAGAGGTCATCGAACTGGATGTCGGAAGAACCTCCACAGGATTATTCTGCATGTTCCGGGACTGGGTTGCGATGACATGGAGGAAAAGTCGACAGCCGTAGAATCTGTACAAGTTCATCTGGAAGGCTGGAGAAGAGATGAGGGACAGAAATTAGAACTGACAAGGAGCGCGTCAAATCACGTGGATTCCGATTCAACGGGTTGCTTCACCAAAAAAAAAACTTGATGATCACCTCAGCTCGCCTTAGTAGTCGGAGTAGTTTGATGCAACATGGACGTGGTTTCTCCGGCGAACGAATCCCCTCGTGGAGGCCTGGAAAGTTCTGCTTGTTCAATATGCATGATAACATTCGAGAGAAAAACATAATTGAATTGATTCGGTAAGGACTGTACAGGAGCCTCTGGGAGTCTGGGGCTCTCTTGCAGAATTCATTTAGGAAGACGTGGCGTATCTTCCTGGGCCATATCGTCGGTGTCGAGATTTAGAATCGGAATCGGAATCGCCCCCATTTCTGATTTGCGCTATCCTGCACATCAGTGTTGATCTTCCAGCCTTGTTTTCCGGCAATGGAGTGCCAGCTGACGTGGAAATGAGAGCGGTCAAAGCACATAAAATCACCATGCTTACCTTCAACCCCGGACTATACTCTGGAAGGAAGGTCTTTGCTTTCAATCCCGAGACTTTGATCGTCGCAAGCAAAGGATGGGGAAAGTTATCGTGCTGATAACAACGGGTGACTATTGACAGCCCGGCTTCTTGTCAATACAAGAGACATTCCACGGTTTCGGGGGAAGGTTACAAAACGCTGCCTTCGGCCTTTTCATGTTCAACTTGCTGGGAGCGAACCATTTCTTCCGGAACGGGACTGTTCTTGCTTTCTTGGCAAATGATTAAAATTACAGTGGTCGGATACACGAGTCTAGGTCATTTATCCGTAAAATTTACACGGGATCGATGCTTCCGTCAATCATGTATAGCACGCCGTTCAGACCCTTATCGGGTATTAGCATCTCGGTCTTTGCGCACATTGAAGAAAGGACGAACTTTTTTCATCCCAACAATACGAATTCCGCCTTCGAGCGTCACGCGGCTCCACTCTGGACCTTGACCGTCATGCTTGCCGATGGGTTTGAATGTGACCGACTTTCCAGGGAGCAAAGTCTCATGCGAGTTCGAGTCCAGTATTATCGGAGATTTCTGCAGAGTAAAACAGTGCTGTGATCGGACAAAATCACTGCTGTGAAAGGACAGTGCTCACGGGAACAATGTGAGCTGAAACCCATCGTTCAACGTTCGCCTTCGACTTCCGATCAAACTCCTCATCAGATATTTTGATGTCACCATCCGGCGCGGCAGTGGTTCCTTCATGTCTACGCCAGAGAAGTGATGTGTCAGATCGCAAGTCCGAGGAGTTCCTGTCGTTCGACTCACGGTTTACGAACCAACGCCATTACCGCCTTGTTCACGGGTACAAAAACGGTCGAGCTGGCGGAAGGATCCGCAAAGATGGTGCTGAGCTCGAGTTCACGAGCATATGAGTAGAAGATTGAGGCCGATGGTTCGATGGTCAAAAGATCCGCTAGGCTGGGTTTGGCGGTTGTAAAAGGGGTATACTCTTCAGCGGCGGTACTTTGCATTTGAATTTGTTGTCCTTGGGAGGCCAATGCTAGCAAGGGAAGTGCAAGGAGGGCAAACAGCATGGTGGAAGGACAAGCAGCGGGGTGCCCATATACGGTAAAGACAAACAATCCATCACAAGTTTGTCACAATTTCGTCTTCACTTCCTGTTCTACGTTCAACGTACGTTCGACGTCCAACGTTCAGCTTCTAACCATGCATCTCTTCAACAAGATCAAGACAATCGTATCCAGCGAAAAATATCCTGGACCTGGTGGGAAAATGATGAGCATCAGTGAGATGAAGGCAAGTCATCGATGTCGACCATCCTTATCCACCCTCATCGAAACGCTCTTGCTAACATCGATTTTCCAGAACAAGGCGTCGTTCTATAGTCGACGATTTGACGATTCGGACGATCTAGCCGATCTCCAGGCTGCTTTGGACCATAATACTACGGTCGTTGAAGCGGCCAAAGTAACCAACCATTCGTCCTTGGCCTCATTCCACGAAACCCTCGCTGTCTTCCACGGCTATCGCTACAAAAAGACCGGGGATCGTGATGATCTTGACCTAGCGCTCGAAAACGACAGATCCGCCGTCGAGGCCACTCCAGCCGGCGATCCCAACTTGCCTCGGCGCTACCAGAGTCTTGCGGTGTCCTATGCTATGATATTTCGTGAGCTCGATAACATGGAAGCTCTCGAGCACGCTTTAAAGTACCATCACCTTGCCGTTGATCTTACCCCGGAAGGCGACTCTGGCCTCTTGGAGCGCAAGGTGAATCTGTCTGCCTCCTACCTGGATCGGTTTGAGCGCCTGGGTAAGAAAGAAGATCTCGACGCGTCGTTGAACTATGATCTGTCCGTTATCCGCACTGTTGCCAGCGACGATCCAGAGTTGCCTAGGTACCAGCAGAGTTTGGCCGTCTCTTACATGGCTCATTTCCGTTCCTTTGGTGATATTGACTCCTTGAAATCATCCATGAAGTGGATGAAGCTTGCTGTCGAAACCACGCGTCCTGGTGATTCAGATCTTGCTTGGAGGCAGCAAAATCTGTCCGTTTGTTTTACTCGCGTTTTCCAGCGTCTCGGAAATATGGATGATATTCTCTTAGCTATTGAATATGGAAAAATGGCACTTGATGCAACCCCTCCTGATCATCATGAACTGGTGAATCGCCAACAGATTCTAGCCATGGCACACAGTAATCTGTTTACTCGATCTGGTAATTTAGAGAATCTGGAGATAGCCATCCAGCTCGAGCAAAGCTCTGTTGATATCACTCCCAATGATGATCCTCGCTTGCCTTCTCGTCAGTCAAACTTGGCTGGATCCTATACATTGCGCTTTCGTCGATTGCAGGACTTGCAAGATCTTGAGCTCGCTTTGAAATATAATTCTGCTGCTGTCGAGAGATGTCCTTTAGACCATCCAGATTTTGCACACCATCAACATGCTCTGGCTGCAACTTATCTTGATAGATTTTCTATGCTACAAAGTCTTGATGATGCTGAAAGGGCCTTGGAATACAGCAAAGCTGCTTTGAAGAATACACCATCTGATCATTCTGACATTCTATCTCGAAAAGCAAATCTGGGAATCTGCTATAACAACAGATATGATGCATTAGAAAAAATAGAAGATCTTGAAATGGCTATCAGTCTCAAGCAGCTAGTGGTGGATAAGATGCCAAAAGATGATCCAGATCTTTCTACCAGTTATTTCAGACTTGGTACAGTCTATGCACAACACTTTCTTGCTCAGCATGTTATTGAAAGTCTTGAATTAGCTGTGTTATATCACTCCAAAGCAGCTGAAGGAACTTCTTCAGATCATCCTAATTTTGCCCACTTTGAATATAAGCTGGGTGTTATATATGCTACAAACTATAATGAAACTAAGATGAAAGACAATTTGGACAAGGCTTTTTTCCATCTGAGAAGAGCTACCACATCCTCAAATGCACCTGCCAGAGTATGGATAACAGGAGAATACTGGGGAAAGTTGGCTGTAAAGCATGGTTTGCCAGAATGTCTTGAAGCCTATTCAATAGCTTTCAAAAATCTATCTCAGCTGATCTGGATTGGAAATTCAATTACTGTCAGACATGAAACACTAAAAAAATATGAGATACCTCTTGTTGCAGGATTAGCTGCTGCTGCATCTATCAAATTCAACAAGCCAGAATTGGCTGTAGAGTTTCTTGAACAAGGCTTAGCAATCACTTATAGACAGATGCTGCAACTTAGAGATAGTACAACTACAGAGCTGATAAAGAAACATCCTAAGCTTGCAAAAAGACTACAAGACATATCATTGTATCTTCAGCAAATGGAAAGATCTTCTATTATCAGCCAACAAAAGAGATCAGAAACCGAAAGCTACCATCTGCTTGCAATAGAAAGAAACAACTTAATTGAAAAAATCAAGAAGTTGCAAGGATTTGAAAATCTATTTGCAGATCCAATCTTTGAACATCTTTCAACAGCTGCAATTAATGGTCCTGTTATTTTGATCAACTGTACTGCTGCAGAAAGTCATGCAATCATAGTTCTGGCTCAGCCTTATTATCATGTAAAAACTGTTTTTCTGTCCAAAGTTACTCTGGAAACAGCCAAAAATATTCTGGATAGATTAAAGTTAGCCCTAGAATTTACAAGAATCAAATCTAGAAGTCCAGACAGATCAGGAAGAAAATTTCAACAGAACAAACAAAGTGCTCAGAGCTTGTTTGAACAAGTTCTTGTTAGTTTGAAAGAAATTGTGATTGAGCCAGTATTTCAAGCATTGAAAGAGGTACGTTGGAGTTACTGATTACTTTGTTTTTAATTCTAATTATCTTATCAGAGTGGTGTAGAAGATGGCAGAATATGGTGGTGTCCTACAGGTGCTTTTACATATCTTCCTTTACATGCTGCTGGAGCATATGGCCCATATATTCAGTCCTATACTTCTACTTTGGATGCTCTCATACAAGCAAGAAAAAAAGAAACACCAATCACTATGTCAATAACTGCACTGGGTGTGACTAGTCTTGTTGGCCAGCCTCATCTCGATTTGCCATCAGTTGCTAAGGAGCTTGAGAAAATAAAGGCTATTGTTGGATCCTGGAGGTTCTATAATTTACAAGATTCAGATGCCAATGTAACTCCTGTGCTTGGATACATTCAGAAGGCTACATGGCTGCATCTTGCTTGTCATGGTGAACAAGATCTTGTCAATCCTCTGAAGAGCAAATTGCTTTTGCAAAATGGATTTATTCAACTTGACCAAATTATAGCCATCAATTTGCCTTTAGCTCAGTTTGTTTTTTTATCTGCTTGTCAAACAGCTATGGGAGATTCAGAGTTGATCAATGAGGCTATGCATATGGCTGGTGCATTTGTTGCTGCTGGATTCAAAGGAGCAGTAGGAACTCTTTGGAGTATGGCTGATATTGATGGACCAGTAGTTGCTGAAATATTTTATAAGAAGATATTTAGCACACCAAATTGTAATATTGAATCTTCAGCTGAGGCTTTGAAAGCTGCTGTTGACCAACTGAGATGCTCTAGTGTTCCATTTGAGAGATGGATGCCATTTGTACATTTTGGATTATAGTGCATGTACTAGTATAATTAATTTTCAAACAATGTAAATCAGTAGGAATATAAATGCAACAAAAACAAGTTGTTGAGTAAAAATCTGTCTTACTCACTATATTTATTTTCTGATCTGTCAAGCTGTGAAATATGTAGAAAATAAGCCATATCTTCTAAGGATTATTTATTGAATAGAACTAGTGTTTGAAGATCCAGCTTGATCCAGTTTTTGATTATAAAATAAGAGAAATACAAACTGAAAACCAGTTTTTTATATTGATGATATTTGCAAAAAACTGGACTGGGGGTCCGGAAGAAGAAGAATAATGCTTAAAAGAACAGAAATGTCATTTGAAGAGACCAGTCTAAGAACTATTGAAGAAACAGGTTTGAAAGCCAAAGATAACAAAAAAGAACAAGAAAATGGAACAGTCTTGAGCATGACAAGGCAGTGGGCATGTAGGAGCCTTGCATCGGGGTTGATAGTGTAATGAAGAAAACAGATCTGTCAATGGTGAATCTGAACTTGAACAATCATGGGCTTGTAAAATTATAGGTGAATTAGGTATAGTAGGTGGTGGAACAGACAAAATTGGTTGTGGAATAGGCACAATCAGAAGAAACTCTGTCTGCATCCTCAGCCCAGTTGACAGGTGCTATGAGAAGACTTGAGTTGATGCATCTTGATGTTGGATGGGATTGGGAGCCAGACCCATAACATCTTCATGGTTAGAGTTTGAGGGTTTAGTTCTGTTCAGTTTTTTGCCTGCAAGGGGCATGGACTGAGAACAAGACTGGTTTTTGTATACCACCTAATGTGGAAATTCCAAACCAAACCATATAGGACCAGTCCATTGGTTTCACAGAGGATGGACCAAACTGGTCTGATTTTGTTACGGACTCTACGGTATGCGGACGACGTCATCACTTTTACTTATCGGCCCGACTCGGTGCCCTCTTATGAATACATTATGTTGCAGTCTCTATTTCCATTTTCCTAGTTATGTTATGCTTAACAAACTGTTCCAAGGTTCAGGCAGAGTATGCAGGAAGTGGAAAGGCAAAGAGCAATGTGATTGCTAAATCTAAGGAATCTATCTACAGTACAACAGGTTTATATAGATACTGATCATAGGTGATAGCAGATGAGTCAATACTGCAGAAGGCAGTGCGCATGAGTAAGGCGACTGTGGAAGGCTATGTACCATGAGTCATACATACTGTGGAGTGAGTAATACTACTGCGGAAGGCGAGTCAGTGCAGGAGCGAAGTGAAAGAAGGAGATGCTGTGTCATAGTGAATAAGTAAGAGGGTGCCAAGGTGGGCCGATGAGTAAAAAGAATGATGAGGTTGTCAACATAGTGTATAGTCTGTAACATGTTCCCCTCCTCAAGCTCTGTGTCCTCACAGAATCACTGTCCTCGTTGTTGTTGGGATCGGACCAGTTTGGATTCTTTCTGAGACTCCAGTCATGTACCAACTCCTCATTGATGGCAATGGCGAGTTTGAGGCCCTTGATGGCCAGGCAAATGCATCTATTCTCAATAATGAGAGTGTTGATATAATTTCCAAGGATTTGTTTCTCCTCAGAGTTCGGGGCGATGGGGAGGTTGGATAACGAATGGAGTTGAATATGCATTTGCTGATGAAGGATGTTGGTGAGAGAAGTTTTGAGGGCATGGATCTGGTCTCTCATAGAGAGTGCTTCGTTCATAAGTGTTACGGACTAACGACTACGGACGTATACGCACTTTTTCACTTTTACTCATCGGCCCCCGCTTACACATATCATATTATACTTTATTCCCTTTAGTATACTTCGCTCCCGCGCTGACTCGCTTTCCGCAGCTGTCTGACTCATTCCGCAGTCAGCTTACTCATTAGTGCATAGCCTTCCGCAGTCGCCTTACTCATGCGCACTGCCTTCCGCAGTTACTGACTCATTCGCTACCGCTCATAGTCAGTACTATATAAACCTCATGTACCATAGCTACATTCCTTAGATTTAGCAATCACATTGCTCTTCGCCTTTCCATCTTCCTGCATACTCTGCCCAAACCTTGGAACGGTTTGTTACGCATAACAAGTTGCTAAATCTCGTTAGGTTCGCCCAGAGCGAAGAGAGCAACTACCAGACGAGTCAAGACGTCGCGCTTCTTTGAAGACTTCACCAGTAACCCATTCAGCACGCTAGAAGCCCGACAGGAGGAGCTAAGTCCTCGAGACAGTATCGATTTTACGCTTATCCAGCAGTACATCGAATCGGAGATCCGTCGCATCCTACAGCAGGTGCTTGACGAAGAACTAGACAACGACGAGCATCGCCCCCACGGCGAGATAGCAGAGAGCATCCATCTTGCTCGGCAACACCAGATCGCGCGTTACAACGCCCGACAGAACGAACTCGAAAGCTTTCGCGTTCAAGAAGGACCTCAGACAGGTCGGATCACAGAGATCAGAGAGTTTATCGGTGTCCAGACAACCGTTATCAGAAGATTGATTAGGACGCTCACATCGAGACGTCCCAGAGCCGCATCACCACGTCTTACTCGAAGCAGCAGATCTACGCCCACTTCACCACCGACGAGCAACAGACCGAGTACAACCGTTGGGCACGAAACGAGAGACTTGACCCCTTCTCGCGACCAACAGACGCGCAGGAACAGAGATTCCTTAGAGATCTACAGAGGAAATACCCCGAACGTTTTGCCACCGATTCCGCCGACGAGTCCCCTGACGAATTTACTTTTGACTCCGCGCAGTCAGATACCGAACAGACGCCTAGAACAGGGACTAATTTTCAACCCCTACCTATATCCCGAACCCCATCTTCATCCCAACAATCCGACACCTCTCCTACTCCGCAGGTTCTAGACATGGCAGAAGCACCGACAGTACAAACAATGGATACATCCAAGATCATCAAAGACCCTGGGATGTTCAAAGACAGACACACCTTCGACGAGTGGTGGAAAGCCACCAAATTATACATCAGGTTCCAGAAGGGACTGTCCGACGATCAGAAGATTCTTGCGGTGTTATCCCGCATGATGGAAGGGTCCGGTAAACACTGGGCCAGCAACAAGTTAGACGACCTTGCCACCGATGGCGAGAACATCACCTGGTTAGGATTCTCAGACGACATCGCTACGCGATTCTCTATTGCCAACAAGTCGGCAGCGGCCAAGGCGAAACTCGAAGTCCTGAAACAGGAGAAACGCACCATCGACGAATTCTTGGACGAATTCGAAGAGATCTTGAAGCTGTCAAACCTTGGCGAAGAAACTGGGAAATACATCCTGGAAAAGAACGTCAACCGCAGAATTTCTGAACAAGTGGCTAGCGATGGCAAGACGTACACTGATTACGCAAAGGAGATCCGAAACAAGGGACGACAGATGGAGGGACATGCATTAGTCATCCGAGGGGGTGGCGACACACGCACCGGATCGGGTACCACTTATGGTGGTCAAGGCAAAGCCATGGAGATCGACAAAGCAGGAGTAGCCCGTTGCTACAACTGTCAGCGCTTTGGTCACCTTGCCAAAGACTGCAAAGCCCCAAAGAAGAAAGATGGTCGTAAGTGTTTCAACTGCGACCAAGAAGGACATATCGCGCGCAACTGCCGCAAGCCGAAGAAGAACTCTGGAAAGATTAGGAAGGTGTCTGATGGAGATACCGATGATGACGATGAAACCATCACCATAGAGACCGATGAGAAGGATTTTCCCGAAGGGTCCGATTAAACGACGCTAAGTCGCGACCCTTATCCATTAAACGAACTCGCTTGCCTGGTGCAACTACAGACAATATAACTTATGTTATCCCTGCAAAGCGAGCCGTTGCGTCAACTAAGATTGTCAAGGGAGATAAACCTCCGAAACGACGAGAGATCAAGCTGCAAGCTCAGATCAAAACACGACGAGGACCAAAGGCCATTCGACCCGAGGTTGATAGCGGATGTGAACGCACATGTATCCATCCCAGAATAGTACGCGAACAGAACCTTCCCACATGAGGAATGAAGCCCATATCAATCCTAAATGCGGATGGATCGCCGAACTGACAACAGAAAGCAGAAAAACTTGCCGAAGTCAAGCTGGACTTAGGAACACACCAGGAAACCATGGAAGCAATGGTATTGGACATTGGGAGAACAGACATGCTTTTGGGACATGACTGGTTGGTGCACCACAACCCCACAATCAACTGGACGACCGGCGCTGTAACATTCAACCGATGCCCATCAACATGTCAAACCAAACACTCGGATTTCAGGGTTAACCTTAATGGTCGCAAACATCGGGTTCGCATGGTGGAAGTACGAGACAAGGACGTGCCCAAGAAATCAGATCAGAATTGGAAGCCCGGAGACCCCATATTGGAAGCAGTTACTCCCACACCACCTCCCACAACCAAACGACCCTCATACATTGAACGTTTTGCCCATCTCTTTGAAAAAGAAAACTTCGACAAGATCCCAAAGGAAAGAGAATGGGACCACGGCATCGAACTTACACCGGACGCACCAAAGGAGCTAGGAGGAAACACGTACCCTATGACCCAAAAGGAGCAAGAAGAACTGGACGAATTCATTGATGAAGGCCTGGCAACCGGAAAGATCCGACCGTCCAAATCCCCTTATGCATCACCCTGCTTCTTCATTAACAAGAAAGACGGTTCCAAACGATTGGTACAGGATTATCGCATGGTCAATAAATTCACGGTTAAGGACAAATTCCCACTCCCACGCATCAACGACCTCTTGGATGTATTGAAGGACGCAGTCTACTTCAACAAAATGGACATCATGTGGGGATACAATAACGTGCGGATCAAGAAGGGTGACGAATGGAAAGCCACCTTCCTGACCAGCTGAGGATTGTTTGAACCATTGGTCATGTTTTTTGGTCTCTGCAACTCCCCGGGAACGTTCTCTCGGATGATGGCCAGCCTATTCAGGGATCAGATCCGTCGGCGCATCTGTGTGATTTACATGGATGACATAGTGGTTATTGGTAAAACCAAGGAAGAACTTGCCCGGAACACCGAAGAGATCTTGCAGATTCTGTCAGACAATGACCTGTTCCTAAAGGAGAAGAAGTGTCTTTGGGAAGTAACGAAATGCCCCATATTGGGATATGTCGTTGGAGAAGGACGTGTTGAGATGGAAACTGAAAAGGTGGACACAATCCGGAACTGGCAAGTACCCACATCAAAAAAGGAAGTCCAGAAGTTCCTGGGATTTGCCAATTTTTATCGACGCTTTATTGAAGGATACTCGAACATCGCAAAGCCACTCACAACACTTATGGGAAACACAGCATTCACGTGGGGACCAACAGCACAAGAAGCATTTGAAGGTCTCATACGGGCAATCACGACGGCACCAGTCTTGGCATTGCCCAAACCGGACGGACAGTTCAGGGTCAAAACTGATGCATCGGGTTATGCGATTGGGGCGGTACTTTCACAGAAACAAGACGACAAGTGGCATCCTATCGCGTTCTTGTCGCGGACCATGTCCGCGGCCGAACAGAATTACGAGATCTATGACAAGGAACTCTTGGCAGTCATGGAAGCACTGAAGGACTGGCGACATTATCTACTTGAAGCCAAGGAGCGTTTCGAGATCTTAACCGATCACAAAAACCTGGAGTATTTCCGGCGCCCTCAGGACCTAAACCAACGACAGAGGCGCTGGAAGATGAAGTTACAAGACTATGACTTTGAATTGCGACATGTACCTGGGAAGACAAACGCGAAAGCAGACATCCTGTCACGTTTACCCTGGTATGAGACGGAACTCGAGCCGCAGGACAGCGACCAAATGCTCAAGGAGGGGCTATTTTTGAAACGATTGGAATCAGAAGATGTGATACAAATGGAGATGTTCACGGAGGAACAATTCTTTGAAGGGGGTGAAACATCTGATTCCATCAAAATCGGAAACATCACAACCATCGAAAACCCATGGATCGCATGCATCAAGGCCTCGAATCGCATGGAGACAGAAGTAGCCCAGGGTCTGAAGAAGAATCCTCACTGGTACCAGCAGGAAAATGGCATCACCTACGCAGGAGAACGAGTCTATGTTCCACCAGACCCACAATTGCGCCAAGAACTGATGTTTGAAGCGCACGACGCACCAGTGGCAGGACATCCAGGACAATATCGAACACATGAACTCCTCACTCGCACCTACTCGTGGCCCACCATCCTACATGACGTAAAGAAGTATGTGAAAGGTTGTGACACCTGTCAACGTAACAAGATCAGCCGCCAAAGGAGACACGCCCCTCTACACCCTAACGCCGCGCCAAGTCAACCATGGGAAGACATAGGGATTGATGTCGTGGGACCGATACCAGAATCTGATGGGAAGAACGCAATTCTGGTCATCACGGACAGACATTCAAAGATGCTTCATCTCATCCCGACAACCGTGGAACTATTGGCTGAAGGATTAGCCAAGATCTATCGGGACCAGATATGGAAGCTTCATGGGATCCCCAAGAAGATCATCAGCGATAGGGGACCACAGTTCGCTGTGAAGTTCATGGAGATACTCTGCCGCATGTTGGGGATCAAGAGGAACCTGTCCACCGCGTACCACCCACAGACTGATGGACAGGCCGAGCGATCGCATCAGGAAACAGAAGCATTCTTACGAAACTTTGTCAACCATCTACAGGATGATTGGGCGGAATGGATCGCAATCGCAGAGTTCCAGTACAATGACAAAGAGCACCAGGCAACGAAGCACACCCCATTCTACCTCAACTACGGTTTACATCCATGGAAGGGAGAACTCGTGTTAGAGGATACCAATCCAGCTGCCAACGACTTCTTGAAAAAACTCAAACAGGCACGAGAACAAGCCAATGCTGCGCTGAAACAAGCACAGGATCAGATGAAGAAGACAGTTGACACACGGCGAAGTCCGTCTCGGGACTACCACATTGGAGACAAGGTGTGGCTGGAAGGAACTAACATCAGGACCGATCGACCCTCAAAGAAACTTGATGCACTCCGACATGGACCATTCAAAGTCCTAGAGAAGAAAGGAGCTAGCGCGTACCTTCTTGATCTTCCGAAGACTTGGAAGATGATTCACCCTGTGTTCAACGAGACCCTGTTGTCACCATATGAAACTCCGAAGTACGCCATCCAGAAAAAGACACCAGCCCCTGATCCGATCATCGTCGAAGGACGAGAAGAGTACCATGTGTCTACGATCCTGGACTCTCGAAAGTTCCGCGGAAAGATCCAGTACCTCGTCCAATGGGAAGGATATGGCCCAGAAGAGAACACATGGGAACCGCGAGCTAATGTTCAGAACGCTCAAGATTTGATCCGTGATTTCCATCGGCAGAACCCGTCGCGTCCACGATAAAAGACACCCGTTGAAAGCAGCCAACAACATCGACCTCATCAGTCAAAAACCCACCGAGTTCCCCGCTCTGTCTTCAAATATAGCTACTCCATTCTTCCTCTATTTCTCTAACATCCTCCGCACCATGTCCAACTTCACCGCCGCCTCCACCAATGCTTCCGATATCAACCCCACCATCACCACCCTCATCGGCAAAGCGCTCTCCATGCGCGACCAGATCCATGCGCTCGAAACCTCCGTTGCCGACATCCTCCACCGGCAGATGCATATCCGCCTTCATACCCTCTCCGATTTACCAACCGCCCCCACGGCTGAGGAGAAACTCATCCTCAAAAACTATACCAACACCCTTGCTGTCGAGAATCGACGCCTTCGCCTCGCCGTTCGAGGTTTAGAGTTTGCCACAGCGGTAAACGATGAACTGATAAAGGATTGGGGTAACCGAGTTGACCCTGCCTGGGCCGATCCAAATGGCAACGACGGATGGGAGTAGGTAGTCTGTGAGGACACAGACCTTGAGGAGGGGAACATGTTACGGACTAACGACTATGGACGTATACGCTTACTTTTTCACTTTTACTCATGGCCCCCGCTTACACATATCATATTATACTTTATTCCCTTTAGTATACTTCGCTCCCGCGCTGACTCGCTTTCCGCAGCTGTCTGACTCATTCCGCAGTCAGCTTACTCATTAGTGCATAGCCTTCCGCAGTCGCCTTACTCATGCGCACTGCCTTCCGCAGTTACTGACTCATTCGCTACCGCTCATAGTCAGTACTATATAAACCTCATGTACCATAGCTACATTCCTTAGATTTAGCAATCACATTGCTCTTCGCCTTTCCATCTTCCTGCATACTCTGCCCAAACCTTGGAACGGTTTGTTACGCATAACAATAAGGGCAGAAATGGCGGGGTTGATGTTGATGGTGGAGGTGGAAGTGGTGGTGATATTGGACATGCTGGAGAGGATGTTGGAAAGGTAGAAGAAGAAAGGGGTGTTGGGCAGAAGACTAGAGCGGGGAACTCAGTGGATTGGTTGACTGATGAGGTTGATGCTGTTATGGGTTCTGAAGTTATTTTTTATCGTGGATGTGACAGGTTCTGCCGATGGAAATCATGGATCAAGTATTGAGCATTCTGAACATTAGTCCGCGGTTCCCATGTGTTCTCTTCTGGGCCATACCCTTCCCATTGGACAAGGTATTGGATCTTTCCACAGAATTTCTGAGAGTCCAGGATTGTGGAAACGTGGTACTCTTCTCATCCTTCAACAATGATTGGATCAGGGGCTGGCTTCTTCTTCTGGATGGCATACTTTGGGGTTTTGTATGGTGACAACAGGGTCTTGTTGAACACAGGGTGAATCATTTTCCAAGTCTTTGGAAGATCAAGAAGATATGTGCTAGTCCCTTTCTTTTCTAGGACCTTGAATGGTCCATGTCGGAGTGCATTGAGTTTCTTTGAGGGACGGTTGGTCCTGATGTTAGTCCCTTCCAGCCACACCTTGTCTCTGATGTGGTAGTTCCAAGACAGACTCCATTGTGTGTCAACTGTCTTCTTCATCTGATCCTGTGCCTGTTTCAGTGCTGCATTGGCTTCTTCTCCTGCCTGTTTGAGTTTTTTCAAGAAGTCATTGGCAGCCGGATTGGTGTCTTTCAACACAAGTTCTCCCTTCCAAGGATGCAAACCATAGTTAAGGTAGAATGGTGTGTGCTTCGTCGCCTGATGTTCTTTGTCATTGTACTGGAATTCAGCAATTGCAATCCATTCAGCCCAATCATGCAAATGGTTGACAAAGTTTTATAAGAACACTTTTGTTTCCTGATGCGATCGTTTGGCCTGTCCATCAGTCTGTGGATGGTATGCAGTAGACAGATTCCTTTTGATCTCTAACATGCGGCAAAGTATCTCCATGAACTTCGTGGCGAACTGCGGTCCCCTGTCACTGATGATCTTCTTGGGGATCCCATGAAGCTTCCATATCTGATCCTGATAGATCTTGGCTAATCCTTTAGCTGATAATTCCACGGTTCTCAGAATGAGATGAAGCATCTTCGAACTTGTGATCAATTAAGTCTCAAAGTGTTCCCTGGCTTCAAGCAAATAGTGTCTCCAATCTTTCAGTGCTTCCATAACTGCCAAGAGCTCTTTGTCATATATCTCATAATTTTGTTTGGCTGCGGACATGGTCCGCGACAAGAACACAATAGGTTGCCACTTGTTGTCCTGTTTCTGAGAGAGTACCACTCCAATTGCATAGCCCAATGTATTGGTTTCAACCCAGAACTGCCCATCTGGTTTTGGTAATGCCAAGACTGGTGCTGATGTGATTGCCTGTATGAGTAGTGTTTGAGGGTTCGGTTCGGTTCGGTTTTTTGCCCCAAAAACGGGTGGACCAAGACCGGACTGGTCTTTCAATCACTCAGAAATACAATAGACCACCTGATGTACCCACAATACCCCTCTAATTAGAGGTTCATAATATATGCACATGCACCTCTAATTAGAGCCCTTTTTGTTCAGTCTCCCCAAACCTTGTTAAATGCTGGATAAATACCCTAAATACTTGACAAAGTCCCTCGTCTCGTTCTTCTGATGCATGGGAAGGGCGTGGGAGCGCGCCTGAACGTTGCTCGGGACTCGATCCGAACAGCATCGGTGACACGGAAGACGATGTGGATGGGCCCTGAGATGTTGATGGTGATGACGACGTGATGTGAGACGTTGATGGCACAGTGATTGATGGTGCCGGTAGGTTCTGAACGAGACGAGGGACTTTGTCAAGTATTTAGAGTATTTATCCAGCATTTAACGAGGTTTGGGGAGACTGAACAAAAAGGGCTCTAATTAGAGGTGCATGTGCATATATTATGAACCTCTAATTAGAGGGGTATTGTGGGTACATCAGGTGCAATAGACCGAGACCGAACCAGGGGGAACCGGTCTCGGCATGTCATTTTGCTTGGACCGGACCGGTCCAAACTGGTCTAGACCAGTCATAACATGGTAATACACTAATAATGTAAAAACATGTGTTGGGCGCGAGACGACGCCGTTGGACGTGAGTGAGGGGGCCGTTGGGCATGAGTTGAGGCCGTGGGGCATAAGTGAGGGGTCGTTGGTCATGAGAGGAGGCCGCTGGACATGAGAGTGGGCCATTGCGCACGAGTGGGGAGCGTTGGGCACGAGAAGGTGCCGTTGGGCATTAGAGAGGGCTGTTGCGCGCTAGTACGCGCCGTTGGGCATGATGGGTGGCCGTTGGGCACGAAGGGAGGGCGCTGGGCATTAAAGGGCGCCGTTGGGTGTGCAGGGAGGCCGTTGGGTGGTAGAGGGGCCCATTGGGCATGATGGGCAGCCGTTGGGTGCAAAGGGAGGCCATTGGGCATGAGGGGAAGCCGTTGGGCACGCAGGGAGGCCGTTGGGCATTAGAGGGGGCCATTGGGCGCTAGTAGGGGCCATTGGACATGCGAGGCGGCTGTTGGGCATGAAGGGGCATTAGAGGGGGGCGTTGGGCACAAAGGGAGGCTGTTGGGCATTAGAGGGGGCTGTTGGGCATGAGGGGTGGCCGTTGGGCGGAAGTGGAGCCAGGTGGAGTGGAGGTGGGGGGATAAAAGAAGTGTGGGAACGTTTCGTTGGCTGTCTGTCGAATTATGGTTCGAGTTTCAGCGATTGCTGAAAGTGCTTGGCAGTCGATGCCAAGTGATGAGCATTGATGAAACATAAGGCCTCGATGCCCAAACCGTGGCATCACAGGCCTCAAGATAGCTTTGAACTTATGGATAGATGTATATAGAGTCATAAAAAGTATATATATAGTTGGGAACTCAAGCTATGTATACTAGAGAATCTGTATTCTAAAATGATGCATCAAAACACACTGTAAATAGTGCATCACCATGGGTTTTCTCAAACACAAAAACAACCTTTTGTTACTTCCTCCCTTCCACAACCACTGTAGTCTATATGTACTGTATATATACCATTGTAACATTGTATGTAAATCTACTCGACCATAGAAGCAAAATAGGTCGAAAATTTGACCAAAAGATTTTGTTTCAGCTTTGGATTCTCCTCATTCAGGGGACCTCACAGCACATCTGTTTTTCAAATTTGGTGCATTCATTATGGAGATATAACACTTTTACTGAAATATGCACATTTCATCATTTCTATCTTATCTAGAGATCTAAAAATTATACAAGATGTTTCAGAAGGTGAATACATATATATTGATGAGTTCTATCATGTTAAACTATTATTAGATCATGAGGAAGGCACCGCGCGTGCCTGCACGATGCATTTGCACGTTGTTTACCATTGTTTGGTGTAAAGTGTCGCATCGCTATATGCTCAAATCCATGGCGAAAATTCATGAAATAAATACACATTTATTAACATATGATACTCTGGTACATAATTGATATAGTCTGTAAGCTTACTTCCTCCTGTGTAGCCATATTAAGGAGAAATGCGATGTTTTTTGAGTTTGTTTACATATATTTGACACATTTGATGCGTGCGTGTCGCACATCATCCAATGTTGAATCGACGCATCCACCCATTGCTCGCTCCGCAATGAGAGGCACACAGATATAACAAAAATAACACAGTAATAATAGTACAGATACAACAAAAATAGCACTGTAAACACAGATACAAAAAAATAACACTGTAATCATATGTTTTAGCTATGTTTTCATCATGTTTCACTCAATTCTTAACCTTTGTGACTCTGAGCAAGAGTTTATATACAAGCTAGAAATGTATTCCACTCAGTTGTAGCTTCAAAACAAGCCTTAGACCAATGAAATTGGACTATAAATATCTAGAATATTATGCAGATTACTGAAAAATCTCCAAAAATTGTAGAATATTGGGGGGGGGGGGGGGGGGGGTGGGTTGGAGGTGTATCCCAAAGGGCAAAAAGACCGGTCTAGACCTGTTTAGACTGGTCTTTTTGCGGTCTAAGTCAAAAAAAAAAATCTAGACTGAACTGCAGTCTAAATTTTCTAAAACGTATAGACCTTAGATCGCGGTTCAGTCCAACGTGGTCTATTTTTCAGTTCAGTTCAGTCCGGTTCAGGTCTATGTAGACTGAACCTTTGAACACTATGTATGAGACCTTCAAATGCCTTTTGTTCTGTTGGTCCTCAAGTAAATGTAGTGCCGCCTGTGAGGTGGTGAGAGGTTTTGCGATGTTTGAGTACCCTTCAATAAAGTGTCAGTAGAAGTTAGCAAATCCAAGGAACTTCTGGACTTTCTTTTTTGATGTGGGTGCTCACCAGTTTCAGATCATATCCACCTTCTCAGTTTCCATCTTGACACGTCCCTCACCAATGACATATCCCAATATAGGACATTTCATTACTTCCCAGAAACACTTCTTCTCCTTCAGAAGCAAATCATTGTCCAATAGGATCTGTAGAATTTTTTTGGTGTTTCATGCAAGTTCTTCCTTGGTTTTACTGATAACCACGATGTCATCCATGTAGATCATGCAGATACGTCAGCGGATCTGGTCCCAGAATAGGGTAGCCATCATCTGAGAGAACATTCCTGGGGAGTTGCAAAGGCTGAAAAACATGACCAATGGTTCAAACAATCCTTGACTGGTGAGGAAGGCAGCCTTCCATTCATCGCCTTCCTTAATCCAAACATTGTTGTAACCCCACATGATGTCCATCTTATTGAAGTAGACTGCATCTTTCAACACGTTCAAGAGATCGGAGATGCATGGGAGTGGGAACTTGTCTTTGACCGTAAATTTATTGACCATGCAGTAATCTTGTACCAATTGTTTGGAACCATCCTTCTTGTTGATGAAGAAGCAAGGGAATGCATAAGAGGATTTGGACGGGCGGATCTTTCCAGTTGCTAGACCCTTGTCGATGAATGCGTCCAATTCCTCTTGTTTCTTTTGTGTCATGGGATATGTATTTCCCCTTAGTTCCTTTGGTGCATCTGGTGTAAGTTCGATACCATGGTCCCATTCCCTCTTCTTTGGGATCTTATCAAAGTTTTCCTTCTCGAAGAGATGAGCAAACCGATCAATGTATGAGGGTCATTTGGTTGTGGGAGGTGGTGTGGGAGTGACAGCTTCCAAGATAGGGTCTCCAGGCTTCCATTTCTGATCCAACTTCTTGGGTGCATCTTTGTCGAGCACCTCAACCATGCAAACCTGATGTTTGCAACCATCAAGGTTAACCCTGAAATCTGAGTGTTTGGTTTGGCATGTTGTTGGGCACTGGTTGAATGTTACAGTGCTGGTTGTCCAATTGATCATAGGGTTGTGGTGTACCAACCGGTCATGTCCCAAGAGCATGTCCATTCTCCCAATGTCCAGTACCATTGCTTCCATGGTTTCCTGATGTGCTCCCAAATCCAGCTTGACTTCGGCAAGTTGGTTCACTTTCTGTTGTCGATTTGGTGATCCATCCACATTTAGAATTGCTATGGGCAGTATTCCTCGTGTGGGGAGGTTCTGTTCGCGTACTATTCTGGGATGGATGCATGTGTGCTCACATCTGCTATCAACCTCAGGTCAAATGACCTTTGGTCCTTGTCATGTTTTGAGCTGAGCTAACAACCTGATCTCTCATCATTTTGGAGGTTTGTCTCTCTTAATAAATAAGGGTCGCCACTTAGCGTCATTTAATCAGACCCTTCAGGAAAATCCTTCTCATCGGCTTCTAAGATTGTGGTTTTCTCATTCTTGGCATCTTCATCAGACACCTTCCTGACCCTTCCGGAGTTCTTCTTTGGCTTGTGGCAGTTGCGCGCAATATGGCCTTCTTGGTCACAGTTGAAACACCTGCAACCATCTTTCTTCTGTGGAGCGCTGCAGTCCTTGGCAAGGTGACCGAAGCGTTGACAGTTGTAGCAATGGGCTACTCTTGCTTTGTCAATCTCCATAGCCTTGCCCTGACCACCATAAGTGGTACTTGATCCAGTGCGCATGTCGCTGCCTCCTTGGATGACAAGTGCATGCCCTTCCATCTGTCACGCCTTGTTCCGGATCTCCTTTGCATAGTCGGTGTATGTCTTTCTGTCACTAACCACTTGCTTGGAGATCTCGCGGTTGACGTTCTTTTCTAGGATGTACTTCCCAGTTTCTTCACCAAGGTTTGACAGCTTCAAGATTTCTTTGAATTCATCCAGGAATTTGTTGATGGTGCATTCTTTCTGTTTCATGACTTCCAATCTTGCTTTGGCAGCGGCTGATTTGTTGGCAACAGAGAATTGTATGGCGATATCATCTGAAAAGCCTAACCAGGTAATGTTCTTGCCATTGGTGGCAAGATCATCTAACTTGTTACTGGCCCAGTGCCTGCCGGACCCTTCCATCATGCAGGACAGTGCCGCAAGAATCTTCTGATCATCTGTCAGGCCCTTCTGGAACCTGATGAATAGCTTGGTGGCTTTCCACCATTCATCAAAGGTGTGTCTGTCTTTGAACATCCCAGGATCCTTGATGATCTTGGATGTGTCAGTTGTCTGTACTGCTAGGACTTCTGCCATGTTTAGAGTCTGCGGAGGAGGAGCGGGGTCGAGTTGTTGGGATGAAGATGGGGTTTGGGATACAGGTAGGGGTTGAAAATGAGTCCCTGTTCTAGGTGTCTGTTCGATGCCTGATTGCGCGGAGTCAGAAGTAGATTCGTCAGGGGACTTGTTGGCGGAATCGGTGGTAAAATGTTTGGGCTATTTCCTCTGTAGATCTCTAAGGAATCTCTGTTTCTGCACATCTGTCAGTAGCGAGAAGGGGTTGATTCTCTCGTTTTGTGCCCAACGACCGTATTTGGTCTGCTGTTTGGTGGTGGTGAAGTGGGCATAGATCTGCTGCTTCAAGTAGGACATGATGATGCGACTCTGGGACGTCTCAATGTGAGCATCCTAATCAATCTTCTGATAATGGTTGTCTGGACACCAATAAACTCTCTGATCTCTGTGATCCGACCTGTCTGAGGTCCTCCTTGAACATGAAAACTTTCGAGTTTGTTCTGTTGGCTGGTGTTGCCAAGCAAAATGGATGCTCGCTGCTATCTTGCCATGGGGGTGTTGTCTAGTTCTTTGTCAAGCACCTGATGTAGGATGCGATGGATCTCCAATTTGATGTACTGCTGGATGAGCATAAAATCAATACTGTAAACTTAATCAATTCATCCTCCAATGCACAGTGTTCTTCCACAACAACTCTGAGTATGACAATGACTCTGCCAAAATCACTCTCGCCATCTCTTTCCTCTGAGGCACAGCTCTCAATTATTTTGAGCATTTCATCATTGAACTGGACCTGGACAACCCCCCAGACTGGTACAAAGATTGGTCTGCATTCCTCCACACACTCCGCACAGAATTTGGGGTCATTGATCCCATTGCGGATGCTGCTGAATCTTTGGACAATCTCAAAATGTGCAAAAATCAACACATTCTCAAGTATAATGTCAAATTCATATGCCTCGCCGCTAAAACGCACTGGAACAGCTCCGCTCTGCATCACCGGTACTACTCCAGATTAGTGGAATGAATCAAGGATGTCCTTGGGACTCAAGTAAAGCCAAGCACGTTACCAGCACTTAGGGAGCTAGCACAAACCATTGATGCTCACCACTGGGAACGTCAGTGTGAGAAATCCCGCTCCAACAAGTCCACATCCAAATCTGACAAATCCAAAGCAAAAACTCCCTCCACGAACTCTGACAAAAACTCCAAAGCCAAACCGCAGACACAGAACCAGGGCAAACAGTTGAAGCCTTCCTCTGCTCCCAAGTCCAACATCTCCAACAAACTCGGAAAGGATGGGAAGCTAACTCCGGAGGAATGCAAATACTGTTTTGACAACAACCTCTGCATGATTTGTGGCAAGGTAGGACACATCACGAAAGATTGTCCTCATCCTCATCCTTCACCTCTAAGGCTAAAGCACGTGCTGCCCAAGCCAAGAAAGACTCCAGATGAAACAAAAAAATAGTGGGCAGTCCATAGGACTGTGTTGAACCCTTCCATTGTAAGGGCAACCTTACGATCCAACAACTTCAAAGTGCTCCGAAGCGACTCCGACGTCGGACGACTTGCAAGGGAGATCCAAAGTTTAGATTGAGCAGTCTGATAAGTAATACAACACACACCTTGCAAGGGAGATCCAAAGAGAAAGTTCTAAGGATTCCCCTGCAAGCTAGTGAGATAAATAGTAAAATGAGATATGAAATAAGAGATAAAACGAGACACATGAATGATGAGCAATGATCGGGAGTAGGGATGGGGGATGAATGGAAACAAGATGAATGATAGTACCTGTGATCTGACGTGCGGAGTTGTCAGATGCGGAGAGGTGGATAAGATGTCAGATACAGCAGATATGATTGGAGGATGTCGGAGATGGTGGAATAGAAAGGAAAGGAAGAAAGGAAAGGAAAAGTGAAAAGTGAAAGTGGTTGCCCTTACATCATCCCCCCTTCAAGGCACGGCATCTCGACATGTCAGGCAAAACGAGTCAAATATCGCGGCGGAGCTCCCGGATGATGTCGGTAGAAGTCGCGGACTAGGCGCAGAGCGTGGACATTGTCTTCTGCTTCCCAGGAATTCTCTTCATAGCCATATCCCTTCCATTTGACCAAGAATTGAAGCTTGCCTCGATGCAGTCAGCTGTCCAAGAGGTTTTCAACATCGTACTCCAATTCTTCTCCAACTACCATCAAAGGCGGAGGAGAGTGGACTTGGTGTCGGAAAGGGTCGTCAGGAACTAGTGAAAGTTTGACAACATGGAATACTGGGTGAACGCGGGACATGGTCAAAGACTCCATCAGGGGTCATAAATGCCACTTTTCACTCGTCTTCCTCCTTGATGCGCACATTGTTGTAGCCCCATCTGAGATCCATCTTGGTGAACCTTTTCTTCTCTTTTAACTTATTGATCAACTCTGGAATCAACGGGAGTGGATAATTATTGTGGATGGTCCAGCTGTTGATATGTCGGTAATCCTGTACCATTCATTTCTTTCCATCTTTTTTGGGTATAAAGAATACTGGCGAAGTTTGTGGTGACTTGGTAGATTGAATATATCCTTTGCGTAATTGATCATCCACAAATTTGGATACTTCTTTCCTTTCATCTGGTGACAGGGGGTAGACTTTGGCCTTCTTTGGTACAAAATCTGGTTTTAAGTCTATAGCATGATCCCATGGTTTTCTGACTGGTAACCTCTCTGATGCTTTCTTTTCAAAGACTGATAGATATTTGTGATATTTTTGGGGGACAGCCTGTTCCGCCGGTATTTCATCTGAGGGTTCTCCCTTAGCTGCCCTGAGCATGTGGATTACCTCTTCCTCCACTTCTTCTTCATTTCTTTCTAGACACATGCCGCATTCTTCTGGACATCTTGATAGTTTAATTTCCGCTTTTTTCCAATCGATCTCTGGATTATGGCATTTCAGCCAAGTGTGTCCAACAATAATTTTAGCTTTTCCTAGGTTGCATGCTTCAAACACTGCTATTTCCACATGTCCTTTATACCGCATGGCCATGACTGCTTCATGCATGATTGACCCTCCTTGGTTGAGCATGCCATCAACGTTGTAGGCCCGAATGGGGAAAGGTAGTTCCCTTAATTTAATATTGTTCCTTTTGGCGAAGTCCAGATCAATGAACATCCCTGTCGCCCCTGAGTCTAATAATGCATCAACATCAAAAGTGCGTTTGTCCTGCAATGTTTCCAGCATGATTTTCATCATAAGCTCTTTTTCCAAAGAAGCAGATCGAATAAAAGATGGTTCCCCCATAGAGTCCGTTTGCCTAGTTAAATTATCTGATTCTTTGTAACAGGGAATTAAGCATTCATCCATAAGGGCCAAACCAAGCCTCATTTCCAAGGACTCCCCAATGATATAATTTACAAGCATATTTAAGTCCGAATCATCTGTGCTAGTTTTTTGAGCTTTTACCTTTTTGGGTTTGTCCAATAGTATTTTATTGTATGTAACTGCTGCATCTGTAAGTTTCTGAAACCATGATTTTACAGTGTCTTTATATATATAAGAGTCTATAGGCAATTGTTTGTAATGATTTGTCAGAGCCAGCAGGGGAATTACTGGTTGACGTTCACAAAACCCTGCTGCCCTGCAGCTTGTCCATTGGGATTCAGCGCAGGCACACTATTCACACCCATTTGTCCATTTGTGGCTTGACGTGCTTGACGTCTTGCCGTTATCTGTCATACAATCTCTTCTTCCTCATGTTCATCAATCTGTTCGATCATTGCTGCTTGTACCCTGTGCTGCGGCTGCCTGCAATCTCGGGCAAATTGCCCCTGCCTGTAAGGGCGACCTTACGATCCAAGACTCAAACTCAGATACTTGCAAGGGAGATCCAAAGTTTAGATTGAGCAGTCTGATAAGTAATACAACACACACCCTGCAAGGGAGATCCGAAGAGAAAGTTCTAAGGATTCCCCTGCAAGCTAGCGAGATAAATAGTAAAATGAGATATGAAATAAGAGATAAAACGAGACGCATGAATGATGAGCAATGATTGGGAGTAGCGATGAAGGATGAATGGAAACAAGATGAATGATAGTACCTGTGATCCGACGTGCGGAGTAGCAGATGGGGGCGGAGTCGTCGGATGCGGAGAGGCGGATAAGATGTTGGAGACAGCGGATACGATTGGAGGACGTCGGAGATGGTGGAATAGAAAGGAAAGGAAGAAAGTAAAGGAAAAGTGAAAAGTGAAAGTGGTTGCCCTTACATCACCCCTCCTTCAAGGCACGGCGTCTTGACATGTCAGGCGAAACGAGTCGAATATCGCGGCGGCGATCCGCCGCGGAGCTCCCAGATGATGTCAGTAGAAGTCGCGGACTAGTCGCGGAGCATGGACATTGTCTTCTGCTTCCCAGGAATTCTCTTCATAGCCATATCCCTTCCATTTGACCAAGAATTGAAGCTTGCCTCGATGCAGTCGGCTGTCCAAGAGGTTTTCAACATCGTACTCTAATTCTTCTCCGACTACCATCGGAGGCAGAGGAGAGCGGACTTGGCATCGGAAAGGGTTGTCGGGAACTAGTGAAAGTTTGACGACATGGAATACTGGGTGAACGCGGGACATGGAAGGGGGAAGGTGAAGTTCATAGGCATGTGTTCCGACAGGTCGGACCACTGGGAAAGGGCCTATGTATCGATGTGCAAGCTTTTTTGTGGGTTGGGTGGTTTTGAGGTCTGATGAGTCTAAAAAGACCTTGTTCCCCGGGCGGAATGTCGGAGTGGTGCTCCGATGCTGGTTGTAGTATCGTGCCATGTCATCTTTTGCCTTTGTCAGTGCTGCGCAAGCCTCCTCTAGAGTGGACTTCATCCGCTGGCTGAAATTCACTACCACCTCGATCTCTGTCCGCTTCTCGCGAGGTTCGAATCCCATGCGCGGATGGCGGCCGGTGTCAATGTAGAATGGAGTTTGACATGTCGATGCGTGAACATGGTTGTTGTATGCAAATTCAGCCATCAGAAGCCATTCGTCCCAATTGTCTTGATGTTCATTGACGAATAGGCGAAGGTATTGTTCCAATCCTTGATTGACCCGCTCCGTCTGTCCGTCCGACTGCGGATGGTAAGCTGTCGAGGCAGCAACCTTAATGTTAAGCAGCCTGTATAGTTCGCGTGTGAACTTGGCGACAAACTGTGGTCCTCGGTCGGAGACAATGGCCTCTGGTAGTCCGTGGAGTTTCCAGACATTTTGAACATAGGAGCGTGCAGTCCTGAGTGCGGAGATGTCGGAGTGCATCGGGATGAAGTGTCCCCGCTTCCCTACTGAGTCCACTATGACCATGATAGCGTCGTAGCCATGGGCTTCTGGTAGCTCAGTAATGAAGTCAACACTGGTTACTTGCCATCGCTCCGTGGGGACCGGTAGCGGATTGAGCTCTCCGGAGGGCGGAGTGCATCGGACCTTGGTGTGGAGGCAAGGGTCGCATGTCTTGCAATATTGACCTATTAAACGAGACATGTGTGGCCACCAGTAATTGCGCGACACCAGTTCCAAGGTTTTCCACCGTCCAGGATGTCCGGCCACCGGAGTGTCATGGTGTTGTGTGAGGATCCGATGACGCAGTTGGGGATTGTTAGGAACATAGATACGATCCCTGAAGTAGAGCAAACCTTCCGCTTGCCTCCACTCCGCACTATGGACGGACCCCACTCCGACGGTCGGAAGGGATTTGACAACCTCCGCCACACTATCTTCCAGTAACCCCTCTCGGATTCCCTGTTGGACCTGGCGGAGGACGTCGCGTTCTTCCCCTTGAACAGTTACCCCCCGCATTGCTCGCACTGCAAACAATTCTGGTCGCAGAAGGATGATGTTTTCGTTGTCCCGCGATCCGTCTCCGTGGTCCGCTCGTTGGGACAAAGCGTCGGACTTGCCCATTGACTTGCCAGGTCGATGGTGCATTTTGAAATCGAAACGAGCGAGGTATAAGGACCATCTAGCCTGTCGTCGATTTAGTTTTTGAGCTGTCATGAAGTACTCAAGATTTTTGTGGTCCATCCAAATCTCCACTGTCTTCTCCGCTCCTTCAAGGAAGTGCCTCCACTCCTCCAATGCGCGGACCACTGCCAACATCTTGTCGTAGATCTTGTAGTTGCATTCCACCGGACTAAGGCTTTTGGAATAGAATGTGACAGGGTGCCACTTACCGTCCTCTGTTGGTTGGGACAGTACTGCTCCAGTTGCAAAGTCTGAGCTATCCGCTTCTATCCGCCACTTCTTTCCATGATCAGCTAAGACCAGGATCGGAGCAGATGTAATCCTCCGCTTCAACTCCACAAATGCGGACACTTCTCCCTCCTTCCAAGACCAGAGGTGCCCTTTCTTTGTGAGCTTGAAAAGAGGGCGCGCGATGTCTGAAAACCCTTCAATAAAATGGCGATAGAAGTTAGTGAATCCTAGAAAGTGTTATGGTTGACAAACCCATGCGATGCTTAGGCAGAGAGGCTTAAGTAGCAAAGGCGGATACCAAGGTGATTGCTAGATCTGGGGAATACATGCAATGTATGTACCCTATATATACTAGAAGGTCGAGTCATCTAGATGACTCTAGAGCGGTTCCGGTCTGACTCCAGAAGCAGACCCGGAGTAGGTGTCTATGGTAACTGCTGCGGCGTGAGTCAGAGTATCTAAGTATAGTCCAATAAGTAACATGATGTCAAGGATGTGTGAGAGTAACCATCTAGATATGGTAACGATGACCATACTGTAGTGAGTAAGCGGAGGCCGGGGCCCGAATGATGTAAAAGTGAATAGTAAGCATGAAACCAATAGATAAGATGAAACTGGCCATTAATCAGATAAGGCCTCTATGTCTTGTATCTTGTCTGAGCGATCAATGCCATGGATAGCGAATCCATAACAGAAAGGACTGTACTTCTCGGACATTTGTCAGAGCAGGCCACTCCGCGACCCCCGCTACCTTCACCGGATCCATCTCTACATGTCCTTGTTCAATAATAAGGCCTAGGTATTCAATGCGTGTTTGTTCAAACTCGCATTTCTCTGGTTTTAGATAGAGTTTGTGTTCGCGAAGTCGTTCCAGTACGATCCGTGTGACTCTCCGATGCTCCGCAAGGGTCTCTGTGAAGATGAGTATATTGTCGAGGTAAACACAGACTACACCTTCAGTGATCTGGAATGTGGATGGACTATTAGTGAGGCCAAAGAACATCACCAATGGTTCATAGAGTCTGTGATTGGTCCGAAAAGCAGCCTTCCACTCGTCTCCGGGTTTTATCCGCACATTGTTGTAGCCCCAGCGGATGTCGAGCTTGGTGAAGTATTGAGCGCGTTGAAGTTTATTGATCAGTTTGGATATGAGCAGAAGCAGATACTTGTTTTTGATAGTTTTGGAGTTGAGTGACTGGTAGTCTTGTACAAGACAAAGGGAGCCATCCTTCTTCTTGATGTAGAATACTGGAGATGCCATCAGAGACTTGGAAGGGCAGATCCGACCAGTTGCAAGGTTTTCCTCCAAAAACGCGTTGAGTTCCTTCTGTTTGTTTGGAGCAAGCGGATATACCTTACAACCTGCCAGAGAGGCATCCGGAACAAGTTCAATGGCGTGGTCCCAAGTCCACTCTTCCAGTAAGGTGTTGAAAGAGGTCTTTGAGAATACGTCTTCGAAGTCAAACAAGTGGTCTGGTACAGAGTCGTGGAAAGATTTAGGTTTTTGGTTACTGAGGAAGGCCTCCGATAGACGTTGCGAGATATTGGATGAAGCGCGGATGAACTCCGCCTCTGCGGGTACTGTTCTGACAAAAAGGCGATCTCCCTCCTCAAACTCATCCTCTTCCTCAGCGTCTTCCACTAACTCCTCCGCTTCCTCTCCTTCTGTGACATTCTCCACCCATGGGCCACATGGAGCCTCCTCCTCTAGACTGGATGTCAGAGTGGAACCCATCTGACAGGCTCAGATGCAGACTTGTTCAAACTTCCGCTCCTTCCGCTCTTGGGCTGCCTCCTGTGGCATGTCCAACATCGTGCAGGACACGATGTTTCTCAACCAGAGTGCGTTCAATAAACGACCCTGTTGCCCCGCTGTCGAGTAAGGCCTTTTGTGATAGTGTGTCTTTGGTGTCGGTAGTTTCAAGAACTATGTCTAGTTCAATAGAATTGTCAGAGTGAGTGGAGGCGAGGAAATATTGTTTTGGAAGCCGATGCTTCCATTTAGAGAGGCGAAGGCGGATGGGATTTGCAGAGTTGGGTGCGACTATGGGATTGTTTGCAGGCTTAGAGATGGAGGGTATAGGATCATATTGTTCCATAAATAAGGCAGCATAATGATTTTTAGCAGACAACGAGGGCGCACTGTTCACTCGCTGTGGGGAGGAAAATCCTCCTGTCCTTCCTCTGACTCCGCAGACTCCGTGGGCAGAATGGAGTTGCCTTCCGCTGCATCCTTGACCACGAGTTGCTCCATAACAAACTCATCCTGCTCCTCCGTTGTCATGAAGCGAACGTCGAAGCGAAGGGGGCATTCACGACTAAAGTGACCCGTTTTGTTACACCTGAAGCATGCATTGGCATTCTTGCCTTTGATGCATGAAGTATCAATGTCCATTGCATTGGGGTCCCTTGTCGGCGGAGCGGATGCAGATGCGAGCGGAGTTGTACGCGGAGTGAATGGAATGTAGGGGTGAGGGAATACTGAGGTGCCAGGTACTCATGGTCCGACAACGTTGCGGAAGGCGGAGGTGTGGGTCGGAGCGGTGGCTTTGAAGGCTTTGTTGGCAATCCTATTGTCATCATTGACTCGTGCTGCAGAGTACCACTCATCGGGGTTGTCATCCGCAGGCCGTCCGTGGGTCAGGGTGGCAATCTCATTCTGAATGTCGGAACGGAGACCATGGCAGAATTTGAGTACGATGTTGGTATCCTCCTGATAGCCCGCTTTGTCAATGTAGTCTTTGAACTCGTCAATATGGGTCTCGACATCCCGTTGACCTTGATAATAGGATTCTCCTTCGAGGATCAGTCTCACATCCTGTTCCTCATTCTTTGGAGTGAACTCCGCTGTAAAGACTGCATGGAAGTCCACCCAAGTCTGATAAGGCGGAGCACCGGTTCTCCGCTCCTGTCGGATAATGCGATCCGCAAAGTGTGCTGTGCGTCCACTCTTCATGAAAGATAAGGCCCAATAAATTTTAGCGTGGTCGTCTGCGAACTGTTCCGGAGCCAGCCCCATAAACAATTCACAGGACTTTAGAAAGGTCCAGCCATTTGCGCGTGATCCATCGAAGTCCGACGGATTGGCAGGTTTTGCTCGACGCACACCCGGATTGGCCGGAGCGAGCGGAGCGGGTATAATAGCAGGTGCGGGAGCAGCTGGGATAGGTGGCGGAGCTGGGGCAGGAATTCCGTTGAAGGCGAGGAGGAGTTGGTCAAGTTGAGCCGAGATATCAGCGAGAGTTTGACGTTGTTCCTGGAACTCGTGCTCGAGCTGTTCAAGGCGATTGGGGTCGTCCATTACTATGCGCGGAGCAGAATCACCAGTTACAGAGAGGTAATTAGAAGAACTGGAAGGGGTGTGAGATGTATCGGAGTTGGACGCGGACGAAGCTGCTCCGAAGCGCGGAATCATGACAACGATGCAATCAGACCCGGTCCAATTAGAAGAGAACTTTCTACTGTAAGGGCGACCTTACGATCCAACAACTCCAAAGTGCTCTGAAGCGACTCCGACGTCGGACGACTTGCAAGGGAGATCCGAAGTTTAGATCGAGCAGTCTGATAAGTAATACAACACACACCTTGCAAGGGAGATCTGAAGAGAAAGTTCTAAGGATTCCCCTGCAAGCTAGTGAGATAAATAGTAAAATGAGATATGAAATAAGAGATAAAACGAGACACATGAATGATGAGCAATGATCGGGAGTAGGGATGGGGGATGAATGGAAACAAGATGAATGATAGTACCTGCGATCCGATGTGTGGAGTAGCGGATGGGGGCGGAGTCGTCGGATGCGGAGAGGCGGATAAGATGTCAGATACAGCAGATATGATTGGAGGACGTCAGAGATGGTGGAATAGAAAGGAAAGGAAGAAAGGAAAGGAAAAGTGAAAAGTGAAAGTGGTTGCCCTTACATCCATACTACCACTCTACTCAATGCTTCTGCTCTTTCCAACTCCCAACTCCCTCAGTGTCTGACTTACATCTCCGCCAACTTGATCTTCTTGCTCTCTTTGAGAAGCTTCTCCCTCTTCTCCTTTGCCTTGCCTTGCTCCTTCGCCTGGTGGTCCGCAAGCTCCTCGTGTTTCTTCTTCTTCTTCTCCAGACCCTCTGCGGTCTTCTTGGCCTTCTTCAAGGAGGACTGTGTTGGCTCCTCATATGCTCCCGCAGCATCTTTGCTTATCTCTGATTCTTCTCTGATAGCCACCCTTGTTAGTGTTCAAGGGTTCAGTCCAGTCCGGTTTTTTGACCAAAAAATTGATGAACTGGAGACTGGCAGTTCATTTTTTTTTCTCAAAGTCTGAAAAAACTGGACTGGACTGGTACAGACTGGTTTAAACCAGTTTAAACTGGTAAAATCCTTCACTATTTATAAACCTACCAAAAGCCTGTTTTTTCAATCAAAAACTTGAAAATTTACTCAATTTGTTATCAATAACATGTTTCTCAAGCATTTTGGATGTAAAAATGATTGAAAACTGTATCAAAGAACATCTTTGCCCATAAAAGTACAGTTTTTGAATAAATATATGGTCAAAAACTGGAACCAGTTCATATTTTTCAGACCCAAAACTAGAACTGGGGGTGAACCAGTCCAGTTTTTTTCCATATTTGGAGAGACTGGAGACTGGTTGAGCTCAAAATCAGTGAGACCTGAACTGCCAGTTCAGGTCTCTTCCAGTCCAGTCCAGTCCAGTTCAGGTTCATTTTCCAGTTCATAAGACTGAACCTTCGAACACTACCCTTGTCTATGATGAGTTTTCTTCTTCTGAGCAGGTTGGTTAGACGGCCCACCCTGGGACTGATGCTGGTGCTGGTGTTGCAGTTTTTCATTGTAGGAATGATAAGGCTTCTTCCCTTTGATAGCCGACAATTTATTTGCTCCATTATTATGGCGGGCAGATTGAGCGATTTTCTTCCGTCCACCTTCCGAAACAAGGGCCTGGGTAATGTTGGACCAAGTGAATTCAGAAGGTTTCTTTTAATGCAGCAGAATGGTCTGCTGGAACGACTGCCATTGGTTGTTTTTGGGGAGTGCACCAACAAGCATTAAAGTCTTGAAGAAGTCCAGGAATTGAATGGAAATCCCAGCGTCGGACTGAGAGTCCTGAAGGTGTTGGTAGAGATGATTAAGGTGTTCAATTTCACTGGCAGGGTCATTGCCAGTGAGATGGAAGGAAGTGATTTGGTTCCAGATGACGAAGGTGTCTGAAATGGTTTCTGCTCCATAGATCTTCTGGAGTCTGTCCCAGAGAAATCCTGAGGATGGCTTGAGATCTTCTCCTTTAATGGAGGGAGCGACGCGAAGGTGGATGAAGCCTAGGGCTTTGTCATCAGCATTGGTCCATTCCTTTTGTTTCTGGATCCTATCATCGTCTGCCAAGACAGTTGTGCTTTCATTGTCTGTCTTCTTCCAATAAGCCCAATCACCATTGTCATCTTTGAAGCATGGTCATGGAATTGATCCTGAGGTGTGCCCCCAGAGGGACTGAGAGACGAGGAAATCGCACATAGCGATAGACCAGGATCAGTAACCGGCTCCTTCGAAGACTTTGACGTGTTTTTCGACAGACATGTTGAAGATGGTTTGTGAGTGTTATGATCATACTTTCACTTTTTGTCTATTCTTATCTAAATATCATCTTATCTACATCTTATCTACATCATATCATATCTATGGCTGCACAACACATGTATGCCACATGTATTACAGTATATAAGTAGCCCACTTTCTCTTGTATTCGATAGCTTGTTCTCTTGAGATTCCTGCTGGGTCTCTTGGCGATACAGCCCCTTCCTCATCTTTCCACGTTCCTCATCCTTAGTTCCTAAGTTTGGGCTCACGACGTCATCTGACTTAGCATCGCCTCAACAGAAGAACAAGCTCTCATCACCACCCGCCCAAACATCAACAATCCTTTCCAAGTTTCTGTTAAGCGCTTTCGCTTTTTGAAACCCATCCATTTCAACCTTGCCGTTTCGTGCTTTTTCGTCAAAAGTACACATCTATATGCGGTATAGTGTTAAGGGGGACCTCCCGGACTTCAGGGAAGAAGAGAAACGCTCAGTGCACCCACTATAACTAGTGTTGCCGTTCGAGACACATAGGGAAATATTGAGCCTGTCCCATGTCGAGGTGACCAAAGGCCGACGCATCTAACCTTTGGGGAAGTTGCTGGCGTGTGTGATGGTTTGGAAGAGAAGACCGTACACATCTAGTTTGCAACAGGTGTTCCAGGCCCCAACTCCTCGACAGCTCAATTTGACCAGTCCAGCACGTGTAGGGGTATTGACCACGTGGACTTCATCTTTCCCAGATCTTCCTCTAACTAGTGTTTAAAGGTCCGGTTCGGTCTGGTTTTTGACCCTCAAAATTTAGAGACCGAGACCGAGACCAATTTTTTGGTTCACATGATCTTGAAAAAACTGAACCAGACCATGTGAAACCAGTCATACCAGTTCTGTTTCTCAGATAGAATGAAACCAAGACCGGTTCAGACCGGTCTTCACCCGCAGTTGGTATACTCACCAACTGCGGTGAGTTTTTGATGATTGTTTGACTTTATTTGGGTCTTTGATATCAAAGAATCATCAAAAAATTCAAGAATGGACCGCAGTTTGTCAGTATACCAACTGCGGTTTTTTTTAAAGAAATTTTTGATATCAGAAATTGGTCAAAGAATCACTGAAAAACTCAGAGTTTAACTGCAGTTGGTGAGTATACCAACTGTGGGTGACCTTTGGTCAAAGACTGGTTTAAACCGGTCTCTGAAAATCCTGAAAAAAGACGAACCAGAAACCGGTTGTGATCCGAAACCTTAAAGACCGAGACTGGCGGTCCGGTCTTTCACCGGTTCAGTTCTGTCCAGTCTCAGTCTGAAACCAACAAAAGTAAACTGGACCTCAAAACACTACCTCCAACTGCCTGGGTAGACAGATCGTTCTTTGGGTCTTCTTTTCAGATTTTTTTTTTGCCTAAGCGTCAGAACAGGGTTGCGCGCCCGACGTAAGGTACTATTGTTCAAACCAAAACACTCCCCCGTCAAAACACCATCATGGACAACCAAGATTTTCAGAACAAAGCCCCCGAGATCCCTAAGCATCACAAACCCCCCATTGCACCACCACCTCCACCTCCTCACCGACCAGGCCGAAGAATTGAAATAGCCGCAGATCCCGGCAAATATAATGGATCCCAACCCCTGTTTTTGGGATGGTGGGCAAAAATGCTCACGTGGATCCGAGTAAATCGAGATTTGTTACATGGGGATGATGAAATCTGTATCGCAGTCTGGTCCTGATTAGATGGACCAATTGCAGGAACATATGGGGAGACACGACTCACCCAATGCATGGAATCAAATGATTGGCCAATGTATCGAAACTTAGTCTATAAGATCACCACGAGGTTTCACCCTACCACTGAAGTGGAATGGGCCAGAGCAAAGATTGAGGGGTTCAAACAGAACCAGATGAAGACAGATGACTGGATCACACAGTTTGGAACACTGACAATCAAGGGGAAAATTGAGGATCATCATGGGATTTCCTTACTAGAGAGAAATGTCCAGGACTCAATCATACAACAATTGTTTCAGCAAGGAAGACGGCAGAACACCATGCAGGAAACTGTCGAGGAAATCTCAGCCATTGGAAGGGCTGAAGAGAATTATGCCATGAGGCAAGGAATGAGGCAGGGACCTCAAAGACAAGGGAACCAATGGCGAAATCACCCCCAGAATCAGCAAGCACCACAGCCACAAGGCCAGAATAATTTCGGAAGGCCCTTTGGGCAACAACAGAATGGGGGGTACCGTCCCCAGCAAAACGGTCAGCAGCAACAACAACGGGATCCAAACACGATGAACGTCAACAGGAATCAGCAATGAGCCTCTGGTAATTGCTATAACTGTGGAGGGCAGGGGCAATTTGCCCGAGATTGCAGGCAGCCGCAGCACAGGGTACAAGCGGCAATGATCGAACAGATTGATGAACATGATCGAACAGATTGATGAACATGAGGAAGAAGAGATTGTATGACAGATAACGGCAAGACGTCAAGCACGTCAAGCCACAAATGGACAAATGGGTGTGAATAGTGTGCCTGCGCTGAATCCCAATGGACAAGCTGCAGGGCAGCAGGGTTTTGTGAACGTCAACCAGTAATTCCCCTGCTGGCTCTGACAAATCATTACAAACAATTGCCTATAGACTCTTATATATATAAAGACACTGTAAAATCATGGTTTCAGAAACTTACAGATGCAGCAGTTACATACAATAAAATACTATTGGACAAACCCAAAAAGGTAAAAGCTCAAAAAACTAGCACAGATGATTCGGACTTAAATATGCTTGTAAATTATATCATTGGGGAGTCCTTGGAAATGAGGCTTGGTTTGGCCCTTATGGATGAATGCTTAATTCCCTGTTACAAAGAATCAGATAATTTAACTAGGCAAACGGACTCTATGGGGGAACCATCTTTTATTCGATCTGCTTCTTTGGAAAAAGAGCTTATGATGAAAATCATGCTGGAAACATTGCAGGACAAACGCACTTTTGATGTTGATGCATTATTAGACTCAGGGGCGACAGGGATGTTCATTGATCTGGACTTCGCCAAAAGGAACAATATTAAATTAAGGGAACTACCTTTCCCCATTCGGGCCTACAACGTTGATGGCATGCTCAACCAAGGAGGGTCAATCATGCATGAAGCAGTCATGGCCATGCGGTATAAAGGACATGTGGAAATAGCAGTGTTTGAAGCATGCAACCTAGGAAAAGCTAAAATTATTGTTGGACACACTTGGCTGAAATGCCATAATCCAGAGATCGATTGGAAAAAAGCGGAAATTAAACTATCAAGATGTCCAGAAGAATGCGGCATGTGTCTAGAAAGAAATGAAGAAGAAGTGGAGGAAGAGGTAATCCACATGCTCAGGGCAGCTAAGGGAGAACCCTCAGATGAAATACCGGCGGAACAGGCTGTCCCCCAAAAATATCACAAATATCTATCAGTCTTTGAAAAGAAAGCATCAGAGAGGTTACCAGTCAGAAAACCATGGGATCATGCTATAGACTTAAAACCAGATTTTGTACCAAAGAAGGCCAAAGTCTACCCCCTGTCACCAGATGAAAGGAAAGAAGTATCCAAATTTGTGGACAATCAATTACGCAAAGGATATATTCGACCTACCAAGTCACCACAAACTTCGCCAGTATGGGCTACAACAATGTGCGGATAAAACCTGGAGACGAGTGGAAGGCCGCTTGGTCAGCTGGGATCGTGATTCTTCAGGGCTTTCATCAGGTTAAAATGGGATATTTGAGTTAACCAATAAACTGTCCAACTTATTATGTTTGGGTGGGAATTACAGTGCCTCACAAAACTGATTCAATGTTTGTTGCTTTTTGAATACCTTCAAGATAACTCTGCAAAGCATACCAATTGAATTAAACCTTTGGTATGATGGAGTCTTTGAACCGACAGTCATGTTTTTTGGATTGAATAATTCCCCGAGCACGTTCCAGACCATGATGAACCATATCTTTAGGGACTTGATCAACCAAGAATATGTGGTTATTTATATCGATGATATATTGGTGGCAACAGAAGGAGAGGAAGGACACAACGCCATAGTGGAGGAAGTTTTGAAAAGATTACGAGAAAATGATTTATTCTTGAAACCAGAAAAATGTTTCTTTGATAGAGACGAAATAGAGTTCTTGGGATTAATTATTGGGAAAGGCGGAATTCGGATGGACCCTTCGAAAGTAGACGCCATCAAACAATGGCCGACACCGACTAAGGTCAAGGAAGTACAATCATTCCTTGGACTCACCAATTTCTATTGGAGATTTGTCAAGGATTTCTCTAATGTGGCCAGACCATTACATAAATTAACAAGGAAGGACATGGTATGGAAATGGAGTACGGAACAGGAGGAAGTGTTTGACACACTAAAGAAATTATTTACAGAAGCACCCATATTGGTATCTCCCGATCCGGATCAGAAGTTAAGAGTAGAATCAGACGCATTGGACTTCACCATGGGAGTGATTCTATCTATGGAATGTGAGGATGAGAAATGGAGGCCATGTGCCTTTCTATCTAAAGGGTTAAATGATGTGGAATGAAATTACGACGTACATGATAAAGAAATGCTGGGCATGATTCGAGCGCTGGAAGCATGGAGACACCACCTTGAGGGAGCCAAACATGAGGTCGAGATCTGGACCGATCATAAAAACCTCGAGTACTTCATGCAGGGATGAAAGCTTGCAGACAAGCACACTGGGCATTGTATCTAACACGTTTCAACTTTAAATTAATACACAAGGCTGGCACATCAATGGGAAAGGCAGACGCTCTTTCAAGAAGAGTCTATCATAGAAAGGGGGTGGAAAATGACAATGAGGATGTAACATTATTGAAACCAGAATACTTCCATTTACGAGCAATGGATTGGAGACACATACTTATTGATGGGGAAGAAAGTAAATTACTAAAACACATCAGGGATGCCAAGGAATTTGACAAGCAGGTGTTAAAAGCAGTGGAAGAACTAAAGAAAACCAATACCAAAATATTACGCGCAGACAAATGGCATGAGGAGCAGGGACTCTGGTTACACAGAGGGAAAGTTTATGTTCCAAAGAGTCAGGAACTCAGGGAGGAAATAATTAAATTACACCACGACAATCCAGTCGCTGGACATCTGGGTCAATGGAAAACTCTGGAATTAGTTACGCATAATTATTGGTGGCCCGGAATCACAAACATGGTCAAAGCTTATGTTGAGGGCTGCAACAGATGCCAACAATCAAAAAATGTGCCTCAACCGTTAGCTGGTAAATTAAAAGCAAACACGGAACATGCTGGACCATGGAAACACGTCACTGCAGACTTTATTGTAGGACTCCCGGAAGCCCAGGGATATAACGCAGTATTGGTGGTCACTTGTAGATCTACAAAACAAGCACACTTTATCAAAACATGTACAAAGTCTTGGCTGAGGGGTTAGCTAAGCTATATTGGGACAAAGTCTGGAAACTTCATGGATTACTGGAAACACTGAGATCAGATTGAGGACCGCAATTTGCGGCAACTTTTATGAAAGAACTAAACAAGATCCTGGGGATTACAACTAAATTATCAACGGCATACCATCCACAAACAGACGGACAAACAGAACAGATCAACCAGGAGTTGGAACAGTATCTAAGATCATTTATTTCCCATCAACAAACAGATTGGCCTGAATGGATGGCAAGTGCCGAGTTCGCCTACAATAATAAAATACACACAGCAACTCAGTTTTTGCTGTTCTATTTAAACTATGGATTCAACCCTAGGATGGGCATAGAACCTCGGAGGGCAGAAAAGTCAGAACCGGCAAAAGAATTTGCGCAGCGAATGAAGAAGATTCATGAGGAGGCAGAAGCGGCGCTAGTAAAAGCACGAGAAGAGATGGAACGGTATGCGAACCAAAACGGGGTGATGCACCAGTTTACAAAGTTGGCAACAAAGTTTGGTTATCGACTAAAGACCTGAAGTTGAACCGACCCTTAAAGAAACTTGCTGAACAATGGATTGGACCCTATACCATAACCAAAGTCATTTTGTCGCACGCTGTGGAACTTAAAATTGCCAAAGTCGTGGAAAATCCACCCGGTTATCAATGTATCACGGGTCTGGTTATTTAAGCAACCACTATTTAAATCACAAAAGGTGCAAGCACCAAATCCCATAGTTATCAATGGCAAAGAGGAGTACAATGTCGCTAAAGTTATTGACTCAAGATTGAAGAGAGGAAAGCTGGAATATTTAGTGCAATGGGAAGGTCTGACTCCAGACCACAACATGTGGGAACCTGAAGATCACCTGGAACATGCCAAGGAAATGGTGGAGGACTTCTTTAAATTAAACCTGAATGCATCCCGGCGCTTACGCACAAACATCTTTGAAGGATTGAAATTTAAACCATATGAGAACTTCACGGACACCCCGGACGACATCATATCTCACCTGGAAGTCGAGATCTAGAAAGGGGATAATGTTATAATCATATTTTCACTTTTTACTTCATCTCATCTTATCTCAATCTTATCTTATCTACATCATATCATACATGAGGACATCTTATCAATTGCGCAGCATGACGCTGCCTCAATGCAGCCTCATGGTATTTACATATATAAGTAGGGTACTTTCACTTGTATTCGATAGCTTGTTCTCTTGAGATTCCCACTGGGTCTCTTGGCAATACAGCCCCTTCTTCATCTTTCCACGTTTCTCATTCTAAGTTCCCAAGTTTGGGCTCATGATGTCTTTTGACTTAGCGTCACCTCAACACAGTCCCATATACAGTTCACAAGAATTAAGGAAAGTCCAACCAGTGGTACATGCTCTGTTGAAGTCCGATGGAGTTGCAGGTTTTGCCCAACACACACCTGGATTGGCAGGCGCAATCGGAGCAGGTGGAAAGGCTGGAACTGCGGCCTCCGCTGGAAGGGGAATTGGGTTGGGATTGGGAATGGAAGCAGGTGGAATAGCAGCACGCATAAGTTGTTTGAGTTGAGCGGTAATGTTGGTGAGGGTCTGGCAGTGTTCCTGGAACTCACATTCGAGCACAGCAAGGTGTTCAGGGTCGTCCATTTCTACATGTGATATGGAGTCACCAGTTACAGAGTGGTAGGCAGAACGGTGGGAAGGGGCGTCGGATATACTGGAATTGGAGGAGGGCAGACTCGAGTCTGTGTTGTCAACTCCGAAGCGCAGAATGGCTTCAACGGTACAATTTGTACCTGGTCTGTTTAGAGAGAACTTTCTACTGTAAGGGCGACCTTACGATCCAACAACTCCGAAGTGCTCCGAAGCAACTCCAATGTCGGATGACTTGCAAGGGAAATCCAAAGTTGAATAGACTCTACAAAGTACAATATGAGGTGTACCTTGCAAGGGAAATCCAAAGAGAAAGTTCTGAGGATTCCCATGCAAGCTAGGCAGCTATATAGACGATGAGAATTGGAAATGGGGAGAGAAATGTTGAAATACAACAAAGATTGGGAGTAGGGATGGGAACGGAATATGCAAATCAGAATAGTGCATATGGTGACGTTGGAGGTTTGAAGTGAAGAAAGAGAGATGGAAAAGAAAAGAAATGTAAAGTATAGTAATTGATGTACCACAATGGTCAGAGGGTGGGTTGGAGGTGTCGGACTAAGGAAATCGGATGGAAATCAGATGGTTGCCCTTACATTATCATGTGCAAAACTAATAGCACTACTGGGATGTCCAAAACATTATGTACAAGGCTGTTTGCATCAATTTGCTTGGATATATATTGAAGTAAAGTGGAAGAAAGAATGTGGTGACACTGAAATAGCCATATTGTTTCAAGTGACACAATAGACCAGGGGGTCAACCAAGAAGAAGAAACATTGGTAGAATGCACTGCAGATGTACAGGTAGGTTTCCAAGCTGGGATGTGGGCATATAATGGCTAGACACGCTCTCTGCATGGACATACTGTAGCATTCCTGGGATGGCCATGGGTGACCTGTGCTTGGGGTTTCATGATGTTGAGTAGTTGGCATGTTTACATTGGGTTGAATATGGGCAGGTGCCACACACTGTGGGCATTGGCTGTTATAACCTTGTGTAATATGCAAGTTTTAATGAGAATAAATTATCAATGTACTTGATTCATAAGTGACAGATAAAATGTAGCTTTTATTTTCAATATAATCTCTCTATCTTTCAGACTCATCCTTGCCAGGAATGGTACACACTCTTATACCCTCTGACTTCTGGACACCATACACGGTGTTCACCCTGTATTCCACATCTCCATGCTGGAGCCATCTGTTCCAGACAACATTCCAAACCGGACAGTAACTCCACCTCCTCTGATCGACATTGAAGGAGAACTGGAATACAAAATCGCTGAAATCCTCAACACTAAATTGGATCAGCGTCGTTCTTGCAAACTGCTCTACCTAGTCCATTGGCTAGGCTATGAAGGAACCTATGAGAAACAGTTCTGGCTACCTGCCACAGAACTTGAACATGTGATGGACTTAGTCATGGACTTCCACTCCATGTATCCAGAGAAACCGGGCCCCTTATCATGCCTATAGAACCCCGCAAGACATATATATATAAAATAAAAGATTTGTTTTAAAAAAAGAGGGAGGCAGGGCTACTGGGTTTTGGCCAGTGGACCATCATCCTCTGACTCCTCCTCTGGCTCTTCCTCCACCTTTTCCTCCGCCTTCCTCACCTGATTCTTCTCCTCCTCCTCCTTCTCCACTTGCAGCTCTGCAAGCTTCCCATTGTCCAGTTCTCTGTCCTCTTCCTTATCCTCCTCCTCATTCTCTTCCCCTTTTTCTTCCTCTTCTCCATCCTCCAACTCTGGAACCGCCGCCTCCAGCAAGAAATTCCAGTAGGCCAGGTGGCCATTCAGAATTTGCAGCTGCCAGAGCAGTGCAAAGCCAACTATTGCTGACCACTTCTCCCTCTTCTCAAGAGCCTCTTGGAGCTCCCAGAACTCCTCTACAACAAAGCCCCCGCAACACTCCATTGCTCCACTTGGTCCTGCAATCTCCATCATGTCCTCCTCTGTTTTCCCCCATTTCCACTTCGCCCGCATCTCGCCAACCTTCAGACAAACCCGTTTGCTGTCTTTGCACTGCTGGCACGTGGTGCCCTTCCCCTGTCTAAGGAGATTGTCAGTAAGAAAAAAATGGAAAGGTGGGAACTCACAGCGCCCACTTGCATTCCACCTGTGCCTGCGTACAGGCCTGACACATTTTCCCCCAGACCTCCGACTCCTCCACTCCCCTCTCCGCCCTCTGCTTCCCAGCTTTTTTCATCCTCTTCTTCTCCGCCTCTGCCTCTGCCCTCTCTTTCGCCTCCACCTCCCTCGCTCCTCTTCGGAGTCTTCCAGGTTGGCGCTGGAACAGGTGGGCTGTGTCCCTGAGTTTTGGGGCATATTGGTGGTAACTGGAAGAAACCCTTCGACCGCTCATCTCTGTTATATAACCAAGACCACATGACCTTGTTTATTTTCTTGCAGTCTTCCATGGGTGTCAGACCTAAGAGAGGAATACTGTTATATCCATTTTCTGAAGCTCTGATCCACTCTGATCATCCTCCAATATTCTGGACATCCATTACCTCCACATCTCTGCATGTTGTCATCATGCATTTTATATTCATAACTCCATGCCTTTATGCATTTCATATCCATATTCCCGTCACTCTCAGTTCATGCCAGAGATCCTCGCCGTTTTCTTAGCTTTCTCCTTGTCTACCACTATGTTGTATCTGCCCTATCTCAGTTATAGAATGGGTCTTATGCACTTGTGGGACTAAGGAAGCTCACCCCGTAACAAACTGTTAGAATTCTACAGGCAGCCAACAGATGGATTTTAAATCCAAGACAGATGGTGGGTTCCAAATCTGCACCTGTGAAATTGGCAGCAAAAGCCGATCTATTCTACAGACAGCCGACAGGTGGATTTTAGATCCAAGACTGATGGTGGATTTCCACATGTTTCTCTACAGTTGAGAAATTCTTGTACTGCTTGTCTTCAAATGACCATCACTCTCACAGGTGGCTACTCTAGTTTTACCATCATGAAATCATATATCACCTGATGAAATAATTCCAGATATAAAGTGACTGTTTCTATAATATATAATTTCTCTAAGATGTAGGACAGTATTGTGTTTCTCATTAGTCTTGAATGTAATCTTGTTTCAATGTTTCTATTCAAATATTCATATATTAGTTTTGGAATTTCTGTATAATACAGTTGGTTAGTCAATTTATTTTAGCAATGACAACATTTTTTTATAGTTGGCTTCTGAAGCTGCAGGTCTGTATACATTTGGAACTTTGACAGTTATCTTTTTGCTCTTCTTATTTTTGCTCATCAATTCCTAAGGACTATCAGTATCAACTGGAAGCAAGTTCATTGGCTGAACATTCTAATAAAGCATTGTTTGAAAGTAATTCAAGTACCAGCAAAGTTGTAATTTGATTTTGAACAACTTTTATGAAAGGAAATCCAGTATCCATATATGATAATAAATACAGGAAATATTCAAAATCAAATCATCAGTTTGACGATACTTGACTTACTCTCATACAATGCTTACAAATGATGTATGATAGCTGTCTGTATTGACTTGAATTCAGATCATCTTTCTATAGCTACCTTCAAAACTGCTTATGGTTATATTTGTATAAATACACATAGCTGACATTCTTTTTTCAAAGCAATCTCTTTATCCTCCCACATGATCTTGATCCAAACAAAACTGATTATTTCATCAAATGCTTATATAATCATCAAATATTTGTTATTTCACCAAGTCACATGACCAAACAAATGCCACTTTTGAATCCAGCTCGCAAAATGGATCCTAATAGCATATTACTCCAACACTCTAACTAATATTGTTGAGCATTGCCCATTTAGAAAATATTTTGCTGCAGTGCAAAAGATGGATGAATAAATAAACAATGGTGCTAAGTTGTGAAATGATAAAGAATGAGTTTTGATGTATTTGTTTTTGATATTTTCTATGTATTTAATCTCCAAACTTGATATAATAATTTAAACCTCACTTTTCAGTATTTTTATACAATATTATATAAGTATATTGTATTTATATTCAAAAGATACTGTGACAATCTGATTTTTATATATTTTCAATATTATTCTACTCAATATTTAATAGAGTTTCTTGGAGTATTTAAAAAATTATTCCAATAATAACAGAACCTTTGTTTATAATATTCTATCAATACTATACTATATTATAGTTAATGTATATCCAAAGTAATATAAAAAAATAATTTCTTTCATTTGAATTTCTTTTCAATATTTTTGATTAAAGTACACAAATACAACTTGAAAAAATAATAAATATATATTGAAATCTTTCTTTTTAATAAGATATAAATATTCATCTTCTCAATATTTATAATATATTGAAAACTTATAATCAAAGATACTTGAAATATATCATAAAAATATTGTATGTCAAGTTTATTAAATCTTTTAGATATTTAATCATAAAATATGCATGTCTGCTTTCTTCATTATTGTTTCATATGATGCTCAAAACTATTGTATAAGAATCATATATAATATCTAAATAGCATATAAAAAGTACAATAAATCTCAATTCAAGTACTTTTCAGATATTGATTGTTGTCTAAAGTAGTGTGACATTTGTATTTAATACTTGCAAGATTTTTCTAATACTTTTTGAATAGTTCAGCCCTAAGTATCCTTGACTGCATCCAGTGGCAGGAAAATCCCAAAACTGAAAGCTTGCACAGCATTACACTTTCATGCAGAGTTGTTCCAAAGATGCAAGTTCTTCAAGGATTTATATTGTCTACAGAGTTGGGTTGAGAATGCCAGATAACGCAGAATATAGCTTCACAACTTATAAATTTTGAATTACAGTAAAAGATCAACTTGATGTCATTCACAGCAAATGAAAACTATTTAGACCCCTCCATTTTCCTCTTCTTTCCTAGCCTGACCTGCTGACCCTTCTCGGCATTGATGAACAGTGATCTAAGGGAGTCAATGGCAGGAAATTTATGTGCCCACACCCAGGGCATGATGGACCCTTGAGGAGCCTTGAAGTGGTCGTTATCCATCAAAGGCACCCAATCCAACTTCCATCCACAGCCTGCACAAACCAAACACATCTTTCTGTGTTCTGTCTGGGGGCAGAGATTGAATGTGTTCTTGTGCCCAGGGCATTGTGGTGTGGGACAGGCCTGGAATTGGTAGCCAAATATGTGTGCTTTGGTGCGCCTTGCAAACACCTTCCTCTGCACCTTCCACTCACCATTTTCATCCTTCTCTTTGTAAATGATGAGGACATTGGTTCCAAGTGAGATGTCCTTGTAGATGTCCTGAATGCCCACAAAGGCAACCCTCTGGGTGAGGGCCGAGACAAACAGCTGAACACTCTCCACTAAGGTTTCCTCACCCAAAAACCCACAAAAAGGTCAATCTCGTCACTGTCAATTGTTAGTGCTAGAAAAAATGGAGGTGGTGGAAGAGTACCTCATGATGAGCTTTGAGATGCCCTCAAACTGGTCTCTCTGTCTAATGGCGGACCCGCAGGAAATCAGGATCATGACCTGGATCCCACCCCGGTTCTTCACTAACAGAGGGGACCAGATGCGCCCACCCCCAGCGATCGTCTCTAGATGCTGATCTTGATATGCATTCCCAGCAGCCGCCTTCATTGCCCTTAACATCTCCTTTCCAATGTAAATCCTGAGGAGGTCACCAAGATCTAATGTCTCCTGAGCACTGCCCAAGCCACTTGTTCATTGAAGGAGACCGCTCCAGGAGTTGCTGTGAGTATTGATGGCAATGATGCTGTTGGGCAGGAGACCTTTGCCCTGAGTTTGGGCAATGAAGTTTAGGTCCTTCGCCTCATGGGCCAGTCACATTGTCTTTGCCTGTGTTGTGCTCATTTCAATCTTGTTAGAGACCAAGTTCTGTTGCATTGCTGGATTAGATGTTCCTGGGTGTTGGGAGACAGGAGATGCACCTTCTTGGCATCCCAGTATGAGTATGCCATGACCTTCTTGAGGATAGTAAGGGCATGTTTATCAAGGCCAAGAAGTGTCACCCTCTGCAGAAGGAGCGGCCATGCCACTGGCATTGTTAGAAGCAAAACCATCCCCATAGGAGCTACTTTTCAATAGTATACATAATTATCATACTAAAGATAGTCAGCAAAGGTTTTGCTAATGTATTTAAGAAGAGCTAATTTCTAATATAAAGACCAGGTAGCAGGCAGGGGTGGCATTTGAATTCTTGAGGCTTCTGAATGGCTGTTGGGCGGTGGTGGTGGCCAGATGGAGTGGAGGTGGGGCATTAAAACAGGGTGGAATGTTTTGTTGACTATTTATCAAATTATCATACAACTTTTGATGATTGTCAGAAGTACTCGGCAGCCAGTGTGTTGAGGCGACGCTAAGTCCAACAACGTTGCAAGCCCAAACTTAGGAAGTTAGTGAAGAAATGTGGGAAGTGATGAAAGGGCTGTATTAAGCAGATAGACAGATGCACACTCAATTCACAGATTGAGTATAGAAGGCATAAATAAAGTAAATAAGGGTTGGGGGCAAAGCTAGTGGCTTTCCAACATTGCCAATGTTTGGCAGTCATCCGGCCAGCACACTGGATGCAGTCAAGGATACTTAGGGCTGAACTATTCAAAAAGTATTAGAAAAATCTTGCAAGTATTAAATACAAATGTCACACTACTTTAGACAACAATCAATATCTGAAAAGTACTTGAATTGAGATTTATTGTACTTTTTATATGCTATTTAGATATTATATATGATTCTTATACAATAGTTTTGAGCATCATATGAAACAATAATGAAGAAAGCAGACATGCATATTTTATGATTAAATATCTAAAAGATTTAATAAACTTGACATACAATATTTTTATGATATATTTCAAGTATCTTTGATTATAAGTTTTCAATATATTATAAATATTGAGAAGATGAATATTTATATCTTATTAAAAAGAAAGATTTCAATATATATTTATTATTTTTTCAAGTTGTATTTGTGTACTTTAATCAAAAATATTGAAAAGAAATTCAAATGAAAGAAATTATTTTTTTATATTACTTTGGATATACATTAACTATAATATAGTATAGTATTGATAGAATATTATAAACAAAGGTTCTGTTATTATTGGAATAATTTTTTAAATACTCCAAGAAACTCTATTAAATATTGAGTAGAATAATATTGAAAATATATAAAAATCAGATTGTCACAGTATCTTTTGAATATAAATACAATATACTTATATAATATTGTATAAAAATACTGAAAAGTGAGGTTTAAATTATTATATCAAGTTTGGAGATTAAATACATAGAAAATATCAAAAACAAATACATCAAAACTCATTCTTTATCATTTCACAACTTAGCACCATTGTTTATTTATTCATCCATCTTTTGCACTGCAGCAAAATATTTTCTAAATGGGCAATGCTCAACAATATTAGTTAGAGTGTTGGAGTAATATGCTATTAGGATCCATTTTGCGAGCTGGATTCAAAAGTGGCATTTGTTTGGTCATGTGACTTGGTGAAATAACAAATATTTGATGATTATATAAGCATTTGATGAAATAATCAGTTTTGTTTGGATCAAGATCATGTGGGAGGATAAAGAGATTGCTTTGAAAAAAGAATGTCAGCTATGTGTATTTATACAAATATAACCATAAGCAGTTTTGAAGGTAGCTATAGAAAGATGATCTGAATTCAAGTCAATACAGACAGCTATCATACATCATTTGTAAGCATTGTATGAGAGTAAGTCAAGTATCGTCAAACTGATGATTTGATTTTGAATATTTCCTGTATTTATTATCATATATGGATACTGGATTTCCTTTCATAAAAGTTGTTCAAAATCAAATTACAACTTTGCTGGTACTTGAATTACTTTCAAACAATGCTTTATTAGAATGTTCAGCCAATGAACTTGCTTCCAGTTGATACTGATAGTCCTTAGGAATTGATGAGCAAAAATAAGAAGAGCAAAAAGATAACTGTCAAAGTTCCAAATGTATACAGACCTGCAGCTTCAGAAGCCAACTATAAAAAAATGTTGTCATTGCTAAAATAAATTGACTAACCAACTGTATTATACAGAAATTCCAAAACTAATATATGAATATTTGAATAGAAACATTGAAACAAGATTACATTCAAGACTAATGAGAAACACAATACTGTCCTACATCTTAGAGAAATTATATATTATAGAAACAGTCACTTTATATCTGGAATTATTTCATCAGGTGATATATGATTTCATGATGGTAAAACTAGAGTAGCCACCTGTGAGAGTGATGGTCATTTGAAGACAAGCAGTACAAGAATTTCTCAACTGTAGAGAAACATGTGGAAATCCACCATCAGTCTTGGATCTAAAATCCACCTGTCGGCTGTCTGTAGAATAGATCGGCTTTTGCTGCCAATTTCACAGGTGCAGATTTGGAACCCACCATCTGTCTTGGATTTAAAATCCATCTGTTGGCTGCCTGTAGAATTCTAACAGTTTGTTACGGGGTGAGCTTCCTTAGTCCCACAAGTGCATAAGACCCATTCTATAACTGAGATAGGGCAGATACAACATAGTGGTAGACAAGGAGAAAGCTAAGAAAACGGCGAGGATCTCTGGCATGAACTGAGAGTGACGGGAATATGGATATGAAATGCATAAAGGCATGGAGTTATGAATATAAAATGCATGATGACAACATGCAGAGATGTGGAGGTAATGGATGTCCAGAATATTGGAGGATGATCAGAGTGGATCAGAGCTTCAGAAAATGGATATAACAGTATTCCTCTCTTAGGTCTGACACCCATGGAAGACTGCAAGAAAATAAACAAGGTCATGTGGTCTTGGTTATATAACAGAGATGAGCGGTCGAAGGGTTTCTTCCAGTTACCACCAATATGCCCCAAAACTCAGGGACACAGCCCACCTGTTCCAGCGCCAACCTGGAAGACTCCGAAGAGGAGCGAGGGAGGTGGAGGCGAAAGAGAGGGCAGAGGCAGAGGCGGAGAAGAAGAGGATGAAAAAAGCTGGGAAGCAGAGGGCGGAGAGGGGAGTGGAGGAGTCGGAGGTCTGGGGGAAAATGTGTCAGGCCTGTACGCAGGCACAGGTGGAATGCAAGTGGGCGCTGTGAGTTCCCACCTTTCCATTTTTTTCTTACTGACAATCTCCTTAGACAGGGGAAGGGCACCACGTGCCAGCAGTGCAAAGACAGCAAACGGGTTTGTCTGAAGGTTGGCGAGATGCGGGCGAAGTGGAAATGGGGGAAAACAGAGGAGGACATGATGGAGATTGCAGGACCAAGTGGAGCAATGGAGTGTTGCGGGGGCTTTGTTGTAGAGGAGTTCTGGGAGCTCCAAGAGGCTCTTGAGAAGAGGGAGAAGTGGTCAGCAATAGTTGGCTTTGCACTGCTCTGGCAGCTGCAAATTCTGAATGGCCACCTGGCCTACTGGAATTTCTTGCTGGAGGCGGCGGTTCCAGAGTTGGAGGATGGAGAAGAGGAAGAAAAAGGGGAAGAGAATGAGGAGGAGGATAAGGAAGAGGACAGAGAACTGGACAATGGGAAGCTTGCAGAGCTGCAAGTGGAGAAGGAGGAGGAGGAGAAGAATCAGGTGAGGAAGGCGGAGGAAAAGGTGGAGGAAGAGCCAGAGGAGGAGTCAGAGGATGATGGTCCACTGGCCAAAACCCAGTAGCCCTGCCTCCCTCTTTTTTTAAAACAAATCTTTTATTTTATATATATATGTCTTGCGGGGTTCTATAGGCATGATAAGGGGCCCGGTTTCTCTGGATACATGGAGTGGAAGTCCATGACTAAGTCCATCACATGTTCAAGTTCTGTGGCAGGTAGCCAGAACTGTTTCTCATAGGTTCCTTCATAGCCTAGCCAATGGACTAGGTAGAGCAGTTTGCAAGAACGACGCTGATCCAATTTAGTGTTGAGGATTTCAGCGATTTTGTATTCCAGTTCTCCTTCAATGTCGATCAGAGGAGGTGGAGTTACTGTCCGGTTTGGAATGTTGTCTGGAACAGATGGCTCCAGCATGGAGATGTGGAATACAGGGTGAACACCGTGTATGGTGTCCAGAAGTCAGAGGGTATAAGAGTGTGTACCATTCCTGGCAAGGATGAGTCTGAAAGATAGAGAGATTATATTGAAAATAAAAGCTACATTTTATCTGTCACTTATGAATCAAGTACATTGATAATTTATTCTCATTAAAACTTGCATATTACACAAGGTTATAACAGCCAATGCCCACAGTGTGTGGCACCTGCCCATATTCAACCCAATGTAAACATGCCAACTACTCAACATCATGAAACCCCAAGCACAGGTCACCCATGGCCATCCCAGGAATGCTACAGTATGTCCATGCAGAGAGCGTGTCTAGCCATTATATGCCCACATCCCAGCTTGGAAACCTACCTGTACATCTGCAGTGCATTCTACCAATGTTTCTTCTTCTTGGTTGACCCCCTGGTCTATTGTGTCACTTGAAACAATATGGCTATTTCAGTGTCACCACATTCTTTCTTCCACTTTACTTCAATATATATCCAAGCAAATTGATGCAAACAGCCTTGTACATAATGTTTTGGACATCCCAGTAGTGCTATTAGTTTTGCACATGATAATGTAAGGGCAACCATCTGATTTCCATCCGATTTCCTTAGTCCGACACCTCCAACCCACCCTCTGACCATTGTGGTACATCAATTACTATACTTTACATTTCTTTTCTTTTCCATCTCTCTTTCTTCACTTCAAACCTCCAACGTCACCATATGCACTATTCTGATTTGCATATTCCGTTCCCATCCCTACTCCCAATCTTTGTTGTATTTCAACATTTCTCTCCCCATTTCCAATTCTCATCGTCTATATAGCTGCCTAGCTTGCATGGGAATCCTCAGAACTTTCTCTTTGGATTTCCCTTGCAAGGTACACCTCATATTGTACTTTGTAGAGTCTATTCAACTTTGGATTTCCCTTGCAAGTCATCCGACATTGGAGTTGCTTCGGAGCACTTCGGAGTTGTTGGATCGTAAGGTCGCCCTTACAGTAGAAAGTTCTCTCTAAACAGACCAGGTACAAATTGTACCGTTGAAGCCATTCTGCGCTTCGGAGTTGACAACACAGACTCGAGTCTGCCCTCCTCCAATTCCAGTATATCCGACGCCCCTTCCCACCGTTCTGCCTACCACTCTGTAACTGGTGACTCCATATCACATGTAGAAATGGACGACCCTGAACACCTTGCTGTGCTCGAATGTGAGTTCCAGGAACACTGCCAGACCCTCACCAACATTACCGCTCAACTCAAACAACTTATGCGTGCTGCTATTCCACCTGCTTCCATTCCCAATCCCAACCCAATTCCCCTTCCAGCGGAGGCCGCAGTTCCAGCCTTTCCACCTGCTCCGATTGCGCCTGCCAATCCAGGTGTGTGTTGGGCAAAACCTGCAACTCCATCGGACTTCAACAGAGCATGTACCACTGGTTGGACTTTCCTTAATTCTTGTGAACTGTATATGGGACTGTGTTGAGGTGACGCTAAGTCAAAAGACATCATGAGCCCAAACTTGGGAACTTAGAATGAGAAACGTGGAAAGATGAAGAAGGGGCTGTATTGCCAAGAGACCCAGTGGGAATCTCAAGAGAACAAGCTATCGAATACAAGTGAAAGTACCCTACTTATATATGTAAATACCATGAGGCTGCATTGAGGCAGCGTCATGCTGCGCAATTGATAAGATGTCCTCATGTATGATATGATGTAGATAAGATAAGATTGAGATAAGATGAGATGAAGTAAAAAGTGAAAATATGATTATAACATTATCCCCTTTCTAGATCTCGACTTCCAGGTGAGATATGATGTCGTCCGGGGTGTCCGTGAAGTTCTCATATGGTTTAAATTTCAATCCTTCAAAGATGTTTGTGCGTAAGCGCCGGGATGCATTCAGGTTTAATTTAAAGAAGTCCTCCACCATTTCCTTGGCATGTTCCAGGTGATCTTCAGGTTCCCACATGTTGTGGTCTGGAGTCAGACCTTCCCATTGCACTAAATATTCCAGCTTTCCTCTCTTCAATCTTGAGTCAATAACTTTAGCGACATTGTACTCCTCTTTGCCATTGATAACTATGGGATTTGGTGCTTGCACCTTTTGCGATTTAAATAGTGGTTCCTTAAATAATCGGACCTGTGATACATTGATAACCGGGTGGATTTTCCACGACTTTGGCAATTTTAAGTTCCACAGCGTGCGACAAAATGACTTTGGTTATGGTATAGGGTCCAATCCATTGTTCAGCAAGTTTCTTTAAGGGTCGGTTCAACTTCAGGTCTTTAGTCGATAACCAAACTTTGTTGCCAACTTTGTAAACTGGTGCATCACCCCGTTTTGGTTCGCATACCGTTCCATCTCTTCTCGTGCTTTTACTAGCGCCGCTTCTGCCTCCTCATGAATCTTCTTCATTCGCTGCGCAAATTCTTTTGCCGGTTCTGACTTTTCTGCCCTCCGAGGTTCTATGCCCATCCTAGGGTTGAATCCATAGTTTAAATAGAACAGCAAAAACTGAGTTGCTGTGTGTATTTTATTATTGTAGGCGAACTCGGCACTTGCCATCCATTCAGGCCAATCTGTTTGTTGATGGGAAATAAATGATCTTAGATACTGTTCCAACTCCTGGTTGATCTGTTCTGTTTGTCCGTCTGTTTGTGGATGGTATGCCGTTGATAATTTAGTTGTAATCCCCAGGATCTTGTTTAGTTCTTTCATAAAAGTTGCCGCAAATTGCGGTCCTCAATCTGATCTCAGTGTTTCCAGTAATCCATGAAGTTTCCAGACTTTGTCCCAATATAGCTTAGCTAACCCCTCAGCCAAGACTTTGTACATGTTTTGATAAAGTGTGCTTGTTTTGTAGATCTACAAGTGACCACCAATACTGCGTTATATCCCTGGGCTTCCGGGAGTCCTACAATAAAGTCTGCAGTGACGTGTTTCCATGGTCCAGCATGTTCCGTGTTTGCTTTTAATTTACCAGCTAACGGTTGAGGCACATTTTTTGATTGTTGGCATCTGTTGCAGCCCTCAACATAAGCTTTGACCATGTTTGTGATTCCGGGCCACCAATAATTATGCGTAACTAATTCCAGAGTTTTCCATTGACCCAGATGTCCAGCGACTGGATTGTCGTGGTGTAATTTAATTATTTCCTCCCTGAGTTCCTGACTCTTTGGAACATAAACTTTCCCTCTGTGTAACCAGAGTCCCTGCTCCTCATGCCATTTGTCTGCGCGTAATATTTTGGTATTGGTTTTCTTTAGTTCTTCCACTGCTTTTAACACCTGCTCGTCAAATTCCTTGGCATCCCTGATGTGTTTTAGTAATTTACTTTCTTCTCCATCAATAAGTATGTGTCTCCAATCCATTGCTCATAAATGGAAGTATTCTGGTTTCAATAATGTTATATCCTCATTGTCATTTTCCACCCCCTTTCTATGATAGACTCTTCTTGAAAGAGTGTCTGCCTTTCCCATTGATGTGCCAGCGCGCGACACCAGTTCCAAGGTTTTCCACCATCCAGGATGTCCGGCCACCGGAGTGTCATGGTGTTGTATGAGGATCCGATGACGCAGTTGGGGATTGTTAGGAACACAGATACATTCCCTGAAGTAGAGCAAACCTTCCGCTTGCCTCCACTCCGCACTATGGACGGACCCCGCTCCGACAGTCAGAAGGGATTTGACAACCTCCGCCACACTATCCTCCAGTAACCCCTCTCGGATTCCCTGTCAGACCTGGCAGAGGACGTCGTGTTCTTCCCCTTGAACAGTTACCCCATGCATTGCTCGCACTGCAAACAATTCTGGTCGAAGAAGGATGATGTTTTCATTGTCCCACGATCCGTCTCTGTGGTCCACTCGTTGGGACAAAGCATCGGACTTGCCCATTGACTTGCCAGGTTGATGGTGCATTTTGAAATCGAAACGAGCGAGGTATAAGGACCATCTAGCCTGTCATTGATTTAGTTTTTGAGCTGTCATGAAATACTCAAGATTTTTGTGGTCCATCCAAATCTCCACTGTCTTCTCCGCTTCTTCAAGGAAGTGTCTCCACTCCTCCAATGCGCGGACCACTGCCAACATCTCCTTGTCGTAGATCTCATAGTTGTGTTCCACCGGACTCAGGCTTTTGGAATAGAATGCGACAGGGTGCCACTTACCGTCCTCTGTTGGTTGGGACAGTACTGCTCCGGTTGCAAAGTCTGAGCTATCCGCTTCTATCCGCCACTTCTTTCCATGATCAGCTAAGACCAGGATTGGAGCAGATGTAATCCTCCGCTTCAACTCCGCAAATGCAGACACTTCTCCCTCCCTCCAAGACCAGAGGTGCCCTTTCTTCATGAGCTCGAAAAGAGGGCGCGTGATGTCCAAAATTCCTTCAATAAAACGGCGATAGAAGTTAGTGAATCCCAGAAAGGACTGTACTTCTCGGAAGTTTGTCGGAGCGGGCCACTCCGCAACCCCCGCTACCTTCACCGGATCCATCTCTACATGTCCTTGTTCAATAATAAGGCCTAGGTATTCAATGCGCGTTTGTTCAAACTCGCATTTCTCTGGTTTTAGATAGAGTTTGTGTTCGCGAAGTCGTTCCAGTACGATCCGTGTGACTCTCCGATGCTCCGCAAGGGTCTCCGTGAAGATGAGTATATTGTCGAGGTAAACACAGACTACACCTTCAGTGATAAGGTCCTGAAAGATCTCGTTCATCATAGTCTGGAATGTGGATGGACTATTAGTGAGGCCGAAGAACATCACCAATGGTTCATAGAGTCCGTGATTGGTCCGAAAAGCAGCCTTCCACTTGTCTCCGGGTTTTATCCGCACATTGTTGTAGCCCCAGTGGATGGCGAGCTTGGTGAAGTATTGAGCGCACGTTGAAGTTTATTGATCAGTTGGGATATGAGCAGAAGCGGATACTTGTTTTTGATAGTTTTGGAATTGAGTGACTGGTAGTCTTGTACAAGACAAAGGGAGCCATCCTTCTTCTTGATGTAGAATACCGGAGATGCCATCAGAGACTTGGAAGGGCGGATCCGACCAGTTGCAAGGTTTTCCTCCAAAAATGCGTCGAGTTCCTTCTGTTTGTTCAGAGTAAGCGGATATACAGCGCCTCACAAAACTGATTCAATGTTTGTTGCTTTTTGAATACCTTCAAGATAACTCTGCAAAGAATACCAATTGAATTAAACCTTTGGTATATAATTGAAAGCCCTACTTCAGGGCTTTCAGAATATAAAGGAATCATATGATTTAGATCAGAATCCATGGAGATATGATTAAATTAAATCAGCAACTCATTGAATCAGTTTTGTGAGTACCTATGGCAATTATCAGAATCAAATGCTTCACTGGTTGTATGGTAACCAGTTGTCATGACTTACTGATGGAACTTGAATAGAACCCTGATGGTTTGTCAAGGAAAGTTGTATAAGAAGAATCCAACCTCAACAGCCTCCATAATTAATCATGCGCCCTATCTCCTCTTCCTACTTTTTGGTTACTGAGGAAGGCCTGCGATAGATGTTGTGAGATATTGGATGAAGCGCGGATGAACTCCGCCTCCGCGGGTACTGTTCTGACAAAAAGGCGATCTCCCTCCTCAAACTCATCCTCTTCCTCATCGTCTTCCGCTAACTCCTCTGCTTCCTCTCCTTCTGTGACATCCTCCACCCATGGGCCACGTGGAGCCTCCTCCTCTAGACCGGACATCGGAGTGGAACCCATCTGACAGGCTCGGATGCGGACTTGTTCAAACTTCCGCTCCTTCTGCTCTTGGGCTGCCTCCTGGTGGCATGTCTGGCATTGTGCAGGACACCAGCTCATCTTCACTTCCCCTGACGTCCAATCTACCTCGGGGTTGTGTTCTTTGAGCCAAGTGAAGTCTAACACGATTTCTTGTTTTCCCAAACTTGTGACTGCAAGCTGGGTCCGTTCCAAGTGATCCCGATAGCGGAGCACTACATCCAACACCTCCGTTATTGCTCCGGCCTCGTTTGGAGTTCCGTCGATGTTGTATACCGGAATTGCGCATTGTAGTTTTTGAGTAGAGAGTTGATGTTTCTCAATCAGAGTGCGTTCAATAAACGACCCTGTTGCCCCGCTGTCGAGTAAGGCCTTTTGTGATAGTGTGTCTTTGGTGTCGGTAGTTTCAAGAACTATGTCTAGTTCAATAGAATTGTCAGAGTGAGTGGAGGCGAGGAAATATTGTTTTGGAAGCCGATGCTCCCATTTAGAGAGGCGAAGGCGGATGGGATTTGCAGAGTTGGGTGCGACTATGGGATTGTTTGCAGGCTTAGAGATGGAGGGTATAGGATCATATTGTTCCATAAATAAGGCAGCATAATGATTTTTAGCAGACAACGAGGGCGCACTGTTCACTCGCTGTGGGGAGGAAAATCCTCCTGTCCTTCCTCCGACTCTGCAGACTCCATGGGCAGAACGGAGTTGCCTTCCTGTTACAGACTCTACGGTATGAGGACCACATCATATCTTTTACTTATCGGCCCGACTCGGCGCCCTCTTACAAACTCACTATGTCTAATGTCTACTTTCGCAACCTTCGATTCCCAGTCTGACTCATTACATTACTTCGTCATCCCCTTTAGTATACTTTGCTCCCGCGCTGACTCGCTTTCTGCAGTCAGCTTACTCACTGTACATAGCCTTCTGCAGTCGCCTTACTCATGCACACTGCCTTCCGCAGTACTGACTCATCCGCTACCGCCTATAGTCAGTACCTATAGAAACCTCTTGTACTATAGTAGATTCCTTAGATTTAGCAATCACTTTGCTCTTCGCCTTTCCACTTTCCTGCATACTCTGCCCAAACCTTGGAATGGTTTGTTAAGCATAACAAGTTGCTAAATCTCGTTAGGTTCGCCCAGAGCGAAGAGAGCAACTACCAGACGAGTCAAGACGTCGTGCTTCTTTGAAGACTTCACCAGTAACCCATTCAGCACGCCAGAAGCCCGACAGGAGGAGCTAAGTCCTCAAGACAGTATCGATTTTATGCTTATCCAGCAGTACATCAAATCGGAGATCCGTCGCATCTTACAACAGGTGCTTGACGAAGAACTAGACAACGACGAGCATCGCCCCCACGGCGAGATAGCAGAGAGCATCCATCTTGCTCGGCAACACCAGATCGCGCGTTACAACGCCCAACAGAATGAACTCAAAAGCTTTCGCGTTCAAGAAGGACCTCAGACAGGTCGGATCACAGAGATCAGAGAGTTTATCGGTGTCCAGACAACCATTATCAGAAGATTGATTAGGACGCTCACATCGAGACGTCCCAGAGCCGCATCACCACGTCTTACTCGAAGCAGCAGATCTACGCCCACTTCACCACCGAAGAACAACAGACCGAGTACAACCGTTGGGCACAAAACGAGAGACTTGACCCCTTCTCGCCACCAACAGACGCGCAGGAACAGAGATTCCTCAGAGATTTAGAGAGGAAATACTCTGAACGTTTTGCCACCGATTCCGCTGACAAGTCCCCTGACGGATTTACTTTTGACTCCGCGCAGTCAGATATCGAACAGACGCCTAGAACAGGGACTCATTTTCAATCCTTACCTGTATCTTGAACCCCATCTTCATCCCAACAACCCGACTCCTCTCCTCCTCTGCAGACTCTAAACATGGCAGAAGCTCCGGCTGTACAAACAATGGATACATCCAAGATCATCAAGGATCCTGGGATGTTCAAGGACAGATACACCTTTGACGAGTGGTGGAAGGCCACCAAACTATACATCAGGTTCCAAAAGAGCCTCACAGACGATCAGAAGATTCTTGCGGTACTATCCCACATGATGGAAGGGTCCGGCAGGCACTGGGCCAGTAACAAGTTAGATGCTCTTGCTGTTGACAATGAGAACATCACCTGGCTAGGTTTTTCCGATGATATCGCCACACGATTCTCCATCGCCAACAAGTCGGTCGCTGCCAAAGCAAGACTCGAAGTCCTGAAACGAGAGAAACGCACCGTTGATGAATTCTTGGATGAATTCGAAGAACTCTTGAAACTGTCAAACCTTGGCAAAGAAACTGGGAAATACATCCTAGAGAAGAACATCAACCGCAGAATCTCCGAACAAGTGGCTAGCGATGGCAAGACGTACACCAATTATGCAAAGGAGATCCGAAACAAGGGATGACAGATGGAAGGACATGCACTGGTCATCCGAGGTGATGGCGACATACACACCGGATTGGGTACCACTTATGGTGGTCAGGGCAAGGCCATGGAGATTGACAAAGCAGGAGTCGCCCGTTGCTACAACTGTCAACGCTTTGGTCATCTGGCTAAAGACTGTAGCGCTCCAAAGAAGAAAGATGGTTGCAAGTGTTTCAACTGTGACCAAGAAGGCCATATCGCACGCAACTGCCGCAAGCCGAAGAAGAACTCCGGAAGGGTTAGGAAGGTGTCCGAGGAAGATGCCGAGAATGATGAAACCACAATCTTAGAAGCCAACAAGAAGGATTTTCCTGAAGGGTCTGATTAAACGACGCTAAGTCGCGACCCTTATCTACTAAACGGACTTGCTTGCCTTGTATGACTGCAGACAATAGAACCTATGTCATCCCTGCCAAACAAGCTGCTGCATCGACTAAGATTGTGAAGGGAGATAAACCTCTGAAAAGATGAGAGATCAGGCTGTTAGCTCAGCTCAAAACACGACAAGGACCAAAGGTTATCCGACCTGAGGTTGACCAACAGACATGCTCTTGGGACATGACTGGTTGGTACACCACAACCCCACAATCAATTGGACAACCGGTGCGGTAACATTTAACCGGTGCCCAACAACATGTCGAACCAAACACTCGGATTTCAGGATTAACCTTGATGGTAGCAAACACCGGGTTCGCATGGTTGAGGTGCGCGACAAAGATGCACCCAAAAAGTTGGATCAGAAATGGAAGCCTGGAGACCCTATTTTGGAAGCTGTCACTCCCACACCACCTCCCACAACCAAACGACCCTCATATGTTGAACGATTTGCTCATCTCTTCAAGAAAGAGAACTTTGATAAGATCCCAAAGGAGAGGGAATGGGACCATGGTATCGAACTTACACCGGACGCACCAAAGGAACTAGGGGGAAATACATATCCTATGACGCAAAAGAAACAAGAGGAATTGGACACATTCATCGACAAGGGTCTAGCAACAGGAAAGATCCGCCCGTCCAAATCCCCTTATGCCTCCCCTTGCTTCTTCATCAACAAGAAGGATGGTTCCAAATAATTGGTACAAGATTACCACATGGTCAATAAATTCACGGTCAAAGACAAGTTCCCACTCCCACGAATATCCAATCTCTTGGACGTGTTGAAAGATGCAGTCTACTTCAATAAGATGGACATCATGTGGGGCTATAACAATGTCTGGATTAAGGAGGGCAATGAATGGAAAGCTGCCTTCCTCACCAGTTGAGGATTGTTCAAACCATTGGTCATGTTTTTCGGTCTTTGCAACTCCCCAGGAATGTTCTCTCAGATGATGGCTAGTCTATTCTGGGATCAAATCCGCTGATGTATCTGCATGATCTACATGGATGACATTGTGGTTATTGGTAAAACCAAGGAAGAACTCACGTGAAACACCAAAGAAATTCTACAGATCCTATCAGACAATGATTTGTTCCTAAAGGAGAAGAAGTGCTTATGGGAAGTAACAAAATGTCCTATATTGGGATATGTTGTTGGTGAGGGACGTGTCGAAATGGAAACTGAGAAGGTGGATACAATCCAAAACTGGCAAGCACCCACATCAAAAAAGGAAGTTCAGAGGTTCCTACTTCTATCGACGTTTTATTGAAGGGTACTCAAACATTGCAAAACCTCTCACCGTGCTCACAGGCGGTACAGCATTTACTTGGGGACCAACAGAGCAGCAAGCCTTTGAAGGTCTCATATGGGCAATTACATCGGCACCAGTCTTGGCATTACCGAAACCAGAGGGACAGTTCAGGGTTGAAACTGATGCATCGGGCTATGCCATTGGAGCAGTACTCTCTCAGAAACAAGACAACAAATGGCATCCCATTGCATTCTTGTCGCGGACCATGTCCGCGGCCAAACAAAATCATGAGATATACAACAAGGAACTCCTGGCGGTCGTGGAAGCATTGAAAGATTGGAGACACTATCTGCTCGAAGCCAGGGAATGTTTTGAGATCTTGACCAATCACAAGAACCTGGAATATTTCTGTTGTCCTCAGGATTTAAATCAGCGACAGTGACGCTGGAAAATGAAGTTACAAAAATATGACTTCGAATTACAGCATGTGCCTGGCAAGACCAATGCAAAAGCGGACATCCTGTCGCACTTACCCTGGTATGAAGCGGAACTCGAACCACAAGACAGTGACCAAATGCTCAAGGAGGGACTATTCTTGAAATGGTTGGAATCAGAAGATGTGGTACAAATGGAGATGTTCACGGAGGAACAATTCTCTGAAGGGGGGTGAAACATCTGATTCCATCAAAATCGGAAACGCCACAACCATCGAAAACCCATGGATCGCACACATCAAGGCTTTGAACCGCATGGAGACAGAAGTAGCGCAGGGCCTGAAAAAGAATCCTCATTGGTATCAGCAGGAGAATGGGATCACCTATGCAGGAGAACAAGTCTATGTCCTGCCAGACCCACAATTACGACAAGAATTGATGTTTGAGTCACACGATGCACCAGTGGCTGGACATCCAGGACAGTACCAGACACATGAACTCCTCACTCGCACCTACTGGTGGCCTACCATACTGCATGATGTGAAGAAGTACGTAAAGGGTTGCGACACTTGTCAATGCAAGAAGATTAACCGACAAAAGCGACATGCTCCGCTACATCCCCATGCAGCACCAAGTCACCCATGGGAAGACATAGGAATAGATGTCGTGGGACCAATACCAGAATCTGATGGAAAAAACGCAATTCTGGTCATCACGGATAGACATTCGAAGATGCTTCACCTCATTCCGACAACCGTGGAACTATCAGCTGAAGGATTAGCCAAGATCTATCAGGATCAGATATGGAAGCTTCATGGGATCCCCAAGAAGATCATCAGCGATAGGGGACCGCAGTTTGCCGCAAAGTTCATGGAGATACTCTGCCACATGCTAGGGATCAAGAGGAACCTGTCCACCGCATACCACCCACAGACTGATGGACAGGCCGAGCGATCGCATCAGGAAACAGAAGCGTTCTTACAAAACTTTGTCAACCATCTACAGGATGATTGGGCTGAATGGGTCACAATCGCAGAGTTCCAGTACAATGACAAAGAACATCAGGCAACGAAGCACACCCCATTCTACCTCAACTATGGTTTACATCCATGGAAGGGAGAGCTCGTGTTAGAAGATACTAATCCGGCTGCCAACGACTTCTTGAAAAAACTTAAACAGGCACGAGAAGAAGCCAATGCCGCGCTGAAACAAGCACAGGATCAGATGAAGAAGACAGTTGACACACGGCGAAGTCCGTCTCGGAACTACCGCGTCAGAGACAAGGTGTGGCTGGAAGGGACTAACATCAGAACCGATCGCCCCTCAAAGAAACTTGATGCACTCTGACATGGACCATTCAAAGTCCTAGAGAAGAAAGGAGCTAGCGCGTACCTTCTTGATCTTCCAAAGACTTGGAAGATGATTCACCCTGTGTTCAACGAAACCCTGTTGTCACCATATGAAACTCCGAAGTACGCCATCCAGAAAAAGAAACCAGCCCCTGATCCGATCATCGTTGAAGGATGAGAAGAGTACCACGTGTCTACGATCCTAGACTCTCGAAAGTTCCGTGGAAAGATCCAGTACCTCGTCCAGTGGGAAGGATATGGTCCAGAAGAGAACACATGGGAACCTCGAACTAATGTTCAGAACGCTCAAGATTTGATCCGTGATTTCCATTGGCAGAACCCGTCTCGTCCACAATAAAAGACGAGTTCTCAAAACCCATGGCAGTATCAACCTCATCAGTCAACCACACACCGAGTTCCCCGCTCTAGTCTTTTCCCTGCCCAATATAGCCACCCCATTCTTCTTTTATCTCTCAACCATCCTCACCGCCATGTCAAACACCATCGTCACCTCCACCTCCACCACCGACATCAACCCCACCATCACCGCCCTTATGAACAAAGCGCTCTCCATGAGAGACCAAATCCATGCCCTTGAAACTTCCCTAACCGACCTCCTTCATCGCCAGATGAATATCCGACTTCATTTGTTGTCCAATCTCCCCGTCGCCCCGACTCCCGAAGAGAAACAAATTCTTGGGAATTACACCAGCACCCTCGTCATCGAAAATCGACGCATTTGGCTGGCCATCAAAGGCCTTGAACTCGTCGTAGCAATCAACGAAGAGTTGATATATGATTGGAGCCTCAAGGAAAGTCCAAACTGGTCCGATCCCGGCAACAATGAGGGATGGGGACAGTGACTCTGTGAGGACACAGAGCTTGGAGAGGGGAACATGTTACGGACTCTATGGTATGAGGACCATGTCATATCTTTTACTTATTGGCCCGACTCGGTGCCCTCTTACGAACTCACTATGTCTAATGTCTACTTTCGCAACCTTCGATTCCCAGTCTGACTCATTACATTACTTCGTCATCCCCTTTAGTATACTTTGCTCCCGCGCTGACTCGCTTTCCGCAGTCAGCTTACTCACTGTACATAGCCTTCCGCAGTCGCCTTACTCATGCGCACTGCCTTCCGCAGTACTGACTCATCCGCTACCGCCTATAGTCAGTACCTATATAAACCTCTTGTACTGTAGTAGATTCCTTAGATTTAGCAATCACATTGCTCTTTGCCTTTCCACTTCCTGCATACTCTGCCCAAACCTTGGAACAGTTTGTTAAGCATAACACTTCCGCTGTGTCCTTGACCACGAGTTGTTCCATAACAAACTCGTCCTGCTCCTCTGTTGTCATGAAGCGAATGTCGAAGTGAAGGGGGCATTCACGACTAAAGTGACCCGTTTTGTTACATCTGAAGCATGCATTGGCATTCTTGCCTTTGACGCATGAAGTATCAATGTCCATTGCATTGGGGTCCCTTGTCAGCGGAGTGGATGCGGATGCGAGCGGAGCTGTACGCGGAGTGAATGGAATGTAGGGGCGAGGGAATACTGAGGTGCCAGGTACTGTTGGTCCGACAATGTTGCGGAAGGCAGAGGTGCGGGTGGGAGCAGTGGCTTTGAAGGCTTTGTTGGCAATCCTATTGTCATCATTGACTCGTGCTGCAGAGTACCACTCATCGGGGTTGTCATCCGCAGGCCGTCCGTGGGTCAGGGTGGCAATCTCATTCTGAATGTCAGAACAGAGACCATGGCGGAATTTGAGTACGATGTTGGTATCCTCCTGATAGCCTGCTTTGTCAATGTAGTCTTTGAACTCGTCAATATAGGTCTCGACATCCCGTTGACCTTGATAATAGGATTCTCCTTCAAGGATCAGTCTCGCATCCTGTTCCTCATGCTTCGGAGTGAACTCCGCTGTAAAGACTGCACAGAAGTCCACCCAAGTCTGATAAGGCAGAGCACCGGTCCTCCGCTCCTGTCAGATAATGCGATCCGCAAAGTGTGCAGTAGGATGACTTGTTCAAGATCAGCAAGTTCCTCAGAAGGACGACTCGGTTCAAGGTCTGGCAGAGCTAAGTCCTCGCAAGGCACTTAGTTGGAGAGCGTTCGAAGAATAGACAAGTAAGCGTTGTATGCCTAGGTCAAGCTGAGGACCTCTACTCTAAGGTTACAGGTCTTATATACATGATCCTATGGCTATAAATAAGATGGTGCTGCGCAGGAGCTAAATAGGCCATTGGTTAGATAGATGTTTCAAGGAGGCTGTGGTATAGGAGTCAGAGATAAGGCCTCAAGGCCGTGAGTCAGAGATAGCAAGTGAAAATGTATCTACAAGGGGAATCATCCGAGTCGATGTGAGTCATAGCGCTGATAGGGGGGACACGTGTCCCAGGGTTGTCAGAGTTAAGTGAAACGGGGTTTGATAGAGATCAAGGGTTGAGGGGTTGTGTGAAGGCACATAGGAAGAGGGTGAAAAAGTGTAACAGTGTGTACTAAGATGTGAACCTCATTTTCCCGGTTTGACAATATACTGGGTAAATACACGCGTTGAACAAATCACGCAGCTAAATGCTAGAAATATTGATGTCTATAAAGCCGATTACAGCATTTGGCATCAGCAGTTTGCACACCCTGGAAAAGATGTCCTGAAAAAGGCACCCGACGCATGTGATGGATTCCCAAGGGACATCCAATTTCCCCTTAAGGATAAGCCATGCCGTCCCTGTGCAGAAGCAAAGTTGAGGTTGAAAAGCTTCCCTCCTTCATCTTTACGTGCTTCCAGACCCTTTGAGTTGCTCCATTCGGACCTCAAAGAGTTTTCTGTCACCTCCTATCACAAATTTAAATACTACATCAGCTTCTTGGATGACTATTCTGGGCATGCTTGCAGACTCTGAACATGGCAGAAGTCCTAGCAGTACAGACAACTGACACATCCAAGATCATCAAGGATCCTGGGATGTTCAAAGACAGACACACCTTTGATGAATGGTGGAAAGCCACCAAGCTATTCATCAGGTTCCAGAAGGGCCTGACAGATGATCAGAAGATTCTTGCAGCACTGTCCTGCATGATGGAAGGGTCCGGCAGGCACTGGGCCAGTAACAAGTTAGATGATATTGCCATACAATTCTCCATCGCCAACAAGTCAGTCGCTGCCAAAGCAAGACTCGAAGTCCTGAGACAAGAGAAAGGCACCGTTGATGAATTCTTGGACGAATTTGAAGAGCTCTTGAAGCTATCAAACCTTGGCAAAGAAACTGGGAAATACATCCTAGAGAAGAACATCAACCGCAGAATCTCTGAACAAGTGGCTAGTGATGGCAAGACATACTCCGAGTACGCAAAGGAGATCCAAAACAAGGGACGACAGATGGAAGGACATGCACTGGTCATCCGAGGTGGCGGCGACATGCGCACTGGATTGGGTACCACTTATGGTGGTCAGGGCAAGGCCATGGAGATTGACAAAGCAGGGGTAGCCCATTGCTACAACTGTCAACGCTTCGGTCACCTTGCTAAGGACTGCAGCACTCCAAAGAAGAAAGATGGTTGCAAGTGTTTCAACTGCAACCAAGAAGGCCATATTGTGTGCAACTGCCGCAAGCCGAAGAAGAACTCCGGAAGGGTTAGGAAGGTGTCCGAAGAAGATGCCGAGAATGATGAAACCACAATCTTAGAAGCCAACAAGAAGGATTTTCCTGAAGGGTCTGATTAAACGACGCTAAGTCGCAACCCTTATCTATTAAACGGACTTGCTTGCCTTGTATGACTGCAGACAATAGAACCTATGTCATCCCTGCCAAACAAGCCGCCACATCAACTAAGATTGTGAAGGGAGATAAACCTCCGAAAAGATGAGAAATCAGGCTGGTAGCGCAGCTCAAAACACGACAAGGACCAAAGGTTATCCGACCTGAGGTTGATAGTGGATGTGAATGCACATGCATCCATCCCAGAATAGTACATGAACAGAACCTCCCCATGTGAGGAATACCGCCCATAGCAATTCTAAATGCAGATGGATCACCAAATCGACAACAGAAAGCAAGCCAACTTGCTGAAGTCAAGCTGGATTTGGAAGCACATCAGGAAACCATGGAAGCAATGGTACTGGACATTGGGAGAACAGACATGCTCCTGGGACATGACTGGTTGGTACACCACAACCCCACAATCAATTGGACAACCAGGACTGTAACATTTAACCGGTGCCCAACAACATGCCGAGCCAAACACTCGGATTTCAGGGTTAACCTTGATGGTCACAAACACCGGGTTCGCATGGTTGAGGTGCACGACAAAGATGCACCCAAAAAGTTGGATCAGAAATGGAAGCCTGGAGACCCTATTTTGGAAGCTGTCACTCCCACACCACCTCCCACAACCAAACGACCCTCATATGTTGAACGATTTGCTCATCTCTTCAAGAAAGAGAACTTTGATAAGATCCCAAAGGAGAGGGAATGGGACCATGGTATTGAACTTACACCGGACGCACCAAAGGAACTAGGGGGAAATACATATCCTATGACGCAAAAGAAACAAGAGGAATTGGACACATTCATCGACAAGGGTCTAGCAACAGGAAAGATCTGCCCGTCCAAATCCCCTTATGCCTCCCCTTGCTTCTTCATCAACAAGAAGGATGGTTCCAAATAATTGGTACAAGATTACCACATGGTCAATAAATTCACGGTCAAAGACAAGTTCCCACTCCCACGAATATCCAATCTCTTGGACGTGTTGAAAGATGCAGTCTACTTCAATAAGATGGACATCATGTGGGGCTATAACAATGTCTGGATTAAGGAGGGCAATGAATGGAAAGCTGCCTTCCTCACCAGTTGAGGATTGTTCAAACCATTGGTCATGTTTTTCGGTCTTTGCAACTCCCCAGGAATGTTCTCTCAGATGATGGCTAGTCTATTCTGGGATCAAATCCGCTGATGTATCTGCATGATCTACATGGATGACATTGTGGTTATTGGTAAAACCAAGGAAGAACTCACGTGAAACACCAAAGAAATTCTACAGATCCTATCAGACAATGATTTGTTCCTAAAGGAGAAGAAGTGCTTATGGAAAGTAACAAAATGTCCTATATTGGGATATGTTGTTGGTGAGGGACGTGTCGAAATGGAAACTGAGAAGGTGGATACAATCCAAAACTGGCAAGCACCCACATCAAAAAAGGAAGTTCAGAGGTTCCTACTTCTATCGACGTTTTATTGAAGGGTACTCAAACATTGCAAAACCTCTCACCGTGCTCACAGGCGGTACAGCATTTACTTGGGGACCAACAGAGCAGCAAGCCTTTGAAGGTCTCATATGGGCAATTACATCGGCACCAGTCTTGGCATTACCGAAACCAGAGGGACAGTTCAGGGTTGAAACTGATGCATCGGGCTATGCCATTGGAGCAGTACTCTCTCAGAAACAAGACAACAAATGGCATCCCATTGCATTCTTGTCGCGGACCATGTCCGCGGCCAAACAAAATCATGAGATATACAACAAGGAACTCCTGGCGGTCGTGGAAGCATTGAAAGATTGGAGACACTATCTGCTCGAAGCCAGGGAATGTTTTGAGATCTTGACCAATCACAAGAACCTGGAATATTTCTGTTGTCCTCAGGATTTAAATCAGCGACAGTGACGCTGGAAAATGAAGTTACAAAAATATGACTTCGAATTACAGCATGTGCCTGGCAAGACCAATGCAAAAGCGGACATCCTGTCGCACTTACCCTGGTATGAAGCGGAACTCGAACCACAAGACAGTGACCAAATGCTCAAGGAGGGACTATTCTTGAAATGGTTGGAATCAGAAGATGTGGTACAAATGGAGATGTTCACGGAGGAACAATTCTCTGAAGGGGGTGAAACATCTGATTCCATCAAAATCGGAAACGCCACAACCATCGAAAACCCATGGATCGCACACATCAAGGCTTTGAACCGCATGGAGATGTCACGTAGCGTGTTTCTCAACGTCGGACGAGTCGGAGCGGAGTAGCGGAGGAGCGGAATGCGGTAAGTGCAACGTTGGCAGAAAGGACCTGGCTTCAACTTGTGCGTTGCGCCCCACTCTTTGATGTGGTCCTCGATTTCGGATTGGCGGATGTCGGATGAGCGGATGAGCGGATGAGCGGAGGTGACGGAGGGAATGCTCAAAGGCAAGTAGAGACGGATGCGAATGAGGTGTAACGTATGATATTTGAACTGAGGTTCTACGACAGGTTTGTACACTATTTATAGTAGACTAGAATGATCAGCATTACTATAAGTGATGTGCAGATATTGGAGTTGACCATCGGAACATTCGGAGTACGGAGAGTAACAGATGAAAAGTGAACAACATATGTCTACTTGTAAGTATGGTTGAGATGTTACGTAGTAGAAGTATATTCAATATAAATAGAATGTTGTTGGAGCGGATGTCGGAGCGGATGAAATGTCGGAGTCGTCGGATAAGTCGGATGTGAATCGTATGGTTATGACAGTATTTCCCTCTTAGGGCCGAACCCTGAGGCCCAGATGAGGTAATCCACGTGACCGTTGGTTGAAAAGCTTTGTGCGTGATCTTTCTCTCTTGTCACCCAACCACAACATCTATCCCGACGCCTATCCGTCATGTCCGCTGAAAACTCACCCCTCGCCGCTCTTCGTGCTGAAAGGGAGCGCCAGAAGAAGGTCACCGAAGAGTTGGAGAGGAAACTGCAGGAGGCAGAGGAGCGCGCGAAGGAAGATGCAGAGCGCGCGGAGGCGAAGAGGGCGGCGAAAGAGCGGAGACGAGCAGAGAGGAAGGCAGAGAAGGCGAAGGCGAAGGAACCGGTCGCGGGTGCAGGTGCGGATGCGGAGGCGGATGCGGATGCGGATGCGGCGAGTGCGGAGGTGAAGAAGGTCCGGCTGCAGGGGGTTTTCAAGAATATGCCTGCGAGTTACGAGCAGGGGAAGGAGGATTGCACCTCCTGCTTGAAAGCGGGGGACTTGTGTTTTTGGCCATCGGAGTGAGTTTTTCCTATTTCTTTATACGCTTCGTTATTAACTTGTTCTTTAGGAATGACAATGCTTCGTCGTGCTGGCGGTGCCAGCGTTTAAAACGAAGCTGCAGAACGGGAGCGGAAGCGGAGTCGGAGGTGAAGCGGAGGATGACCAAGGCGGTGAGGGTCGGAAAGGCTAAGGTGGCAGGTGGTGCGACGAAGAACACGAAGGCGGGATCGTCCAAGGGAGAGGGGACCGCGGAGGGATCGCGGATAGCCGCAGCGTCGGAGGAGCCGGAGTTCATGCCGGAGGGGTTTGGTCCGCCGGAGGTGGTCATAGGCATGGAGGTGGTGAGAGGGCTTAGGAGCATGATAAGGGAGATGCGGCTGATAAAGGCGGAGTTGAAGGAATTGCGGGAGATCAAGGAGCTTTTGACGGTTATCGCGTGGAGGGAGGATTCGGAGGCTTCGGAGGAGGGATCCGACGAGGACGAGGATGCGGAGGAGTATGATAGGGTATTGGAGGAGTTGGGAAGGGAGGTAGAAGAAGAAGCAGAAAAAGAAGAAGAAACGAAGAAGCGGAAGCGGATGGAGGAAGCGGAAGAGGAATCCGGATCGGAGTGGAACGAGGAGACGGAGGGGGTATCTAACAAAAAACAGCGAAAGTAGTTTTTTGTTAGTATAAAATTTTAATAGATTTTCTTTTCTTTTTGTTACAAGCGCGATAAGGGGCCTGGCTTAGTTGGTTGAGCGGAGTGGAAGTCCGCTACCGTATCCGCTGCGTGTTCAAGCTCGGATGCGGGTAACCAAGAAAACTCTTCACTGGTGTCTTCATAACCTAACCAGCGGACGAGGTAAAGGAGTTTGCAGCGTCGTCTTTTATCGATCTTTGAGTCGACGATTTCCGCAATTTCGTATTCGGTTTCTCCGTCCATCTCGAGCGGAGGCGGAGGAGATTGTATCCGATTTGGAATCTCGTTAGGAGTTGCTGGTTCGAGCATGGATATGTGGAAGACGGGGTGTATAGCACGCATAGTGTCGGGTAGACGTAGTGTAAAGGAGTGCGTGCCGGGTTGGGCTATGATTTCAAATGGGCCAGCATATTTGTCGGATAACTTTTGGGTGGGTCGTGTGGTGCGGAAGAACTTAGCTTTAACAAAGACTTCTTGTCCGACGCGGAGCGGGGGAGGCGGAGAACGTCGGACGTCCGCAGGGCCTTGATAACGTTGTTGTGCCTCTGCGACAGCAGTCTTTAGTTCTTGATGTAATTCATCTAAGTCGACGATGTATTGTCGAGCTTTATCGGATGCTAGATCACGTTCCGGATGGAGTGTAATGTCGGGGTGATAACCTTTGTTGGCGAAGAATGGTGATACACCTGTGGTGGCACTCGGAGTGTTGTTGTAAGCGAACTCCGCAAGCGGAAGCAAAGCGGACCAGTTGTCTTGCTGGTAGTTGCAGAAAATGCGGAGGTATTGTTCGAGTGTCTGGTTGGTGCGTTCGGTTTGACCATCGCCTTCAGGGTGATATCCAGAAGTGAAGTGAAGTCTCATATCGAGGGCTTTTGCAAGAGAGCGGAAAAAACGGGAGACGAATTCAGGTCCGCGATCGGATGTGACGTTTTGCGGAACTCCGTGCTTGGAAAAGACGTGAAGCACGAAAAGGTTTGCTAGGTCTTCGGATGTGCAATTAATGGTGGTAGGGATGAATATGCCTTGTTTAGTGAGGCGGTCTACAATGACCAGAATCGCATCGGAGCCAGCGGATGTCGGAAGGGGTTCAATGAAATCCATGGAAATAGAATGCCAGGGACGTTCAGGAATAGGGAGTTGTTTAAGCAGACCGTAGGGTTTATGACGTTGGGGTTTGGCGCGCATACAAGTGGTACATGACTTGCAATACTTTTTGACGAAGTCGCGCATTCCAGGCCAAGTGTATTCTCGTTGGATAAGACTAATAGTCTTATTTTGACCAGGGTGTCCAGCGAGGATATGGTCGTGCTTATTGCGGAGGATGCGGAGACGGAGGTCGGATGAGTCGGGAACATAGATACGTCCATTGTGGAGTAGATAACCTGCTTCATTCACGATCCAGCGTGGATTAGGATTGTCGAGGAAAGAGGTATAAATGGGATCAGTCGGAAGAGCGGAGAGGATGTCGGAGCGGAGCTGATCTGTATCCATGATGATTGTGGCACGGAGGACGGGTGTATATAACTCTGTTGCGCGAAGTGAAGTGGTGAGCTGTTCTTGTGTGAAGATGGGTTTGAAGTTGCTTGGGTTGATGGACGAATAGTCGCTATTTCCCTCTTTAGGGTAGATGTCCCATCGTCTACTTAAAAGATCGGGCTTCGTACCTAAACGGCCAGGGCGGAAGCGGATGACGAGATTGAACTGGCAGAGGTATTCGGACCAACGAGCTTGTCGACGTGATAAAATCTTGGTAGTAGAAAAGTACTCAAGATTTTTGTGGTCCGTTATGACATCGATCGGAGCAGCGGAGCCTTCAAGGTAGTGACGCCAAACCTTGAATGCATCGTGGATCGCTAATAGTTCTTTGTCGTGGGTGTCATAGTTTAACTCGGGAGGTGTAAAGGTGCGGGAGTGGAAAGCGACCGGATGGATTTCGTCGTCGGAGGTGCGGATGGAGAGGATCGCACCCAAAGCGTAGTCGGAGGCATCGGTTTCGACGATAATAGGGCTGTCGGGAATCCAATGCGTAAGAACAGGGGCCGTGGTAAAGGCTTTCTTCAAAGTTTTGAAAGATTCGCGAGCGGAGTCGGAGAAGTGCCATTGTGTGTTTTTGCGGGTGAGTCGAGTGAGCGGAACGGTGATTTCGGAGTAGTAAGGAATGAATCGTCGATAAAAATTGGCAAAACCTAAGAAAGACTGAATGTCTTTGACCTTCCTTGGTTCAGGCCAATCTTGAATAATTTTGACTTTCTTATCCGACATGCGGAGGCCTGTCGGAGAGAGGATAAAGCCAAGGTATTCAACAGTATCCGTAGAAAACTCGCATTTGTCTGCGCGTGCGTATAAGCCGTGTTGTCGGAGACGTCGGAGGACTTCGCGGACATGCTTCCGATGCTCGGAGGGAGAGTCGGAGTAGATGAGGATGTCGTCGAGATATATGGTAACATACTTATCAAGCAGGTCGTGGAAGATGTCGTTCATGAAGCGTTGAAAAACGGCTGGGGAGTTGGTGAGTCCAAATGGCATGACAAGCCATTCAAAGGACCCGTAGCGCGTGCGGAAGGCGGTTTTCCATTCATCTCCTTCCGCTATGCGGACGAGGTGATAGGCGTGTCGGAGGTCGAGAGCCGTATAAACACTGGCTTTTCCAGCGGTCTGGAGAAGGTCGGATATGAGCGGAAGCGGATATCGGTCCTTCTTTGAGATTTTGTTAAGACCACGGAAATCGACGCAAAGACGAAGGGAGCCATCCTTTTTACGAACGAAAAGGACGGGAGCACCGTGTGGGGAGGAAGAGGGTCGGATGAATCCAATGGTGAGGTGTTCGTCAATGAATTCACGGAGGGCATTGAGTTCGGTTTGTGAAAGGGAGTAGATCGGACCGAACGGAGGAGCGGAGCCCTCTTCAAGTTCGATTTTGAGGTCGTAGGTACGGTGGGGTGGAAGAGTGTCTGCTTTTCCTTTACTGAAGACGTCAGCATAGTCGTGGTATTCTTCGGGTACGTTTGTCAAGTCGGGGGTGTCGGAAGCGGATGCGGAGTGAGCGGAAACGGAGGGAGTCGAAAGGTGAAGTCGAAAGGATTGTGTACCAGGCAATTTGCATGCCCTCATAAATGCGGCTGCGTTAATGAGTGAAATCTGCGGAGCGGACTGCGGAGGTACGATCGGAGGTTCCGGAGGAGGAAGCGTAGCTGTCCTACCTTGGGAGGAGGTCGACGTCGATGTCGGAAACGGCTCTTTTTGCATCTGTGGACGGAAAGTGATACTGCCCAATACCCAGTCAATCATAGGATTGTGGCGGGTGAGCCAGTTGTATCCAAGAACCACGGAAGAAGCGGAGTCGAGCGGAGTAACATAAAAATCCTGTTCAAAGGATTCACCTGAAAGAAAACATATAGGTATTGTTACAACTTGAGTGATAAACGCGTTAGAAGAACCATCGAAAAGCTTTAGTTCTAAGGGTGGAATAGCGGAGGTCGGAAGATCATAGGCGGAGGAAAAGTTATTGTCAATAAAACAGTGAGTAGATCCTGAATCAATAAGTGCTGGGACAGAATCTGAGGGGAAAAAAGAAGATGAGATATTGATACGTAAAGAGTTCGGATCGGAGAGAGCGGACGCGTTAAGTCGGATGGGAGCGGAGGCACGGAGAGAGTCAACGCAGTCCTCAGACCGTGCTTCATGAGGACCACTGCCTATTTTTTTGACTCGATCTCCTTACTTTTTTCCTTGGCTTGAGTGCCAACTTGGGCGGCTTTCCCTTTAGCCTTGGAAGCGGAGGAGGTGGACTTGGGACAGTCCTTGACAGCGTGTCCGACGCTACCGCAGAATAAGCAAAGGTTATTATCGAAACGACGTTTGCGTTCTTGATACGTCAGTTTGCCGTCTTTGCCTAATTTACTGGAGAGGTCGGGTTTCGGAGCGGATGTGGAAGCGGAAGCGGTAGCGGGAGCAGAGGGTTTGGTTGATGATGTTTGTGGAGTGGATTGGTTCGGAGCGGATTGTTTTTTGTCGGACTTGGGAGTGGGTTTATCGGTTCTGGATTTCTCTCGTTGACGTTCCCAGTAGCGAGCGTCAATAGTATGAGCCGCGGATCGTAGGTCTGGTAAAGACTTGATCTTGGGTTGTTGGGAGAGGATGTCCTTGATCCGATCCGGAAGTCCGACGTAGTAGCGGTGTCGGAGGGAGTTTTCATCCCAGTCAGTCTTGGTAGCAAGACGTTGGAATTCAACATTGTACTTCAATATCTTTTGATTTTCCTTCATCCGTAGGTTGTCCAACTGTTCTTCGGCTTCGCCCTGAGGGTCAATGATACCAAACTCGGAGCGGAGAAGTCGGACGAACTCGGGGAAAGAACCCCGCCAATTGGGTTCATCATCATCTAGAATGAAGGGTTCAAAAAATTCGAGTGCTGTGCCTCGGAAGTAAGACATGGCAAAGTTGACTTTGGAATGTTCTGAGTCGAAGTTGTCGTTGTCGGAGAAGTAAAGTTTGCATTGTAAAATGAATGCGGAGAGTTTGCGCGGATCGGATCCGTCAAAGGTATCCGGTTCGTTGGCATACGACTTTTTCTTCTTTGTATCTCGACGTTTCAACTCTTTGGTCATGAGCAGAATGGCTTCAGCTAGATTGGGTTCCTGATCCGGATTGGAATCGGAGTCGTCCAAATCTCCATGTAAACTACCGTCGGAAGGAGGAGGAGATCCTCCTGGAGGTCCGCCGAATAAGCCAGAATTTAGAGGTGCGGAGGGTTCCGTTGGTGGGTTTAGTGGAGGACTGGCAGGAAGTGGTGGGAGCTGAGAGTCGGAAGAAGGCGGAGGAACGGATGGTCCGGGGGTAGGGGCGGATGATGATGCTGTGGCTCCTCGAGGGGTAATGGTTACATTGCGTGTTCCTCGAAGAAAAGCAGAGCGTGGTGTGGAAGATGAACGTTCTGCTGCTGCACGAGCAGTCCTAGTTGTTCGAACTGTATTACGGGTTTGAGACATGTGGGTAGAGGTTGTTGGGTAAATCAAAGAATGGTGGTAGTTCAAATATACTGTCACGTAGCGTGTTTCTCAACGTCGGACGAGTCGGAGCGGAGTAGCGGAGGAGCGGAATGCGGTAAGTGCAACGTTGGCAGAAAGGACCTGGCTTCAACTTGTGCGTTGCGCCCCACTCTTTGATGTGGTCCTCGATTTCGGATTGGCGGATGTCGGATGAGCGGATGAGCGGATGAGCGGAGGTGACGGAGGGAATGCTCAAAGGCAAGTAGAGACGGATGCGAATGAGGTGTAACGTATGATATTTGAACTGAGGTTCTACGACAGGTTTGTACACTATTTATAGTAGACTAGAATGATCAGCATTACTATAAGTGATGTGCAGATATTGGAGTTGACCATCGGAACATTCGGAGTACGGAGAGTAACAGATGAAAAGTGAACAACATATGTCTACTTGTAAGTATGGTTGAGATGTTACGTAGTAGAAGTATATTCAATATAAATAGAATGTTGTTGGAGCGGATGTCGGAGCGGATGAAATGTCGGAGTCGTCGGATAAGTCGGATGTGAATCGTATGGTTATGACAGGAGACAGAAGTAGCGCAGGGCCTGAAAAAGAATCCTCATTGGTATCAGCAGGAGAATGGGATCACCTATGCAGGAGAATGAGTCTATGTCCTGCCAGATCCACAATTATGACAAGAGTTGATGTTTGAATCACACGATGCACCAGTGGCTGGACATCCAGGACATTACTGAACGCATGAACTCCTCACTCGCACCTACTGGTGGCCTACCATCCTGAATGATGTGAAGAAGTGTGTGAAAGGTTGCGACACTTGTCAACACAACAAGATCAACTGACAGAAGCAACATGCTCCGCTACATCCCCATGCAGCACCAAGTCACCCATGGGAAGACATAGGGATCAACGTTGTGGGACCGATACCAGAATCTGATGGAAAAAATGCAATTCTGGTCATCATGGATAGGCACTCAAAGATCCTTCACATCATCCCAACAACTGTGGAATTATCGGCTGAAGGATTAGCCAAGATCTATCGGGATCAGGTATGGAAGCTTCATGGGATCCCCAAGAAGATCATCAGCGATAGGGGACTGCAGTTCGCCGCGAAGTTCATGGAGATACTCTGCCACATGCTAGGGATCAAGAGGAATCTGTCCACTGCATATCACCCACAAACTGATGGACAGGCCAAGCGATCACATCAGGAAATGGAGGCGTTCTTACGGAACTTTGTCAACCATCTACAGAATGATTGGGCTGAGTGGATCACAATCACAGAGTTCCAGTACAATGACAAAGAACATCAGGCAACAAAGCACACCCCATTTTACCTCAACTATGGTTTACATCCTTGGAAGGGAGAACTCATGGTAGAAGATACCAATCTGGCTGCCAACAACTTCTTGAAGAGACTCAAACAGGCATGAGAAGAAGCCAATGCGGTGTTATGGTTGACAAACCCATGCAATGCTTAGGCAGAGAGGCTTAAGTAGCAAAGGCAGATACCAAGGTGATTGCTAGATCTGGGGAATACATGCAATGTATGTACCCTATATATACTAGAAGGTCGAGTCATCTAGATGACTCTAGAGCGGTTCCGGTCTGACTCCAGAAGCGGACCCAGAGTAGGTGTCTATGGTAACTGCTGCGGCATGAGTCAGAGTATCTAAGTATAGTCCAATAAGTAACACAATGTCAAGGATGTGTGAGAGTAACCATCTAGATATGGTAATGATGACCATACTGTAGTGAGTAAGTGGAGGCCGGGGCCCGAATGATGTAAAAGTGAATAGTAAGCCTGAAACCAATAGATAAGATGAAACTGGCCATTAATCAGATAAGGCCTCTATGTCTTGTATCTTGTCTGAGCGATCAATGCCATGGATAGCGAATCCATAACATGCGGCACTGAAACAAGCACAGGATCAGATGAAGAAGACAGTTGACACACGACGAAGTCCATCTCGGGACTACTGCATTGGAGATAAGGTGTGGCTAGAAGGGACTAACATCAGGACCGATTGCCCTTGATGCACTCCAACATGGACCATTCAAAGTCCTAGAGAAGAAAGGAGCTAGCGTGTATCTTCTTGACCTTCCAAAGACTTGGAAGATGATTCACCCTGTGTTCAATGAGACCCTGTTGTCACCGTACAAAACCCCGAAGTACACCATCCAGAAAAGGAAACCAGCCCCTGATCCAATCATTGTTGAAGGACGAGAAGAGTACCATGTGTCTATGATCCTAGACTCTCGAAAGTTCCACAGAAAGATCCAGTACCTTGTCCAGTGGAAAGGATATGGCCCAGAAGAGAACACATGGGAACCTCGAGCCAACATTCAGAACACTCAAGATTTGATCTGTGATTTCCATCGGCAGAACCTGTCTCGCCCAAGATAAAAGACATTTTTCAAAATCCACAACAGTATCAACCTCATCAGTCAAACACACACTGAGTTCCCCACTCTAGTCCACTTCTCTGCCCAATATAACCTCCCCATTCTTCTTCTATCTCTCAACCATCCTCGCCACCATGTCTAACACCACTGCTACCTCCACTTCCACCGCCGACATCAACCCCGCCATCGCCGCCCTCATGAACAAAGCACTTTCCATGAGAGACCAAATTCCATGCCCTTGAAACTTCCCTCTCTGATCTACTTCACTGCCAGATGCATATCCGGCTTCACTCGCTGTCCAACCTCCCCGTCGCCCCGAGTCCTGAGGAGAAACAAATTCTCGGAAATTACACCAGCACCCTCGTCATTGAAAATCAATGTATTTGGCTGGCTATCAAGGGCCTCGAGCTCGCCGTTGCCATCAACGAGGAGTTGATATATGATTGGAGCCTCAAGGAGAGTCCGAAGTGGTCCGATCCCAACAACAATAGTCCCGTTCAAAGTTGAACCGCGACTTTCGTGGTTGCGGCCATGGTCGTGGTTTTGCCATCACATAAGCTAGAATTTGAGGCTCCGCTTTGTGGCGCATTTGTGACGCATTTGTGACATTCATCGCAAGACTCAATCAACTTACCATTTCCTCGAATCTGTGAAACCTGCTGGTCAGGCTTCCAGAATACATACTGTGCTCTTTCATCTATTGTTTTTCTTTTGTTCCTGATTCTCGTCATGGTCAATCAAGCTATTCCAGCCATTCCCTGGAACAACAACAACGGGGAACTCATCTGGGCTCTTATTACTGAGCTCGAGAAACCCAAGAATTTCAAGGTCTTTCTTGGAAAGAAGGACAAAAGTGAGGTGAGTATTCATGCTATACCCTCCTAATTGGCCAAAAACTGATGATATCTGGCATGAATGATATAGAATACAACTGGGGAGTCAAAAGCAAAGGTTGCAAAAAGGATGGGCGAGGCCATTCTTCCAGAGTACTACAAGATCAATGCGAAAATTGTAGGGGACCGTGTCAAGGGGCAAATTGATGCGTATGTCGCTGTATTTCATATGCTGATGACAGTTTTAACCAATATGTCTGTCAGACTTGTGGTAGAGTATCGAAAACAAGCGAAACGTCTTTGCAAGACTGGTGGTGGCGTAAACGATCCAGATCAACCCCTTGTCGACGACGAACCGGAGTTTTACATCAATGCTCATGGTCCAGATGACTCAACCCCAGAATACACGAAGAACATTTGGCGTGAGCATTCATATCTTCATAACTTATGTATTGCTAAAATTTTGCAGAGGAAATTACACAGAAATGGCCGTACTTTCCACGGTTTCATGCCCTCTATGCTGCTCGTCCCAACGTCAACCCAATTACTGTGATGACTGGTGTTGGACCCAATGGGCCTGTTACTCAGTTCTTTCAACAACCACCAGATGAGTTTATTGATCCTCGTCTCTGTGAGTTGGATGTTCCGTCAACTCCACCACCTGCTCCCTCCTCTGTGACTCCACCACCTGCTCCATTAACAGATACGTGTTCCTTTGGATCTGATCAAACTAATTTATATGAGCCTGATTCCCCTCCTCCTTTCTCATCTCAGTCATCTGGTGAACCTGCGACGGGACCTAGCTCCATGTCCTCCAGTTTGGGAATCCGTGCTCCAAAGCCCTCGATTGCAGCTCGCCAGGCCATCAATAACACAAAGGCTATGATTCAAGCGGTTAGCAAAAAGCATACTGTCGTTGATGCTCTGCTTGAGGCATCCAAGTAAGTGACCCATTCATCCACTTATCCCTTCTGACACATTCTCAGGGAAAATATGGAGTTTCTCTGTGAGGAAGCTCATCAGAAGCGTCTCTTGGCTGTACATGATGAGCTGCGGGAGGAGTTTCAGCTTGGTGTATGGACCTTGGAGGAGTATCGAGAGAAAGTCAAGGAATTGGAGTCACCACAACCCTCCAAGCGTCAGCGCCAATCCTCTCCCGATAAAGATGATGAATGATGGTTTTAAAATTTTGCAGTCAGTAACTACAACTCTCCTTTAAATTTAATCCAACTGTTATGCTGCATCCCTCATTGCTCTCCATTCCATCAGTTTGTCAATAAGCATTTCCCGCTTCTGCTCTCCGTCAAGCAGAACAACATTATTGTTGACTTGTTGCTCTGTGTCTTCATCCTCCTCCGTATGAGTATGAATATCAGAAAAAAGTCTTGCTGATTTTTCTCCTTCAACATCAATAACAAGATTGTGAAGAATAATGGCAACTGTGATCCATCGGCATGCTTTGAGATGATCGGCTTTTGAATTGATTGGTACTCGCAGTCCCCATAAACACTGGAAACGTCCCTTGAGCACCCCCATAGTATGTTCTGATCGAACACGGAGGTGAGCAACATAGCAGTCGAAGATAGCGTTTCGTGGAATTGAAGATGCAGGTTCTTTGTGGACAGGAATAGTTGTTCTGGTGCAGGAATATGCAGAATCTGCCCAGGCAAACTCATTTCCTTAAAAAACCAATCGGTGAACTTATGAGCTGCCGTGCCCTGGAACGCACGGGCATCATGGCAAGAACCTGTCTCTCCATGGGCAAAATTGACAATATGGAGGTTGGATGGTGCATTTCCAATCTACAGATTGAGTTAGTAGAGAATAATTGAAATATGACCTGAAATGAACCTGAACATTCAAACCATAGTTAGCTTTGCAAGTATAATATGCATCTCCATCTTGTCCAGGCCATTGGAATAACACCACAATCGTTCCATCGTACATCACCCAACCATCTCTCCAAGCACCTTTTAACCCAAGTTGTTCATCAATCCACTGCTTCTCCCGCTCCTTCTCTTGTGGGGTAAGTTTCCAAACAAAAATCTGGTGCAAGGATTTGATGGCCGTAAAGCAGTGATCGGTGTAATTCTCCACAGATCCTTCTGAGCAGCCAGCAACTCGGGCAATATCTTGAACTGAAGCAGAATTGCCATAACGCCCCATCCGATAGAGGGTCACAGCAAGCTGTACTTCGACAGGCGCTTGAGGAACATTCAAGTCGTTTCTGAAGACAGGATGGTCCTCGATAAGGGAAAGGATGGTTTCGAAGACATAAGGGGAAACCCGAAGCATTTGGGCAAATTGGGGATGATCTGCAGGATTCTGAGCATATTGCCAAGCTAGGTGTATCTGTCCGGCCTTTGGTACTTGATGATCTCGGCTATTTAGATAATGTGTGTGAATGTTGGAGTTGTCATGATTGCGTGGGGGCGAGAAACTCCTGAATGTCACGCCTACCTGCAATGGGCGGTCGGAGTCTCAAATTCTAGCTTATGTGATGCCAAAACCACGACTGTGGCCGCAACCACAAAAGTCGTGGTTCAACTTTGAACGGGACTAATGAGGGATGGGGACAATGACTCTGTGAGGACACAGAGCTTGAGGAGGGGAACATGTTACGGGTTCTATGGTATGCGGACAATGTCGTCATCACTTTTACTTATCGGCCCGACTCGGCGCCCTCTTACAAATACATTATGTCGCAACATCTATTTCCATTTCCTTTGCTGCCACTCTGACTCATTCTGCAGTAGCTTTACTCAGCTCCGCAGTATGTATGACTCATTGTACATAGCCTTCCGCAGTACTAACTCATCCGCTACCGCCTATAGTCAGTACCTATATAAACCCCTTGTACTAGAGTAGATTCCTTATATTTAGCAATCGCATTGCTCTTTGCCTTTCCACTTCCTTCATACTCTGCCCGAACCTTGGAACGGTTTGTTAAGCATAACAACAGATCAGCATATCATTGACTGGCGAAAGACACTACAGCGAAAGACCGGCAACAGGCCATCGGCGAATGAATGTGCCACCGGCGAAACCAAGTCTTGAGTGCCGGCAACAATGCTAACGACAGATCGGCATATCATTCACTGGTGAAAGATGCTACAGTGAAAAACCAGCGAAAGACCAGTGACAAACCAGCAACAAACTGGCGACAGGCCATCGGCGAATGAATGGGCCACCGGGGAAACCAAGTCTTGAGGGCCAGCAACACTGCAAATTAAAAGAACAATGCTAACAACAGATCAGCATATCATTGACCGGCGAAAGACACTACGGCAAAAAACCGGCGACAAACCGGCGAGACGGCGACAGGCCATCGGCGAATTGATGACCCATCAGCAGAAGCGAGCCTTGAGTGTCGGCAACACTCCATATACAAAGAACAATGCTACGACACATCAGCAAAGTGGTCCCAGGGCTGGTAGCAATCCATAGCAAACACACTCACATCCATAGCAGCCATAGCACTCTGTAGCAACCTCACTGGCAGGCATAGCAATGTAGCACTAAAGCATGATAGCATTGTAACATCATAGTACCCATAGCAGTGTAGTATAGAAACCTGGTAGCACCATAGTATTGTAGTCTCATAGCCTGGTGTAGTACTCAATATTTCTCTAGGTTGGTTGACACTCTTGCATGTCACAGGGGTGTTTTTTTTTTCATTCCTAAGAAATACTCACAGCTGGTTACTTGGGAAAAGTTGCATTCCCCTTTGAGGTCTAAACCTTCTAAGTCCTCATAATATTTGTTGCACATGGTCGTCTGCGCGACGGGTTCAGGGGTTAGGACGCTTTGCGGCTGTATCTTGATAAAACTCTGCAATGTTTACAAAAACATTGCTGGATGGTTTTGAGGTGAGACTACTCCTGGCCCCATCTCGCCAAGTAATTTGTCAACTTTGTTTTGAACAGCTCTTACCACCCGTTTTCGTTGGGTTCTACGTTGAATCCCAGCCTCATTAAATATAACCTCGATTTCGATTTCGAGTCTATGATTGCCCAAAATTGGAATGAAGGGAGGCTCCACACTAGAAACCTCCACAGTGACTCGTCGCTGCCTATAGCCTACTATGGGCGAGAACTGCTCCCTTTCTTTGGGAGGTGATGGCAGGGGTGCTCCTGAGTTGTAGTGCATTGCCGTTCGAGGGATTGAAAATCCCTCCTTAGCTCTTGGGCTGCCTTGAGCCAAGAAGCTAGTCTTTGTGCCTGAGACCACTTTGGGTTGCAGCACATGTATAGGCGTAACATACGCCTCTCTGGTGCGTGCGACTCTTAGGGTATTGGGTGAGCCAAGAAAGCCCTTTGAGCTATATTGGCTATTGGAACTCATAAGCGAGTTCCTGGACGTGCTACATATTGCTCATCCTAAAACTAGTGATTGAAAGTTTGGTTTGGTCTCATTTTGGACCCCCAAAAAGGAAGGACTGAGGACCGCACTGGTCTCAATTTTACATCATCACCTTGGAAAACCAGACCAGACCGGTGAGAGACCGGTCTGACCAGTCCATGTATTCAGGTCTGATGAGACTGGACCGGTTTAAACCAGTCCAGACTCGTAATATGTACTGTACTAGGCTACGAGTGTGCTACTGGATGGCGCATGCATGTATCATCTGAGTCTCGCTGTCTGACGCCGTTGGACACGAGTGGACGCAACACGTTGGGCGTTGTTGGGCGCGGGTGGGCGCATTGGGCATGAGTGACTCATAATATGTACTGTACTAGGCTATGAGTGTGCTACTGGACGGCGCATGCGCGTATCATCTGAGTCTCGCTGTCTGACGCCGTTGGGTGGGAGTGGACAGCGTTGGGCATCAGAGGCCGCCAGTGGGCATGAGAGCGGGCTGTTGGGCGCTAGAGGGGGCTGTTGGGCGGCAGAGGGGGCTGTTGGGCATGAGTGTGGGCTGTTGGGCATGAGTGGTGGCCGTTGGGCAGAGGTGGTGGCCAGATGGAGTGGAGGTGGGGGAAAAGAAAACTGTGGGAACATTTTGCTGGCAATCGACTTATGGTTTGAGTTTCGGCGATTGCCGAAAATGCTCAGCAGTCAATGCCGAGCGAAGCACATCATCGAAACTTGTACTCTCAATGCCCAAACCGTGGCACCACCAGTCCCAAAAATTATTCATAACTTATGTAGAGATACTTGAAACCAATAGTAAGTATATATACAGTTACATACATTAGCTATGTCTGGTAGAGAGTCTATGTAGCAGAATGATGTATCAAAACACCCTGTAAATCGTGATAAACAGTGCAGCATGAGTTCCCTTAAACACAAAAAGCAACATTTCTTACTTCCTCCTTTCCACAACCACATTAGATTACATGTAATATATATATACTATTTAACCATTGCATGTAAATCTATTGAGACCATTCAAACACAATTCAAGGACTTCATAAGGTGAATATGAGTAGAATAGGTCGAAAATTTGACCAAAATTTTTTATTTCAGATATATAATCCCCTCCTATATAATTGATATATTAGAAACCCTTACTTGTTCCTATGTAGACATAATAAGCAGATGTCCGATGTTTTTGGGGATTTGTTTACATGTATTTGACACATTTGATGCGCACTTGATGCGCGTCATCCAACCTCGAAACGATGCATCCACCCATTCCTGACCTTGCAATGAGGGGCACACATGTTGAAAAGGTTAAAATATATTTATAGATTTTATTGAAAGCCTGTGTCTACATGTGATCGGGGCAGGGGGGGGGTGTGCACACACATCTTTTGTCTTTTTTGGCTGGTTGTGCCTATTTTGGAAGTGGCCTATTTGGGAAGTGAAAAAGTGGATATGTAGAGTGAGTGAGCAAGAAATAACAATGGTTCTGTGGCTTAGTTGGTTAAGTTGTTAGAATAATAGTATATACTATAGAGGCTGAGAGTTCAAGTCTTACTGGTGGCACAGGTTTTGCTTGGTGCTGGCCCTCAGAGCGTTCTGTGAAAAAGACCAGTTTAAACTGATCTGAACTGGTCTTTGGCTGGTCTTTCAAATCTTAAAATTCGGAGAGAACCGAGGACTGGTTGTGATTGAAAACCTTAAAACTTGAGACCGCGGTCCAGTCTCAATCTGGTTCGTTTGGGTCTGGTTTTGGTCTGGTTTTAGGTTCTTGAGACTGGACTTAGAAACACTACCTAAAACTGACTCGGAAGCTTCTGACACGCTTCCACGTGTAGGCCGCTGACCTACATATCGGGGTACCGCTTCAGCACGGCCTCTTGCATGTGACATGGCAGTCTCTATTTTGACTGCCATAGCTACTACTGGATTTCCAGCTGAGGGAACTACTGTTCCCTTGGTAGGTCTGACCATATTACGGCCTGGGGAAAACTCATGTTTTCCCATGAATGTTGAGATAAGGTTTTACCTTTAGTGTTGCTGAAAAGTGTGGCGACACGTCGACAATTTTTCTCCATCTTTGGTTGTAAGAGTCTAAGAGAGTACAGAACCAGTAGGATAGTTTAAAAATGTAATGTGTTGTTACAGGGAGCTCCGAATACCTCACGTAGCACGGAGTAAACTAGACCAGTGAATGGATTGCTAGGGTACTTGTGCAGGTGTGAAGATAAGGGCTGGGGCTTATGTAAGGTAAACAACTACCTAAATCGGGTTTGCTGTGTAGCCCTAGCCAAACAACACCAGATCTGTTACATAAGAGGTGTATCTGGATGCCCATAATTGGAAGGACGAGCTTTTCAGACCCAGTCAAAATTGGGTTGGCTGGGATCGTGATTCTTCAGCGCATTCATCAGGTTAAAATGGGATATTTGAGTTAACCAATAAACTGTCCAACTTATTATGTTTGGGTGGGAATTACAGTATCTTGCTTTCCCAGTCCAGTTACTGCGAGCTGGGTCCGCTCCGTGTGATCCTGGTATTGGAGTACAACATGCAGGACCTCCGGTATCGCTCCGGCGTCGTTTGGAGTACCATCGACATTGTAGACAGGGATTGCATGTTGTAGCCTTCGTGTACTGAGTCGATGTTTCTCTACCAGGGAGCGGTCAATGAAGGAGCCAGTCACTCCACTGTTGAGGAGAGCCTTTTGTGAAAGGGTATCCTTGGTATCCATGGTCTCCAGAACAACATCTAATTCAATAGCATTGTGGGAGCCGTCGGAGGCCAGGATGTATTTTTTCAGAAGTCGTCCTTCCCATTTTTGGAGTTGGGGTCGGACAACTTTCAGAGTTGGGGTAGGTGTGACTGAGGGTTCATTTTGCGTTGAGTCATAGGAAGAAGAAGTAGAATCTGATTCATCTATAGACAAGGAAGCATAATGATTGCTAGTGGACAACGAGGGCACACTATTCACTCATTGTCAGGGGGAAAATCCTCTTGTTTGTCTTCTGCTGGCTCCGACACTCCAACAACGTCGGAGGTAGATGCCACTGTATCTTTAGCAGCCAATTGGTCTATCACATACTCGTCCTTGGGCGTGTCAGAACTGTGGACTTGAAAGCTTTATTGGTGATTTGATTATTGTTGTTGACTCATGCGGCTGCATACCAGGCATCTGGGTCGTCCAAAAGTTAGTGTAGCAATTTTGGATTGGATGTCGGATTGGAGGCCGTGTCGGAACTTGAGTACTATGTTCGTTTCTTCAGTGTACCCAGCCTTTTTGACATAATCTTTGAAGTCATCAATGTAAGCCTCCACATCTTGACTACCTTGGTAATAGGCTTCTCCCTCAAGAATGAGCCGTGCATCTTGTTCTTTGTTTTTTGGAGTAAACTCTGTGATGAAAGCAGTTTGGAACTGTACCCAGGTCTGATGGCACAGAGCTCCGGTCCGATGCTCTTGTCAGATGACGCAGTCGGCGAAGCACGCAGCATGTCCACTCTTCATGAAGGAAAGCGCCCAATAGGTCCTAGCATGATCATCTGCAAACTGTTCCAGAACCAGTCTGTTATGATCATATTTTCACTTTTTACTTTATCTCATCTTATCTCAATCTTATCTTATCTAAAATACATGAGGACATCTTATCAATCGTGCAGCATGACACAGCCTCAATGCAGCCTCATGGTATTTACATATATAAGTAGGGTACTTTCACTTGTATTCAATAGCTTGTTCTCTTGAGATTCCCGCTGGGTCTCTTGGCAATACAGCCCCTTCTTCATCTTTCCACGTTCCTCATTCTAAGTTCCTAAGTTTGGGCTCGCGACATCGTTTGACTTAGCATCGCCTCAACAGAAGAACAAGCTCTCATCACTGCCCGCCCAAACATTGACAATCCTTCCCAAGTTTCTGTCAAGCACCTTCGCTTTTTGAAACCCATCCATTTCAACCTCACTGTTTTGTGCTTTTTCGTCAAAAGTACACATCTATATGCAGATCCTAGCATTAAGGGGGACCTCCCAGACTTCAGGGATGAGAACAGAAACACTCAGTGCACCCACTATAACTAGCGTTGCTGTTCGAGACACATAGGGAAACGTTGAGCCCATCCCGTGTCGAGGTGACCAAAGGCCGACACATCTAACCTTTGGGGAAGTTGCTGGCACATGTGATGGTTTGGAAGAGAAGACTGTACACATCTAGTTCGCAACAGGTGTTCCTGGCCCCGACTCCTCAACAGCTCAATTTGACCAGTCCAGCTAGTGTTTTGAAGTCCAGTCTCAAAGACCTAGAACTGGACCAGAACCAGACTGGTAAAGACTGGTGAAAGACTGGACTGCAGTCTCAAGTTTCTGATTTTTGAGAATTGACCAGTCTCAGGTTCTTCAATTTTGGGAAAAAAAGAAGACTGGTTTAACACCAGTCTTGATTTGAGACTCAAAAATGGTAAACTGGTCATAGGTTCACACAGGTTCCTATAGGTTCACATAGATTTTGTTCATCAAAGCTTCTGTAAAATGTTTTGAAATGTGTTATAAATGATATTTTGAAACAGTTTTGATAAATTGGAAAATAACCGGTTTAAACCAGTTCGAACCAGTCCTGGTTTACTTTTTTGAGAAAGGGGAGACTGGTTCACCAGTCTTTGACCAGTCCAGTCCTGGTTTCAGTTGTTTGGAGAAACCACTCAACCAGTCTTGGTTCTAGGTTCTTAATTTTTTGGGCAAAAAACCGGACTGGACTGGACTTTTGAACACTAAGTCCAGTGCGCATAGGGGTGTTGACCACGTGGACTTCATCTTTCCCAGATCTTCCTCCAACTGCTTGGGTAGACAGATCGTTCTTTGGGTTCTTCTTTCAGATTTTTTTTCACATCAGAACAGGGTTGTGCGCCTGACGTAAGGTACTATTGTTCAAACCAAAACACTCCCCCATCAAAACACCATCATGGACAACCAAGATTTTCAGAACAAAGCCCCCGAGATCCCTAAGCATCACAAACCCCCCATCGCACCACCTCCTCCTCCTCCTCACCGACCAGGCCAAAGAATTGAAATAGCCGCAGATCCCGGCAAATATAATGGATCCCAACCCCTGTTTTTGGGATGGTGGGCAAAAATGCTCATGTGGATCCGAGTAAATCGAGATTTGTTACATGGGGATGATGAAATCTGTATCGCAGTCTGGTCCTGATTAGATGGACCAATTGCAGGAACATATGGGGAGACACGACTCACCCAATGCATGGAATCAAATGATTGGCCAATGTATCGAAACTTAGTCTATAAGATCACCACGAGGTTTCACCCTACCACTGAAGTGGAATGGGCCAGAGCAAAGATTGAGGGGTTCAAACAGAACCAGATGAAGACAGATGACTGGATCACGCAGTTTGGAACACTGACAATCAAGGGGAAAATTGAGGATCATCATGGGATTTCCTTACTAGAGAGAAATGTCCAGGACTCAATCATACAACAATTGTTTCAGCAAGGAAGACGGCAGAACACCATGCAGGAAACTGTCGAGGAAATCTCAGCCATTGGAAGGGCTGAAGAGAATTATGCCATGAGGCAAGGAATGAGGCAGGGACCTCAAAGACAAGGGAACCAATGGCGAAATCACCCCCAGAATCAGCAAGCACCACAGCCACAAGGCCAGAATAATTTCGGAAGGCCCTTTGGGCAACAACAGAATGGGGGGTACCGTCCCCAGCAAAACGGTCAGCAGCAACAACAACGGGATCCAAACACGATGAACGTCAACAGGAATCAGCGATGAGCCTCTGGTAATTGCTATAACTGTGGAGGGCAGGGGCAATTTGCCCGAGATTGCAGGCAGCCGCAGCACAGGGTACAAGCGGCAATGATCGAACAGATTGATGAACATGAGGAAGAAGAGATTGTATGACAGATAACGGCAAGACGTCAAGCACGTCAAGCCACAAATGGACAAATGGGTGTGAATAGTGTGCCTGCGCTGAATCCCAATGGACAAGCTGCAGGGCAGCAGGGTTTTGTGAACGTCAACCAGTAATTCCCCTGCTGGCTCTGACAAATCATTACAAACAATTGCCTATAGACTCTTATATATATAAAGACACTGTAAAATCATGGTTTCAGAAACTTACAGATGCAGCAGTTACATACAATAAAATACTATTGGACAAACCCAAAAAGGTAAAAGCTCAAAAAACTAGCACAGATGATTCGGACTTAGATATGCTTGTAAATTATATCATTGGGGAGTCCTTGGAAATGAGGCTTGGTTTGGCCCTTACGGATGAATGCTTAATTCCCTGTTACAAAGAATCAGATAATTTAACTAGGCAAACGGACTCTATGGGGGAACCATCTTTTATTCGATCTGCTTCTTTGGAAAAAGAGCTTATGATGAAAATCATGCTGGAAACATTGCAGGACAAACGCACTTTTGATGTTGATGCATTATTAGACTCAGGGGCGACAGGGATGTTCATTGATCTGGACTTCGCCAAAAGGAACAATATTAAATTAAGGGAACTACCTTTCCCCATTCGGGCCTACAACGTTGATGGCATGCTCAACCAAGGAGGGTCAATCATGCATGAAGCAGTCATGGCCATGCGGTATAAAGGACATGTGGAAATAGCAGTGTTTGAAGCATGCAACCTAGGAAAAGCTAAAATTATTGTTGGACACACTTGGCTGAAATGCCATAATCCAGAGATCGATTGGAAAAAAGCGGAAATTAAACTATCAAGATGTCCAGAAGAATGCGGCATGTGTCTAGAAAGAAATGAAGAAGAAGTGGAGGAAGAGGTAATCCACATGCTCAGGGCAGCTAAGGGAGAACCCTCAGATGAAATACCGGCGGAACAGGCTGTCCCCCAAAAGTATCACAAATATCTATCAGTCTTTGAAAAGAAAGCATCAGAGAGGTTACCAGTCAGGAAACCATGGGATCATGCTATAGACTTAAAACCAGATTTTGTACCAAAGAAGGCCAAAGTCTACCCCCTGTCAGCAGATGAAAGGAAAGAAGTATCCAAATTTGTGGACGATAAATTACGCAAAGGATATATTCGACCTACCAAGTCACCACAAACTTTGCCAGTATGGGCTACAACAATGTGCGGATAAAACCTGGAGACGAGTGGAAGGCCGCTTGGTCGGCTGGGATCGTGATTCTTCAGGGCTTTCATCAGGTTAAAATGGGATATTTGAGTTAACCAATAAACTGTCCAACTTATTATGTTTGGGTGGGAATTACAGTGCCTCACAAAACTGATTCAATGTTTGTTGCTTTTTGAATACCTTCAAGATAACTCTGCAAAGCATACCAATTGAATTAAACCTTTGGTATGATGGAGTCTTTGAACCGACAGTCATGTTTTTTGGATTGAATAATTCCCCGAGCACGTTCCAGACCATGATGAACCATATCTTTAGGGACTTGATCAACCAAGAATATGTGGTTATTTATATCGATGATATATTGGTGGCAACAGAAGGAGAGGAAGGACACAACGCCATAGTGGAGGAAGTTTTGAAAAGATTACGAGAAAATGATTTATTCTTGAAACCAGAAAAATGTTTCTTTGATAGAGACGAAATAGAGTTCTTGGGATTAATTATTGGGAAAGGCGGAATTCGGATGGACCCTTCGAAAGTAGACGCCATCAAACAATGGCCGACACCGACTAAGGTCAAGGAAGTACAATCATTCCTTGGACTCACCAATTTCTATTGGAGATTTGTCAAGGATTTCTCTAATGTGGCCAGACCATTACATAAATTAACAAGGAAGGACATGGTATGGAAATGGAGTACGGAACAGGAGGAAGTGTTTGACACACTAAAGAAATTATTTACAGAAGCACCCATATTGGTATCTCCCGATCCGGATCAGAAGTTAAGAGTAGAATCAGACGCATTGGACTTCACCATGGGAGTGATTCTATCTATGGAATGTGAGGATGAGAAATGGAGGCCATGTGCCTTTCTATCTAAAGGATTAAATGATGTGGAATGAAATTACGACGTACATGATAAAGAAATGCTGGGCATGATTCGAGCGCTGGAAGCATGGAGACACCACCTTGAGGGAGCCAAACATGAGGTCGAGATCTGGACCGATCATAAAAACCTCGAGTACTTCATGCAGGGATGAAAGCTTGCAGACAAGCACACTGGGCATTGTATCTAACACGTTTCAACTTTAAATTAATACACAAGGCTGGCACATCAATGGGAAAGGCAGACGCTCTTTCAAGAAGAGTCTATCATAGAAAGGGGGTGGAAAATGACAATGAGGATGTAACATTATTGAAACCAGAATACTTCCATTTACGAGCAATGGATTGGAGACACATACTTATTGATGGGGAAGAAAGTAAATTACTAAAACACATCAGGGATGCCAAGGAATTTGACAAGCAGGTGTTAAAAGCAGTGGAAGAACTAAAGAAAACCAATACCAAAATATTACGCGCAGACAAATGGCATGAGGAGCAGGGACTCTGGTTACACAGAGGGAAAGTTTATGTTCTAAAGAGTCAGGAACTCAGGGAGGAAATAATTAAATTACACCACGACAATCCAGTCGCTGGACATCTGGGTCAATGGAAAACTCTGGAATTAGTTACGCATAATTATTGGTGGCCCGGAATCACAAACATGGTCAAAGCTTATGTTGAGGGCTGTAACAGATGCCAACAATCAAAAAATGTGCCTCAATCGTTAGCTGGTAAATTAAAAGCAAACACGGAACATGCTGGACCATGGAAACACGTCACTGCAGACTTTATTGTAGGACTCCCGGAAGCCCAGGGATATAACACAGTATTGGTGGTCACTTGTAGATCTACAAAACAAGCACACTTTATCAAAACATGTGACAAAGTCTCGGCTGAGGGGTTAGCTAAGCTATATTGGGACAAAGTCTGGAAACTTCATGGATTACTGGAAACACTGAGATCAGATTGAGGACCGCAATTTGCGGCAACTTTTATGAAAGAACTAAACAAGATCCTGGGGATTACAACTAAATTATCAACGGCATACCATCCACAAACAGACGGACAAACAGAACAGATCAACCAGGAGTTGGAACAGTATCTAAGATCATTTATTTCCCATCAACAAACAGATTGGCCTGAATGGATGGCAAGCGCCGAGTTCGCCTACAATAATAAAATACACACAGCAACTCAGTTTTTGCTGTTCTATTTAAACTATGGATTCAACCCTAGGATGGGCATAGAACCTCGGAGGGCAGAAAAGTCAGAACCGGCAAAAGAATTTGCGCAGCGAATGAAGAAGATTCATGAGGAGGCAGAAGCGGCGCTAGTAAAAGCACGAGAAGAGATGGAATGGTATGCGAACCAAAACGGGGTGATGCACCAGTTTACAAAGTTGGCAACAAAGTTTGGTTATCGACTAAAGACCTGAAGTTGAACCGACCCTTAAAGAAACTTGCTGAACAATGGATTGGACCCTATACCATAACCAAAGTCATTTTGTCGCACGCTGTGGAACTTAAAATTGCCAAAGTCGTGGAAAATCCACCCGGTTATCAATGTATCACAGGTCCGATTATTTAAGGAACCACTATTTAAATCGCAAAAGGTGCAAGCACCAAATCCCATAGTTATCAATGGCAAAGAGGAGTACAATGTCGCTAAAGTTATTGACTCAAGATTGAAGAGAGGAAAGCTGGAATATTTAGTGCAATGGGAAGGTCTGACTCCAGACCACAACATGTGGGAACCTGAAGATCACCTGGAACATGCCAAGGAAATGGTGGAGGACTTCTTTAAATTAAACCTGAATGCACCCCGGCGCTTACGCACAAAGATCTTTGAAGGATTGAAATTTAAACCATATGAGAACTTCACGGACACCCCGGATGACATCATATCTCACCTGGAAGTCGAGATCTAGAAAGGGGATAATGTTATAATCATATTTTCACTTTTTACTTTATCTCATCTTATCTCAATCTTATCTTATCTACATCATATCGTACATGAGGACATCTTATCAATTGCGCAGCATGACGCTGCCTCAATGCAGCCTCATGGTATTTACATATATAAGTAGGGTACTTTCACTTGTATTCGATAGCTTGTTCTCTTGAGAGTCCCACTGGGTCTCTTGGCAATACAGCCCCTTCTTCATCTTTCCACGTTTCTCATTCTAAGTTCCCAAGTTTGGGCTCATGATGTCTTTTGACTTAGCGTCACCTCAACACAGTCCCATATACAGTTCACAAGAATTAAGGAAAGTCCAACCAGTGGTACATGCTCTGTTGAAGTCCGATGGAGTTGCAGGTTTTGCCCAACACACACCTGGATTGGCAGGCGCAATCGGAGCAGGTGGAAAGGCTGGAACTGCGGCCTCCGCTGGAAGGGGAATTGGGTTGGGATTGGGAATGGAAGCAGGTGGAATAGCAGCACGCATAAGTTGTTTGAGTTGAGCGGTAATGTTGGTGAGGGTCTGGCAGTGTTCCTGGAACTCACATTCGAGCACAGCAAGGTGTTCAGGGTCGTCCATTTCTACATGTGATATGGAGTCACCAGTTACAGAGTGGTAGGCAGAACGGTGGGAAGGGGCGTCGGATATACCGGAATTGGAGGAGGGCAGACTTGAGTCTGTGTTGTCAACTCCGAAGCGCGGAATGGCTTCAACGGTACAATTTGTGCCTGGTCTGTTTAGAGAGAACTTTCTACTGTAAGGGTGACCTTACGATCCAACAACTCCGAAGTGCTCTGAAGCAACTCCAACATCGGATGACTTGCAAGGGAAATCCAAAGTTGAATAGACTCTACAAAGTACAATATGAGGTGTACCTTGCAAGGGAAATCCAAAGAGAAAGTTCTGAGGATTTCCATGCAAGCTAGGCAGCTATATAGACGATGAGAATTGGAAATGGGGAGAGAAATGTTGAAATACAACAAAGATCGGGAGTAGGGATGGGAACGGAATATGCAAATCAGAATAGTGCATATGGTGACGTTGGAGGTTTGAAGTGAAGAAAGAGAGATGGAAAAGAAAAGAAAAGTAAAGTATAGTAATTGATGTACCACAATGGTCAGAGGGTGGGTTGGAGGTGTCGGACTAAGGAAATCAGATGGAAATCAGATGGTTGCCCTTACATTATCATGTGCAAAACTAATAGCACTACTGGGATGTCCAAAACATTATGTACAAGGCTGTTTGCATCAATTTGCTTGGATATATATTGAAGTAAAGTGGAAGAAAGAATGTGGTGACACTGAAATAGCCATATTGTTTCAAGTGACACAATAGACCAGGGGGTCAACCAAGAAGAAGAAACATTGGTAGAATGCACTGCAGATGTACAGGTAGGTTTCCAAGCTGGGATGTGGGCATATAATAGCTAGACACGCTCTCTGCATGGACATACTGTAGCATTCCTGGGATGGCCATGGGTGACCTGTGCTTGGGGTTTCATGATGTTGAGTAGTTGGCATGTTTACATTGGGTTGAATATGGGCAGGTGCCACACACTGTGGGCATTGGCTGTTATAACCTTGTGTAATATGCAAGTTTTAATGAGAATAAATTATCAATGTACTTGATTCATAAGTGACAGATAAAATGTAGCTTTTATTTTCAATATAATCTCTCTATCTTTCAGACTCATCCTTGCCAGGAATGGTACACACTCCCATACCCTCCGACTTCTGGACACCATACACGGTGTTCACCCTGTATTCCACATCTCCATGCTGGAGCCATCTGTTCCAGACAACATTCCAAACCGGACAGTAACTCCACCTCCTCTGATCGACATTGAAGGAGAACTGGAATACAAAATCGCTGAAATCCTCAACACTAAATTGGATCAGCGTCGTTCTTGCAAACTGCTCTACCTAGTCCATTGGCTAGGCTATGAAGGAACCTATGAGAAACAGTTCTGGCTACCTGCCACAGAACTTGAACATGTGATGGACTTAGTCATGGACTTCCACTCCATGTATCCAGAGAAACCGGGCCCCTTATCATGCCTATAGAACCCCGCAAGACATATATATATAAAATAAAAGATTTGTTTTAAAAAAAGAGGGAGGCAGGGCTACTGGGTTTTGGCCAGTGGACCATCATCCTCTGACTCCTCCTCTGGCTCTTCCTCCACCTTTTCCTCCGCCTTCCTCACCTGATTCTTCTCCTCCTCCTCCTTCTCCACTTGCAGCTCTGCAAGCTCCCCATTGTCCAGTTCTCTGTCCTCTTCCTTGTCCTCCTCCTCATTCTCTTCCCCTTTTTCTTCCTCTTCTCCATCCTCCAACTCTGGAACCGCCGCCTCCAGCAAGAAATTCCAGTAGGCCAGGTGGCCATTCAGAATTTGCAGCTGCCAGAGCAGTGCAAAGCCAACTATTGCTGACCACTTCTCCCTCTTCTCAAGAGCCTCTTGGAGCTCCCAGAACTCCTCTACAACAAAGCCCCCGCAACACTCCATTGCTCCACTTGGTCCTGCAATCTCCATCATGTCCTCCTCTGTTTTCCCCCATTTCCACTTCGCCCGCATCTCGCCAACCTTCAGACAAACCCGTTTGCTGTCTTTGCACTGCTGGCACGTGGTGCCCTTCCCCTGTCTAAGGAGATTGTCAGTAAGAAAAAAATGGAAAGGTGGGAACTCACAGCGCCCACTTGCATTCCACCTGTGCCTGCGTACAGGCCTGACACATTTTCCCCCAGACCTCCGACTCCTCCACTCCCCTCTCCGCCCTCTGCTTCCCAGCTTTTTTCATCCTCTTCTTCTCCGCCTCTGCCTCTGCCCTCTCTTTCGCCTCCACCTCCCTCGCTCCTCTTCGGAGTCTTCCAGGTTGGCGCTGGAACAGGTGGGCTGTGTCCCTGAGTTTTGGGGCATGTTGGTGGTAACTGGAAGAAACCCTTCGACCGCTCATCTCTGTTATATAACCAAGACCACATGACCTTGTTTATTTTCTTGCAGTCTTCCATGGGTGTCAGACCTAAGAGAGGAATACTGTTATATCCATTTTCTGAAGCTCTGATCCACTCTGATCATCCTCCAATATTCTGGACATCCATTACCTCCACATCTCTGCATGTTGTCATCATGCATTTTATATTCATAACTCCATGCCTTTATGCATTTCATATCCATATTCCCGTCACTCTCAGTTCATGCCAGAGATCCTCGCCGTTTTCTTAGCTTTCTCCTTGTCTACCACTATGTTGTATCTGCCCTATCTCAGTTATAGAATGGGTCTTATGCACTTGTGGGACTAAGGAAGCTCACCCCGTAACAAACTGTTAGAATTCTACAGGCAGCCAACAGATGGATTTTAAATCCAAGACAGATGGTGGGTTCCAAATCTGCACCTGTGAAATTGGCAGCAAAAGCAGATCTATTCTACAGACAGCCGACAGGTGGATTTTAGATCCAAGACTGATGGTGGATTTCCACATGTTTCTCTACAGTTGAGAAATTCTTGTACTGCTTGTCTTCAAATGACCATCACTCTCACAGGTGGCTACTCTAGTTTTACCATCATGAAATCATATATCACCTGATGAAATAATTCCAGATATAAAGTGACTGTTTCTATGATATATAATTTCTCTAAGATGTAGGACAGTATTGTGTTTCTCATTAGTCTTGAATGTAATCTTGTTTCAATGTTTCTATTCAAATATTCATATATTAGTTTTGGAATTTCTGTATAATACAGTTGGTTAGTCAATTTATTTTAGCAATGACAACATTTTTTATAGTTGGCTTCTGAAGCTGCAGGTCTGTATACATTTGGAACTTTGACAGTTATCTTTTTGCTCTTCTTATTTTTGCTCATCAATTCCTAAGGACTATCAGTATCAACTGGAAGCAAGTTCATTGGCTGAACATTCTAATAAAGCATTGTTTGAAAGTAATTCAAGTACCAGCAAAGTTGTAATTTGATTTTGAACAACTTTTATGAAAGGAAATCCAGTATCCATATATGATAATAAATACAGGAAATATTCAAAATCAAATCATCAGTTTGACGATACTTGACTTACTCTCATACAATGCTTACAAATGATGTATGATAGCTGTCTGTATTGACTTGAATTCAGATCATCTTTCTATAGCTACCTTCAAAACTGCTTATGGCTATATTTGTATAAATACACATAGCTGACATTCTTTCTTCAAAGCAATCTCTTTATCCTCCCACATGATCTTGATCCAAACAAAACTGATTATTTCATCAAATGCTTATATAATCATCAAATATTTGTTATTTCACCAAGTCACATGACCAAACAAATGCCACTTTTGAATCCAGCTCGCAAAATGGATCCTGATAGCATATTTCTCCAACACTCTAACTAATATTGTTGAGCATTGCCCATTTAGAAAATATTTTGCTGCAGTGCAAAAGATGGATGAATAAATAAACAATGGTGCTAAGTTGTGAAATGATAAAGAATGAGTTTTGATGTATTTGTTTTTGATATTTTCTATGTATTTAATCTCCAAACTTGATATAATAATTTAAACCTCACTTTTCAATATTTTTATACAATATTATATAAGTATATTGTATTTATATTCAAAAGATACTGTGACAATCTGATTTTTATATATTTTCAATATTATTCTACTCAATATTTAATAGAGTTTCTTGGAGTATTTAAAAAATTATTCCAATAATAACAGAACCTTTGTTTATAATATTCTATCAATACTATACTATATTATAGTTAATGTATATCCAAAGTAATATAAAAAAATAATTTCTTTCATTTGAATTTCTTTTCAATATTTTTGATTAAAGTACACAAATACAACTTGAAAAAATAATAAATATATATTGAAATCTTTCTTTTTAATAAGATATAAATATTCATCTTCTCAATATTTATAATATATTGAAAACTTATAATCAAAGATACTTGAAATATATCATAAAAATATTGTATGTCAAGTTTATTAAATCTTTTAGATATTTAATCATAAAATATGCATGTCTGCTTTCTTCATTATTGTTTCATATGATGCTCAAAACTATTGTATAAGAATCATATATAATATCTAAATAGCATATAAAAAGTACAATAAATCTCAATTCAAGTACTTTTCAGATATTGATTGTTGTCTAAAGTAGTGTGACATTTGTATTTAATACTTGCAAGATTTTTCTAATACTTTTTGAATAGTTCAGCCCTAAGTATCCTTGACTGCATCCAGTGGCAGGAAAATCCCAAAACTGAAAGCTTGCACAGCATTACAGAGTTGTTCCAAAGATGCAAGTTCTTCAAGGATTTATATCGTCTACAGAGTTGGGTTGAGAATGCCAGATAATGCAGAATATAGCTTCACAACTTATAAATTTTGAATTACAGTAAAAGATCAACTTGATGTCATTCATAGCGAATGAAAACTATTTAGACCCCTCCATTTTCCTCTTCTTTCCTAGCCTGACCTGCTGACCCTTCTCGGCATTGATGAACAGTGATCTAAGGGAGTCAATGGCAGGAAATTTATGTGCCCACACCCAGGGCATGATGGACCCTTGAGGAGCCTTGAAGTGGTCGTTATCCATCAAAGGCACCCAATCCAACTTCCATCCACAGCCTGCACAAACCAAACACATCTTTCTGTGTTCTGTCTGGGGGCAGAGATTGAATGTGTTCTTGTGCCCAGGGCATTGTGGTGTGGGACAGGCCTGGAATTGGTAGCCAAATATGTGTGCTTTGGTGCGCCTTGCAAACACCTTCCTCTGCACCTTCCACTCACCATTTTCATCCTTCTCTTTGTAAATGATGAGGACATTGGTTCCAAGTGAGATGTCCTTGTAGATGTCCTGAATGCCCACAAAGGCAACCCTCTGGGTGAGGGCCGAGACAAACAGCTGAACACTCTCCACTAAGGTTTCCTCACCCAAAAACCCACAAAAAGGTCAATCTCGTCACTGTCAATTGTTAGTGCTAGAAAAAATGGAGGTGGTGGAAGAGTACCTCATGATGAGCTTTGAGATGCCCTCAAACTGGTCTCTCTGTCTAATGGCGGACCCGCAGGAAATCAGGATC